>BSQZ01000122.1:412500-665000 GCA_033239005.1 Lamellibrachia satsuma | reverse complement strand
TATTATATCACTGTTGCCACCTGGGCTGCTATTTGTAAAGTAGTCGATAAAATAATGTGTTGTTGTCGACGTAACTTACATACAGAGCAGTGATGACATATATTTAAGTACTGTATGGTAAGGGAACGTTCTTACAGAATGAAGATTGGTCATATGCATGTGCTCTACTGTAAATGAACGTTCTTATATAATGTAGATTGGTCATATGTATGTATTGCATGGCAAAGGAACGTTCTTACATAATGTAGATTGGTCATATGTACGTACTGTATGGTAAACGAACGATCTTACAGAATGTAGATTTAACAAGATTTAACAAGATTGCCATCCCAAACAACAAGTTCCAGATGGCAAGTGGACAATGAAGCCATTGGCTTATCGAGAGTCCAACAATTTTCTCATTTATGTGTAGTCCGCCCTTATCAAATATATGTCAATTCTATTTTAAAACATATTCACACTACTTGCATTAACATAATCATTTGGCAGTTTGTTCCATTCATTTATCACCCTCTGTGAGAAAGAGTACTTTCTTATGTCCAAACTACACTGCTCCTTAAATAATGCTGCTTTGTGTCCTCTGCTTCTACTACCTTATTTAAGTTTGAAGAACATATTCTTGTCAACATCCTCATAACCATTCACTATTTTAAACACTTCTGTTTGGTCTCCTGTTAGTCTCCTGGTCTCTAGTTTTGTCAAACCACATTGTAATAAGCGACTTTCGTAACTAAGGTATCTCAATTCTGGAATAATTTTAATTGCCCTTCATTGTATTCTTTCTAGCTTGTCTATGTCCTTTTTACGATATGGCCTCCATGCTTGAATACAATATTCCAAATGTGGTCTAACTATTGCTTTGTACAGGGGTACAATTAGCTGTTTCTCCTTATACATAATAGTTCTCCTAATTAGCCCTAGAATTTGATGTCCTTTCGAAGCAGCAATACCACATTGCTCTGAAACTTTCATGTCAGCACTAAATGTTACTCCTGTGTGGTTCTACTTAGTACGGCATCACTTCCCATTTTATATATTTCTTCCATGTTTCCATGTCCTATGTGCATACATTTACACTTCCCAAAATTTAATAATACTTGCCATTTTTCTTACCATTTAACTAATTTATCTAAATCATCCTGTAAATTTTGTTTAACTGTATCATTAGTACATTTCGGAATACTTTTGTGTCATCTGCAAATTTGAGTACTTTGCTAGATATGACATCTTCCAAATCATTTATATATATATTAAAAACAGTATAGGGCCTAATTCTGATCCCTGTGGTACCCCACTCAAAACGGATTTCCAATTTGAAATCTCACCATCTATTATTACTCTCTGTTTTCTGTGTGTAAGCCACTTTTTTATCCAGTTGATTACATCATTACATATGCCATGGGCTTTTAGTTTAAATAACAAGCTTTGATATGGCACTTTATCGAAAGCTTTCTGAAAATCTAAGTCGAAAACATCCACTGATGACACGTCATCTGCCTATTTTGTAATTTCTTAAAAAAAAACATAAGATATTAGTTAGACATGACCTTTCTTTTAGGAACCCATGTTGATATATATTTATTAATTTATGTTTTACAAGGAATTCCACCATGTGGTCTCTAATTAATGTTTCGAGTAATTTACATACAACTGATATTAAACTCACTGGTCTGTAATTTTCTGGCTTGTTCCTCGATCTCTTCTTAAATAGCCGCGTAATGTTTGCCTCTTTCCATTCTGAAGGAACTATAGATGTAGGTTGGTCATATGTATGTATTGTATGATAAAGGAACCATCTTACAGAATGGGGCATCCACTCCTTGGGATTTATCAAAGCGCTTTATACTCCACCCCTCGCAGGTATGTTCATTCCAACGCTATCACAATTACTCTGGAAAGTATTCAGCCATGCTGCATTCATTGCGGGAATAATATCCGTTCACATATCCACCTATGTATGTAGCCAGGCATCATGTATTCAGCTGAGTGAAGAGAGACAACATGGGGTGAACTGCTTCTTCGAACTCTCATACAGGAAATCCTGTTCCTCATACGATTGTCGTTGTGCGCTGCAAATTCTCCAGTATGACACATATGTTTTCTTTTAATGGTGTTTCTGTAGGCCTGCTTGCCTTCCTCTTGTTTTAGTATGTAGTACAATCTTGCAGGTGTTCCACGGTCATCGGAGTCATGCCACAAAGACACATGTCTGTTTATCCAATTGTGTGCAAATGGTGCTTGAGTCTGCAGTTCCCAATCCTCAAGCGCCCCATTATCACCAGGTCTTCTCTGGAGAGCTGGTAAAAGTTGTCATCAATTTTGGAGCTGGGATGTTGTTTCAGCCATCTGTGCTTCCCTTGTGATACCCGATTGTGTTTACTTCTTTGTAAGTGACATCCCTCACCTCAAGGTAAGTTGGTGTTTCAAGGGACAAGTCGTGGCCTCTGATCAGCAGTTTGGCTTTAATTTCTTTGTTGGCGAGACTGAAGATTGTGTAGGTGTTTTACCTTATGCTTCGGTTGACCAGCCAATTATTAATCCATTGCTCGATCTTCCTGAGTGTTTCTTTCATCCGGACAACAGCTGTAGTCATGTATGTCTATGGGCACCTGATGGCCAGATCTTCTGCATAGATGGCGCCATGGATCCAGGGAGGGATGTCTTTAGAATATAACTGATGAAAATAATAAACAGTGTAGGTAAGAGTACCCCTCCCTGTGGCGCGTTACGTGTCTTCTTTCTGCTCTTTCTGGTGATTCTTGTACTGGGGTGAACGAAGTTGCTAACGTTCGAAATGGCAGCAAGAATATTCGAACCCTGCTTCTCCAGCGTTCTACCCGCTATGTTACTGCGCTACCGCCCCTCGTAAGGAGTAGATGAAGGGCATTAATGCACCAAACATGACTTTACGTCGTCAATAGTGTCAATGTTGTTGGCCCGATTTCATTGATGCAAGGTTTATGCGTTGATGAATGTAACACTATTTATGTGTCACACAAATGGAACTATCCACGGAGAGATGTTCCTCGCTTCGAATTATAGCTTTTGACGATGACTCGTTTATTAAAGAAATTGTCTAAGCATCGAAACGGCAGCAAGAAAATTCGAACCCAACGTATCTTTTCTACACATTTGTTCCCGGAGTAGAAGCAAATTACCATTGATTATGTAAACACAACCATTCACCGAAGACAGTTTTAAAAACCGACGTGAAATGTTCCAGCCGGTATGTGACTTATTCACTAATGAAACAGCGGTATTCATGTAAATAGCGTGTACATTATCATTTCGACGAATAGAAACGCATCAGCCACATTGTAGTGACATTTGTCTTGAAAGTTTGCTTATGTATGACGCACTTAAGATGGTTGATCAAAAGCGCTTGGAATTACCGGTATTTGATATAGTCGAAGCAGGCAACCGCTGACACCTACAAAAACAGTGCTGAAATAAAGTATAAAACGTGTGACGTAATGGATGGTGTGCTGATGGTGGAGGGCCGACTACATATTAAAAAAAACCAGATGCTATGAAACAACCAGATCGTAGGAAAACGGGCAGACCGTAAGTGGGATGGGACGATTGCATAAAAAAATATATGCGTTCATGCGCATAGTATGTGTGTGCGTGGACGTGGGTGTATGCGCGTGAGTGAGCGTGTGCGTGTCCGTGTGCGTTCATAATGGAGCCAGAATGCGACGCGGCGTTTGGTGGTTGTGAATGTGACGGTCTGGGGTTGGTACCCAACAACTCCTGTATAATGTCTACGTCAGCACCGTCAGTATGTAGAAACGAATTATTATTGTTATGTGTGCTCTTTGGTGATGTTGCTACCTTCCGTAAACCAAGTTTCAGAAGATGGATGTTATTATCTTTAAAATGACAATATAGTATTGATAGTAATGTTATGCGCATATTAAGACCCCGCATTAAAAGCTCATTCCATATACAAGCAATCCAATACGACTTGTTGTGCTCCTGGTAGGGTACCTTTGCGTCCAATAATATACTAATGTATGCTGACAGTGTCAATCAAACACGAGAGGAAGTCGTAATGCGTCAGCTACTAGATTGTTGCAAGCGAACTGTATCAGTTTGAAGACTAGGATATATGTTGCATATATGACTGCTGCTACAAGGGCTGCTCTTTGTAAAGAAAGGAAATAAGTGTGTGTGTGTGTGTGTGTGTGTTTGTGTGTGTGTGTGTGTGTGTGTGTGTGTGTGTGTGTGTACGTGTACGTGTACGTGTGTGTGTGTGCCGTGGTGTAATATTGATAAAAATGGCGGACTGCGCGGTGAACGGCTGTACTGTAGCAGTTCACCGCGATGCACTGTAGGGCGCAACAGTGATCATAATATAAAGATAGGCCAGTTTGATTTAATTAGTTTTTATGCGCTAATGTTAGTAAGTCATTTGGAGGTTTATTCGATGTATTAAGCCTAGATAAGCAACAGAAAAACAGGTTTCTAAAAGTTTATAGTTAAACCACCCAAGTGGATATGGACAAAATTCATAAGGTGTCAAAGATTGATGGTACTGTTTTAGACGCTTCAATCTTCCCTTTAATTCTGACATTTTCTAAATTGCTCTGACCTCGGGGGTCAACGTAATTGGGAAATGAGGAGGAGCCCCGGGAACCCTGGATTTGGCGCACCTCCAAGCGTTCAAAAGTTTAACTTGCAAACTGGGCAAGGAAGACTGGCAGACGTCATTGTCCAGCGGTTGAGAGGGTGGGTGGATTTAACAAGTTGACCAATAGTAAAGCCTATTGGGCATTTAAGCAATCACAGCGCATCTAGTGACGGCGTCTGATTTTGGAAAACTGGGAGTATAAATACCCCGGAGGATGGATTGCAAGGGCCGGTACAAGCTACATTTTTAGGCATCTAAATTATCGGTAAGGGTGGTCCTGGCGGGCCATAGTTGCTTTAGCATTAGGCTTCAAAATTACCGGTAAGATTTAACCATGTTTTCTTTTAATCTTCTAGACATTAAGTGTCTAAGTGATGTTTACACTCACTACTTTTCTTTACGGTTTACAGTGATAGATATCTTCACTGTTATTTTTGTTTTCATCGTGAGTGATTATATTGCAACTATGTACGTAGCCGTCTGATGTACAAGATTAAAATCGTTTCGAACCTGGAGAACAATACGTTGACTACACTTATGTAGTACTCTATGTACTCATTGGTCGAGTGAGTACAAATTCAGTTATATATATCGACCCGGCGAGCGCAAAAACGATGGACAATCAAAAATATATTTCGTTGTGAGAAATGCCTCTTGGGCCATTGCGTGCGGCCCCGAAGAAGACAAGAAGAGGGAGGCAGGTATCTTACAATATGTTGCATGTGACCGAACTATTTCAATTCAATACGCGGGTCTTGACCCACTCCTCTTCTTTGTATGGATGATAAAATGATAAGATTATTTGGTTTGCTGACAACCTCGACATACATCTCGACATATTATATATATATATATATATATATATATATATATATATATATATATATATATATATATATATATATATATATATATATATATATATATATATATATATATATATATATATATATATCACACTCTCTCTCTCTTTATCTATATATATATCTCTCTCTCTCTTTATCTCTCTCTCTCTCTCTCTCTCTCTCTCTCTCTCTCTCTCTGTGACTGGGCTGTAAAATGGCATATATTTATAATACAATGCAACATTGATCAATATTGCGGCCTGGAACGAAATACTTATTTTTTGCATAACATAAAAGGGGTGGTCAGCAACGACTCCAGTTAAGCCTCATCTGATTGGCCAGTAACGGCATTTAACAAGCGACATCTATGTCCTTTCAATAATCACTAGTTTGGGCGTGATAGATTTAAGTAAAAAATGCAACCATTGATTTTACTATACAAACGTTCCTATGTTTAACATATATACGTATATGTGCAAAGGTCACTGATAACAAAACGTCCGGTTGTGTGGCAATAAGCGGAAATACATTGGGGATACTTGCTGTGCAGACCTTTGCGATCGTGTCATCTAGAGTCACAAATATTAACGTAATATCCTGAAGGGGCGACCTGTGTAATTTATCACACACGATGCAATACTTTAGCAAGTAAATTAAGAAGTTAGCGTAGTTTTAACAAATTATGTCAGTGCAGTGCAAGTTTCGACTTTCGAATGCTTGTTAAATCTTTAATTCAAGTTTTGGGCATAGCTTGATACCACACATATAATGAATATTGTCTTCTAGAATTAATATAAACAATACCGCAACATTTACGCTGAAAGTGTTCAATCCATGAAATCAGCAAGTGTTTTGGGGTACGTGTTTGATTGGTTGATTTGTGTGACGTAATGTCGTGGTTTGAAACAATGCTGTACGACTTTTGATTGGTTGCATTATGTGACATGATGTAATCTTGTGACTAGTTCTAGTCGAACAGATTGTACCTAAGCTGAAGTAGTCCGTGGGCTGGAATGAAGAAGGATTTGTATAATATCCAATTATATAAGCTATAAGTGGTCGGTTTTTTATTCATAATAATATTATATAAATATATATATATATATATATATATATATATATATATATATATATATATATATATATATATGTATATATATATATATATATATATATATAAATAAATATGTGATGCGCCACGCCAAAACCAGGCGCTTCTCGCTAAATTTTGTTCGGCGCAGGAGCCTAAAATGCATGGTGCCCGTTCGAATTGTCGAAAATCGGTTAACGACGGAATCGAACAACGAAATTATCCAGCTTTCCATAAATCCATTTATATAAGCTGAAAGATTGTTCAAACTAGTAATATTTAGCACTTTATTGAGGCCCCTGATTAACGTCGCGGTTGAGAAGTCTGAAACAAAGCCATGTTTACGCGCTTTTGATCGACTGTCTTCGCTCGCTTACAAGTGGGAAACCCCACATGTTATACATGGCTGGAAAGCTTATGACGTCAACTACACGTGTGATTGGGAATCTCTTACTCTAGACCAATAGAACAGCTCCTATTATACATACTTTATCCAGCAACAAAGTGCTGTTGTTGCTATGGAAGTTGCGAAACGCTCGCTGATTGGTCGAAAACGTAAGCGCGCATGCGCAGTCGGCTTGTTTACACATTCCTTTCGTCTTTGTTCGCCAGTTTCGCCTGCTGTTTTCGTCTTCGATTCGTTAATGAATTGCACTATGGCATCGAAAGAAGCTTATTTAGCTACCGAGTTGGATCGTGCGAGGGGGTGCAATCTCGAGGACAGCAATTTAGCTGCAGTGATTGAAGATTACTTCGAAGGCCGCGTCGAGCCCGTGAAAGTCGCCTAGGCAGGGGCAGGGGAAGACAACATTGAGCCTGCACTGGTTGGCTCAGCGCCAGCGGGAGCGGACTTTCCAAATTGGGGAAACTGACATTGTGTAGTGTTATTATATATGTAATGTGCAAATAATGTTTCATTTTAAGATATTTCAGGGATTTACTTTAGGGGTTCGGCACCCAGTGCTCGCGGTAGTCTCCGGGAATACCAAACCTGATAGTAAATGAGGTGGCATTCAATAAATAATAGGTTTTTCCACTTTATACTTCTGCATCTAATTTATACACACCTACTGGAGGAACATACCAAATTTCATTCCATTTGGAGCATTATAAGTGCATGGTTGCTATGGGAGAAGCAATTTTTCAATGCAGTGTTTAAAGCTGATTTTCTCAAAACTATTATTCCAAGAACGTGTACACTAAAAGTGTAATATCTTGGCCCATGAGTAAGGTACACTCTTCATGTTGGTGTCATTTTAAAGCTGTGTATCTCCTCTATTTGAATTGTCGAGAAAAGCCTGGTTTTGGCGTGTGGCATCACATATATATATATATATATATATATGTCTATACATATATATATATATATATATATATATATATATATATATATATATATATATATATATATATATATATATATATATATATATATATATATATATATATATATAAATATATATAACTATAAGTGGTCCGTTTTTATTCATAATAATATTATATAAATATATATATATATATATAATATATATATTTTATATATATATATATATATATATATATATATATATATATATATATATATATATATATATATATATATATATGTATATATATATATATATATATATATATAAACAACACCATAATTACGTATGAGGCAGATACATGCCTAGACAATCTCGCGGTCAGTACGTGCATTCTATATATATATATATATATATATATATATATATATATATATATATATATATATATATATATATGTATATATATATATATATGTATACATATATATATATATACATATATATATATATATATACATATATATATATATATATATATATATATATATATATATATATATATATATATATATATATATATATATATATATATATATATATATGTATATATATATATATGTATATATATATGTATATATATATATATATATATATATATATATATATATATATATATATATATATATATGTATACATATATATATATATATATACATATATATATATATATACATATATATATATATATATATATATATATATATATATATATATATATATATATATATATAGAATGCACGTACTCGACCGCGAGATTGTCTAGGCATGTATCTGCCTCATATGCAATTAGAATGTTGTTTAGGCATCAGATGCCTTATAATCAACTCTGTAGCAATAGGCACAGGGAGGCGGTTGTAGGACTAGTCACGTGAGATAAGCTTACTCTCCAATGTGGTAGGTCTCCCTGAATCTGTGAGATAGGTTTTAGTTTGAGTTAATGTTGGAAAATTGTTTATATGTTAGGATTATATATTAGTAGAAGTTTCTACGACTGCACAGGGTGATTAACCCCGGTCCGATTGTCATAGAATCGGAAGATTATATTATATTACATAGACCCATACATACATTTGTTTTCTTGTATGTATATATTATCATATCATATATTAGTAGAAGTTTCTACGACTGCACAGGGTGATTAACCCCGGTCCGATGGTCATAGAATCGGAAGATTATATTATATTACATAGACCCATACATATATTTGTTTTCTTGTAAATTACTTAGTAATCATCGTGTATTAAACGTTTATTTTATTTCACTTGTCTTTGTTATCTTTGTTATCAGCCACCATTCACAAGCGCTGTATTATAGAAATATGGCATCCCAACTAGACCGGAGCTAATTTAGTGAACGGAAAACCCGCCAAATTGTGACAACGTTCAGTCATAACATTCGAACGTTCCATCGTGTTAAATCAGATTAAATTGGCCAAGTTCCGAATGGTGGGGATAGCAAAATGCCTGTCTGTCTTTCCGTGTGGTTCCATAAGCTGACAGTCCCACTACAAGTGCGATCCTAGCCATTTATTGTATGTATGCGTATTCGTTTCGTCATAACTTAATTATATGGGCCAATGGTACTGGCGTATCCTGGGGTAAATATACATCACTTGGCATAACCATGTACGCACAACAAATTACATCAGCCATGGAAATATCATCAACGCTTCGAGGTATAGCTGATGATGATGACTAATTGATTTATCTAAGTGAAGGGAGGCAACTCGGGGTGAACGAATCTGCCTAAGCTTCGAAAGGGCAGCAAGAGGATACGACCCAGGGTTGTCTCGATTGAGGTCCAATCCACCACGCAATCCACCAGGGAAGATAGTTTGTAAACCGACGTGAAAGGGTCCAGCCGGTTAGTGATTTACTCAGTAACGACACAGTGGTATATCGTGTAGATGGCGTGTACATTAGTATTTCGACGAGGACAAGTTTGAAATCAACATGCAAATGCCACTGTCAGCCACATGTGGTTTAGTAACGACAAAAGACACTGCGGTATCCTGTGAAGGTAGCGTGCCTATTGACCATAACTGTTCGAGTAGAACCGCCTCAGTCAAATGATGTTACGTTAAACAATGACACACAGGTGTAGCTTGGCGAAGATTGTCGTGCACGGTCTTTATTTATTGCACACTTAGCGTCACTGGGACTCGCAAAGCGCGTGACGGTGTTAATTGATGTCAAAACAGACACCCACTTGGTGAAACATACAGCCAATAAGCACGTCTTAATCACTAGCCGGTTCTGGTGTTTTTCGTGTGGAAAGCACGTCAGATGACAATTATTACGTCTCTCTAACTTTGCCGAAGGCTTTTTTTATACGTATTCCCTAACGAACATATTTGAAAGTTTGTTTTTACTAAATGTTGCTGACAACTGCTCAAATACATAAAGTAATGTACTAATTTATACAACTGAGTGAGCATTAACAACGTGGGGGGTAAAAGAAGTTGCCAATGTTTCGAAACGGCAGTAAGAAAATTCGAGCCCGGGTTCTCCGGTGTTCTAACCGCTAAGCCACTGCACTACCGCTCACTCGAATGGAGTGGGTGGACATCATAAACGCATCAAACATGACATAACGTCGTCCATGGTGTCACGGTTGTTGGTCCAGATTTCACTGATGCAGAGTCTATATGGCTGACGAATGTAACAATGTCTTTGTATCACACGATATGTGGAGTAACTATCTGTACTTGCCTAGAATGTCAGAGTCTGGTAAATTTATGGTCCAAATGTTTGCACATGTAATTGTATACAACATTTATTTTGGTCACAAAACCACTGTAAATCGCCTATTTGGCAACAACTGTTACTGCTCATCTCAACTAACTTTTTTCCGCTCATCCAAAAAAGGTATCTAGCATACAATACAACAAGACGGCTGGTTTGTCCAAATGTTTTATTTAGTTATAATGATTTCATCGGAAACATTATTAAATTACTGTTGTTCAGATCCGTTGAAAGTGCATACGTTGTCCGTTGTCTCCAGTGCGAACGGGATGTGGGAATGCGGTCAAACGAACGCCAAAGGCATACTATTTTATTCATATTAATTTAGTATGAAGTAAGTTGTCGTGGTCTTTAATTTAACAAAGCGCTCTATTTTTTGAGGAGAATCATTAGCAAACCATGTATATTTGAATACTAACCCATGTTGAACCAAACAATAACTACTAATGTGTGGATATTTGAGTACTATATTAAGTGTAACGTTTCGTATGATATATAGCAAAACCTACACAAATATATCAACATAATGTATATATTCGTGCAGGTAGTCAATATGCAGATGGGCATTGAACAAAACGTGATAAGTTTAATTTTTGTTTTTCATATTTTGCATTGTTCTTTTCCCCATAGCTTATGTTGCTCTACCCATGGGACGGCCATGATATGTTATGCATTTTAAAGGTTACCGAAATAGCAATTATATAACAATAACCATCTAACCATGGGTGTCAATACTCTAAACTAACATTATGATATTGTCAATAATGTTACGCAATATAGTAAGATCCTACATTAAAACCCAAACGTTTGTTAAGGTGGCCAATCATACGTTGCTCCGATTTTCTTATTTTAACACCCCAGTATTACATCTTTTGTGTTTTAGGTGTATGAGTCTTGTGATTCTTCTATTGTAAAGTAGTAATATTTTGTGTCGACATGGTTGACTGACAAAGCAGTGATGACGTATATCAGTATTGTTATAAAGCCATTTGATATCAACATTCAGACATGTTATTTGTTGACACAAGATTTAGCAAGATTTAACAAGATTGCCATCCCAAACAACAAGTTCCTGATGGCAAGGGGACATGTAAGCCATTGGCTTATCGAGAGTCCAAACATATTCTCATCTATGTGTAGCCCACCCTTATCAAATATATGTCAATTCTATTTTAAACATATTCACATTACTAGCATTAACACAATCATTTGGCAGTTTGTTCCATTCAATTATCACCCTCTGTGAGAACGAGTACTTTCTCATGTCCAACCTACACTGCTCCTTAACCAATGCTGCTTTGTGTCCTCTGGTTCTACTGCCTTATTTAAGTTTGAAGAACATATTCCTATCAACATACTCATAACCGTTCATTATTTTAAATACTTCTATTTGGTCTCCTCTTAGTCTCCTGGTTCTAGTGTTGTCAAACCACATTGTAATAAGCGACTTTCGTAACTAAGGTCTCTCAATTCTGGAAGCATTTTGGTTGCTCTTCGTTGTATTCTTTCTAGCTTGTCTATGTCCTTTTTGCGATACGGCCTCCATGCTTGAATACAATATTCCAAATGTGGTCTAACTATTGCTTTGTACAGGGGTACAATTAGTTGTTTCACCTTATACATGATAGTTCTCCTAATTAGCCCTAGAATTTGATTTCCTTTTGAAGCAGCATTCCCACATTGCTCTAAAACTATCATGTCAGCACTAAATGTTACTCCTAAGTCCATTTCTTATGTGGTTCTACCTAGTATAGCATCCCTCAATTTATATTTTTGGTCCATGTTTCCGTGTCCTATGTATATACATTTGCACTTCCCAAAATTTAATAACATTTGCCGTTTTTCTGACTATTTAACTAATTTACCTAGATCATCCTGTAAACTTTGTTTATCTGTATCATTTGTAACCTTTCTGAATAATTTTGTGTCATCTGCAAATTTGAGTACTTTGCTAGATATGTCATCTTCTAGATCATTTATATATATATATATATATATATATATATATATATATATATATATATTAAAAACAGTATAGGGCCTAATACTGATCCCTGTGGTATCCCACTCAAAACATATTTCCAGTTTGAAATCTCACCGTCTACTATTACTCTCTGTCTTCTGTGGGTAAGCCACTTTTCTATCCAGTTGATTACATCATTACCTATTCCATGGGCTTTTAGTTTATGTAACAATCTTTGGTGTGGCATTTTATCGAAAGCTTTCTGAAAATCTAAGTAGACAACATCCACTGGTGACCCGTCATCTACCCACTTTGTAATTTCTTCAAAAAAACACAAGAGATTGGTTAGACATGACCTTGCTTTTAGGAACCCATGTTGATATGTATTTACTAAATTATGTTTTACAAGGAATTCCACCATGCGGTCTCTAATTAATGTTTCGAGTAATTTACATACAACTGATGTTCAACTCACTGGTCTGTAATTTTCTGGCTTGTTCCTCGATCCCTTCTTAAATAGTGGCGTAATGTTTGCTTCTTTCCATTCTGAAGGAACTATTCCTTCTTCTAGTGACAAGTTAAACAATTTTGCAAGTGGTGTACTAATTTGCTTAACAATTTCCTTAAGCAGTTTTGGTGGTATCCCTTCAACTCCATGTGATTTATTATCTTTCATCTTCTTAATTTTGTTTGCTATCATTACAGGAGTTACAAATAACTGCCCTAAATGTTCTGATTTATTTCCCTCAAAGTTAGTAAATGGAACTGGAAGTGAGCTGTTATCTTCTGTGTTAAATACTGAGCTGAAATACTCATTCAGGACCTCTGCCATTTGAAACCCCTCTGAAATTATGTTTCCCCTGTTGTTTTCCAGTGGTCCGACCTTATCTTGAACGTTATGTTTACTCCTTACATAAGCATAAAAACTCTTGCTGTCATTTTTTTATATTACCTGCCAATTTTTTTTCAAAGGTTCTTTTAGATTTTCTAATTTCAGTTGTAGCTAGGTTAAGTGCCTCTTTGTAATTTACATAGTCTTCATCCTTTCTGGTACGCCTATAAACCCTCCACATAGTTTGCTTAAACACTATTTTTCTAATAGCTTCTTTTGACAAGTGTTTCTTTCTAGACTGTTTTCCTTGTTTTTACAAGGGAACAAATTTATCGATGATACTCTCAATTTCATATTTTAGAATATTCCAACATTCAATTGCGGTCTTATTCATCAGCATGTTATTCCAATCTAGCTTTGCTAAGTATTTTCTCATATCTTTATAGTTACCTTTGTGGAAGTTTCTCCTATACGTTTTTTTTATTTTTACTTTCTGATTTTACGTTGATGTCAAAATGTATTTGATTGTGGTCACTGTTACCCAATGGTTCATGCATTTTTACATTGTCCACTAATTCTTTTTGTGATGATAAAACTATATCCAATACATTTTCTCCCCTGGTTGGTTCTAGCACGTGCTGAGTAAGGAAGCTCTCCTGAATTAAAAATAAAATTGTTGGTCATCACCCCCTGTACTCTCTAGATATTTCCATGGTTAAAATCTCCCATTATGATACATTCCCCGTTACTAAATTCCTTTATTGCATTTTGTATTTTTGTGTTATTCTCTTCGTTTATGTTTGGACTTCGATAAACTAATCCAATAGTTAATTTTCAATTTCCTGAAACTGTTTTGCACCAAACAGCTTCATCGTAATCTGATTCGCTTTCTAATTTTATTTCATAAGCCTGAATAGATTCTTTAACATATAAAATAACTCCCCCTCCCCTTCTTCCTATTCGATCTCTCCTAAACATTACATATCCTGACAATCCTAATTCAGCATATGTAATGTCTGTGTTGGCCCATGGTTCGGTTATACAAATTATGTGAGGGTCAATATCTTCTACCATAATGTTTAATTCGTTTTTCTTATTTACTATACTTCTAGCATTTAAACACAAGCATCTATAACCTGCTTTAGACATGTTTTTCGGACATGTTGTTATTGGCTTATCTGTACTAGTGGCCTCTTGTCCTGCTTGAGGCATCTCTAAGTAACCCCCCTGCGCTTCTAGTTTAAACAGTGTTGACTACCAGTGTTGACACGATTGTCTATCATAGCTTCCTACCCAAATAACACGTCCACATAAAAAAGTAGCACCAAATTTGTGTCACTACTTTGACAGCTCAGCTAGTAATGCAGGATTTCACGGCACACTAGTCAGTGCGCATTACTGAGTGAATATAATGGCGTCATCCTGCGTGAATTTTTTACGATAGTTTAACCACTTTATCATTCATCTATTGTGTGATATTGTTAATTTGCCGTGAAAGGGAATGCTTATTGTATTACCCAAAACATATATCCTAGTTTGTTCCCGTATGTCAGACGCTTCGCGAGCCGCCAAATTGAACCCATTATTCGGTAAACGATTATACTGATGTATGTGTAAAGTATTTGAAAGATTTGCACATTTACAAATTGCAAATTGAATATTTCGACGGCCAGTTATGAAGCCAGCATAAGTGTCATTGTGTATGTAAGTTCAACGTGCAAAAATGTGTGCTTGTTGGAATCAAACACGACATGCAATACAAATACTACAACATTAGCCCAAGTTTTGCAATATAAACTACCGGATGCCATGTATTAGACATAAACCGACGTCGATATTGACATTAATCAATAGCTTGGCGACATACCGAACCATGTTTCGTTTAAGTAAAACATCTGACCAGAATAACAAGACGTCACACTAACCTCTTCGTGTTTGACTCTGTTGAATTAATAGCTCGTTCAGTTTGTGTGGCTCGAACTAGCTGCAACTGCTACAACGTGGTATATAATACTCTATTCGGTCACACGTGACAGAGCAATACTGCAAACAGCTCGCGTTTCATTGGAGAATACGTTATTGGCAAATTACATCAGTCACGACGAAGGCGTGCACTATGTAATGTGTCGTGCATCTGCAATCGCATTGGGGACATCGAATTAGTTGCTGTGCCATATTATACGACCAACACATTCGATAAACATAATCATGCCTAGCTGTAAAAGTGATATAACAATTATACAACAAACATATACGACGGAACCTCGTTAATATGGACATCTTAGTCCCCAGTTTGTATTTGTCCGGATTAACAAGATTTCCGGATAAATGCATCACGCATAATTTTGTCAACTTCGTGGTTAGGGTTAGCAATTGTTTTGTGTTAGGGTTAAAGTTTTGTTCGAACTCCGAACGAATACGAACGTTTTTTGAGAGGTAATTATGTTATGTTATGTCATAGTTGTCATTTTTGATCAGCATTAGTATTCTGGTCTTCTTGCAGACCGCCTAGGTACGCTGCAGAATTGAACCACATTGGTGGTTGCTTTTCTGGAGAGGTTGGTTTTGTGAGTTGTTGCTTTGAATACTGTGCTGATCAGACTGTGGTAATTGCGAGGGCCAAGCGTGAAATGTAAAATTGGTTCCTTAACAACGTTAATCTTGCAACAACGCGACATGAAGCGTTACATCGGTGGCCGATTACAACACTCACTGTCACCTTTTACCATAACTGTTCGAGTAGAACCGCCTCAGTCAAATGATATTACGTTAAGCAATGACACACAGGGGTGCCTTGACGACAATTGTTTATTACGCGTTTGGTGCTTCTTTGCCGTCAGTACCACCTCCCGTTCGTGTTGGGGACATAACCGCATAACCTTCGTTATTCCACTAATGTTCAAGTAGATCCGTCTGTGTCAATTGACATTGCGTTAGACAACGACACAGAGGTGTGATTTGGCGAAGATTGTCGTTCACGGTTTTTGTTTATTGCACAATTAGCGTGACTTGTACTCGCAAAGCGCGTGACGGTATTTGTTGATGTCAAAACCCGCTTGCACACATATACAGCTAATATGGATGGACTTCGCACGATCTATGTTTCATTGACCTTTCAAATGCTTGTTCTATGACGCGTTTCGTGATTGTCTGCCGTCATTACAACCTCCTATTCGTGTTGGGGATATAACCGCTTGAGCTACGGACCTTCCTTCTGCGATAATGATGGCTTTCACAAACCCCTGTACCAGATGGTGTTGTCACAGTAGTTACATTTGTGTCACTATTAATTATAAAACGAGGCGACTTACTCACCATGAATGTGTCTATTGCGTGGAATAACTTCGTGAGTAAGCTTGGTTAAAAAAGACACTGTGTGTCGCCTTTATGTATATTAACATTTATGTGACGTGTTCGTATTTTGTGTAATATCAAATAAATGCATGTACGTGGATAAACCGCACATTTGCCCGCACACATACACACACGCACGCACGCACACACACACTTACAAATACACACCTTTTTTAACTTGTATTTTGTAGGCACTTTGTGGCCATAGTTCTAAGCAGTTTTTTTAGATTCACAACATTGACTACGCACTTGCTAGTTACTTATTTACTATGTTATTCATTGTCTTTGGTGTGTATGATTTTCATAGAGAGTGAGTGAGTTGTTGAGTCGCATTCCTCCTTTGACTGCGCGCCCTGTACGTAAGCATGCACCCGCTATTCAGCTTTAAGCATATAAAACATATGAAAATAAATAGATGTGTTCTTTGTTGTGTTGAAATAATAGTTCCCAGTGCAATACAATGTACGATGCAATTACACCAAAGGTATGATGTCATTATACCAATGGTTAACATTAAATCAGTTGAACCCTTCTTGACTACGGCGTTAAATCGTCATTGGACAATAATACTATTATATTAATTAACTAAACAAATAACGCTTCCTTTGTTATGACTCAACAAACGAATGTATGATATTTAATTCCGTGTCAGATAAACCAAATCACGTGATACTCGCATTTCAAAGCATAGAATAAAACAAATCCCAAATTAATATGTCAGTAAAGAAGAACATGTCAAACCACAGCTCGAACAGTTTGTGAATTATGACCATTATATATAAATATATATATATATATATATATATATATATACATATTATACTTAGGTTATCCAAGAACAAGACAGACACTAGAACAACAAGACATTATATATGGGTGTGTTTGTGTGTGTTTTGAAAAAAAATAAACATTACGAAATTTACTTTAAAAGTAGTTCGTGCAAAGCCAATACACTATAATTATAATTTATTAATTTAATGACATATTTTCCAAATCATTTCTATTTAGATTATGTTTCATTGTATTAAACATTAACTATATAGTAAATTGTAAAGATAATTTCAAAAAAGAAGAAGAATAATATCAAACTCAAACATTATAAAAACGGCTGTTTCTGACACGTACCGAATTAGTCTGAATGCCCGAAGATGCACTTCATGTAGCAATCATCCTCTGATTTGAAGCGATTCCGGTCGATAGCCTACGTTTGAGAGAATCAGATTGATTATTAATATATAAAGTCTTCAAATCTTCTGAGTTCTGCGCAGGTATCTGATATAAGCACATTTCCATCAAGTTAGTTGTGACTTTTGGCGATGGTTCGTATTCCTCTGATTCGTCTCGTCTCCCTCGTATTGTCGCACCACGGGGTTTTGTCTTTAAACACGTTTGTGCAATGAATGCTGTGCTGACGGTGGAGGGCCAACTGCCAAACCAGATCACGGACAGGGAAGATCATAAATGAGATGACAGGCCTGTGTAAAGAGAGATGCGAGGATTGCGAAGGGTGAAATATGTGGAGGAAGAAGACTGATGTTAGGGAAAAGTGGAAATGGATAACAGCTGAGGCAGTGCAGAACTACGTGTTGTACTCTCTTCTCTTTTTAGAAGAAGTATCGAACAATAACACAATATAGCTAATTATAAGATTGTCATACATAACGAAGTCCCCAGTAGAGAGCATAGATATACTTTGTGGAACAGTTATATCGCAGACACTTGGCATTCAGTCCAGAGGTGTAGTACCATATTATCCAGCAGATGGCAGCATTTATTTTTTTGTGGTACGCAGTAGGTAGCCATATGTTTACGAGACACGGTAAAGGCATACTGCCAATAGATCATTTTGTACTGTGGATTGAAATGTTGTGTAGCTATATAAAAACCAGAAACTTAAAGTGTTAAGATTTGATTTGATTTTGGTATCACTGAAATTATATTTAAAGAGATCAATCATATTTGACCTGGGTGCCTGAGTCTATCGAACTATTTTGTTAGCTTAAACAATATAAATCCACACCACTGATGCACCATTGGCCGTAGGCAGACTTTTCATCATGTAGATGGTGCCGAGAGAAATTGTATTTTGTGCGTTTACTTTTGTGATATTTCGTCGATGTTTACACTAGTTTTAAAAGCGACAAACAATTCTACGACAATTGATTTATCAAATATTCGTTGAATTCAAAAACCTGCAACATGCCATGGTTGCTCTGAAATGGAACGAGACATCATACATTAAAGATATCCGTTGGTTTAATAGCATCATCATTTGTATATGTAAATTTCCGCACTGCCAACTCTTCTTTCATTACAACTAAGAACATAAATATTCACTGTCGCACGTTTGAAGCTGATAAGCAGGCTTATTACGTACAGGGTTTTCACAAAAAGAGAGGAATGCGAGTTAAACTCAATCACTACAAAATCGTACACACCAAAGCCAGTGAATAAATTAGTATCCACTTAAATACATAAATAATAAACATGCAGCCACAGTAAACAACCTTGCGAGTACCTGCGTAGTCAACGTTGTGAACCTAAACATGTCAATATAAATATGGCCGTTAAATGCCTACGGAAAACAAAATGTGCTTTAAAAAGGTGTGTGTGTGTGCTCGCGCGCGCGCGCGCGTGTGTGTGTGTATGTGTGTGTGTGGGTGTGTACGCGTATGCGTGGGTGCATGTACGTTTGCCTGTGCGTGTGCGTGTGTGTAAATATATAGGTGTGTGCGTGTGTGTGGGCATATGTGTGATTTATCCATGCTCTTATGTGATATGAAACAAAATACGTGCACTGCTTGACACATAAATGCGTCTTATTTTTGACAAGACTTACTCAAGAAGTTATTCCACGCAAAAGACACATTCACTGGGAGCAAGTCACCCTGGTTTATAATTAATGATGACACAAATGCCACTACTGCGACATCACCGCCTGGTACAGCCGTTTGTGAAATACGTCATTACCCCAGCATGAAAGTCCATAACTCATGCGGTGATGTCCCCAACACGAACGGATGGCGGCACTTACGACAGACAAACACCAAACGCCTAATAAAACATGCATTTGAAAGGTCAAAGAAACAGACATATCGTGCGATATACATTATAGGTGTGGTTCGTGGTGGTGGTGCTACCTTCGGTAATCCAAGTTTCTAAAGATGGATGTCACTGATTTTTAAAAATGACAACATAGTATTGACACTAATTATGCACATATTAACATCCAATATTAAAATCCAATCAGCAATAATTGTTTTCGAAGAGTCCTGTCTTAAGTCATACCCATTTTAAGAGTGTAACACATCAGGATGTTACATTTTATTTGTGTAAATCTAGGCATGTGCTCAAGCCATATAATTGGCCATTAATGTAATTAAGCCCATCGTCCTACCATGGTAAGCATTATGGTATTGTACTGCCTGCGACATCCCGCATTCAAGCAACACGAGACTCTACGTTACAATTCTAGTTATGGATTTTGTGTTATACACTACTGAATGCTATCAGTGTTAATCAAACCCCGATATGGAATCATAATGCGTCAGGTTCTATTCTAGATTGTTGCAAACGAACTGTAGCAGTTTGAAAACTAATACACATATTGCAACAGAAGGCGCTATATCCAAGTTGTGCTTGCTGAAATAAATCATGTTTTAGTGTGTGTGTGTGTGTGTGTGTGTGTGTGTGTGTGTGTGTGTGTGTATGTGTGTGTATGTGTGTTTTGTGTGTGTGTGTGTGTGTGTGTGTGTGTGTGTGTGCGTGTGTGTGTGTGTGTGTGTGTGTGTGTGTGTGTGTGTGTGTGTGTGTGTGTGTGTGTGTGTGTGTGTGTGTGTGTGTGTGTGTATGTGTGTTTGGTGTGTGTGTGTGTGTGTGTGTGTGTGTGTGTGTGCGTGTGTTTGTGTGTGTATGTGCATTTATGTTTGTGATGTAAGAAATACGAGTATTGCATGTTATATAACTATAATTATCGTAAAGGCACACTGTGTCATTGTTGCTAATATTTGCGAGAAACTCCTTCACGACGCAATGCCACGCAAGGAACGCATTCATTTAGAGCAGGTCATCATGACACGCAGTTTATAATGTATGATGGCACTACTCTCTGTGGTAGGTCAGTGTATACGCGATTGAAAAGGTCATCCACACACACCACAATCTTCTGCACATTAACTAAAGCAAACGTAACTGACATATATATCTCGTCGCAGTATAACACTGTAATTACATATGAACAAATGCAATGACATAACGTAAACGTCGTACTACATGGATTGACTGATATCATATGCAAACGACTGTTTCTCCAATCAAATGCGAGCTACTTGCCGCACAGTCATGCGTGACCGGCGAGTGTACTAGATACCACGCTGCAACAGTTGGAGTTAGTTACAGCCACACAAACTGATAGCGCAGGCACGACAACAGAGACAAACATGAAGAGTTTAGTATGACTTAGTTTTGTTATTCTGTCTGTGTGTGGCATTCAAATGAGTCACAGTTATTGGTGTGACTGGTTGAATGTAGAGTGTTAATTGAAATGTAGAGTTATGTATATGTGACCTTGCAATAACTAGCTTGCGTTGGGTAGATGTTGGAGTATATTGATTGATAAAAATACAATAGCTTTTATTTGCAATTATATATGTTATTACAGGGAACACTCCTTTTCGATTGCAGTGAAGTGATCTTTCTATGGTGTGTCCTGTTCCTTGGTCTGGTTGCCGTGGCAACCGCCCATCGTAAGTATTGCACTTTACGTTTGAATCTAAAACGCATAAACGTGCAATAGGTGAAAGGTCAGGCCCATTAAAACAAAAAAGTAAAGGATTGTAACCATCTAAGCAGTGTTGCCATCACAACTAACAATTAATATGAAACGTCTAAGTAAGTCCAGCCGTTTATAGTGTAAACACGTTCAAGTCTTTATCTTATCTATTCTACGATATCGATCGTTATTTCGAAAGTATAATAAGTCGCCAATGTGAATATCATCTAGACATCGAATATATACCGGACTAATGGTACCTGAAGCAAGAATGACTCGCTGTATTGTATAGTAGTGCTGCACCAATGACAAATACACATACTCTCACAGTGAAATATGTGTATTTCGGTGAAAACATTAAACGTTTACCTCGTGACTGTGCCAGAGTATATAACTAAGTTACCCACTGGGTAAATGTCTAAAATGTTTAAACTGTCACATAACCAGAACAATGTACGGACTGCTTGATGAGATACCAACTTTGTAAACTGACGGATATGCCCGGATGTGTGTGTGTGTGTGTGTGTGTGCGTGTGTGCGTGTGTGTGTGTGTGTGTGTATGTGTGTACACCGGCACGTACACTAACAAGCACACGCACACGTATCGTTCGTGTTGGAGACATCCCCGCTTGAACGATCGACCTGCAGGTCGGAATGACAATAGCATGTACCATGCGGTACTGTCGCAGCAGAGATATCTGTTCCATTATTAATTACAAACCAGGGTGGCCTGTTCAAAATTGATGTGTCTCTTGCGTGTTAGGGGCCGTTCACAATTCTCGACATTTCATTATTCGTAAAAAGGGGTGGAGTGGGTCAAGACTCGCGTACTAAATTGAAGTTTGGTCGCGTGCGATTTACGACCACCGTTGTGCCATGCAGTGCCTCGTGGTGAACTGTTACGGGACTATTATTTTTTGGGGACAACCGTTCACCGAGTGTTGTAGTAATACAGTCCGACACACGCACGCATGGACACACACACACACACACACACACACACACACACACACACACAACGCACAACTGCACATACGTGCACGTTGGCTATGGCCACTACACTTCCATCAAAACGTTTTGTTTTTGTGGGCTTTTTGTGGCCATATTTTGTCAGTTGTCTGAAGGTAAACAAAATGCCTTATACAAAATGTTGATGTTTTTAAGGCAATGATGATTAGTTTAACTACGGCGCTCAACCATTATCGATATATAATATAATTATACAAGTTAACTAATCAAACGACACTTTTAAATGATTCTACAAATTAATGATGTTTTATTATGCGATGAGTGATGGCGTCATTGCCATTTTGTTGGAGACACCTCCGCTTACGACTGGTTGAGTTGTGGACAAAAACGTGCAATGCCGCATTTGATTAACTTTTTTCAAAGGCCTGTTCCATGCTGCGCTGTAGTAGAGACACTTGTGTCATCGTTAACCATCAACTGAATGTTCCGATGATCTGCTCACAATCAATGTTTCTCCTGCGTTTTATAACATTGTGGGCGAATATTGTGAAACAAAGGACACATTGTGCCGCCGTTGCGAATGCCAACATTATTAAGTCAAATACGTGTCGTTATTTATTATATGACAGACACAGGTACACGCAAGCACAACACGAATGGACGCAACACGAACACACACGCAAGAACACGCATACACCCTTGTACGTACGCACGCACGCACGCAAGCACGCATACAAACGCACCCAAACACACACATTGCAGACAAACAAATGTGTGCGGCATTAAACTTCGACCAAATGGTAATAAGGCATCCCAAAACCCAATCGCTGAGATAGCAAGCAAATTATTAATTCATATAGTGGCAAAAAGAGCAAGTTAATAAATATTAACATCATTGGCATGTGGGAAAGTGTCACTATTGCAATGTGAGTGTAACCACAGCGGGAGGAGAGAAAAAACAAATGTATGATGTTTCATTAGACACTGTGTTTGACGTAACTGCCATCTCGCCTTTTTGTTGGGGATATCTCCGCTTACGAGTGGTTGAGTTATGGAAAAATACCGTGCTGTGTCGTATATGACTAACCTTTTTTTTCAAAAGGCAATATCATGCCGCTTCGTGAGTTGTGTGCTGTCGTTACGAATACTAAAATTGTGTATTATTTGTTATGTGACATACACTGATACACGCAAACACCAAACATGTGGACGCAACACGAACATTCGCACAAATATGCAGACGCACACGCACACACACGCACCCGCACACGCACACATACACACATGCACGTACGCACGCACATACACACGCCTATGCACACGAATCGTTGACCATCGTGTAGATGGGAAAAGCGACAGCTTCGGATTGTGGTGCTGATGGTAGATGATCAGAATCCCATGCACGGCCAAGAAAACAGACAAGTCCATCCCTGAAGAAGTCAAGCACTGCTCTTGAAAGAATAGATTGGGCCAGGTTATAAATGCCAGTTATAATCGGAACCAGTGATGACAAGAGAAATACCACACGTTATACATGATTGATTGGAGACAGTACATCATGGACGTTACCAGACGCCGTGCGACTTGACGGGACATCAGGTCGTCCACTCACTAAGTTCACTTTGTCTGATTCAACAACCAAATATATGATGTTTCTATTAGACCATCGGTGCTTGTTCGAAGTCACTATCATAGCCCGTTCGTGTGGACCTCGCCATTTAAGACAGCTTGATATATGGACTTGCACGGCGGCGCATCAAACATATGTTAAAACGCATGATGTATGTAGAATGCTTGTGCCTTCGTGAATCGTCAACTGTTTGTCACGATGACCTGCTCACAATGTGCTTGCGCAACAGTGTAGTGGTTAGAACATCGGATTCTCAGTGAACAGAACCGGAGTTCGAATCAACTTGAAGCCGCAATGAATGTGTCTCCTGCGAGTCGTAACGTCGCGAGTTCAGTCACATACAAATGGTGTGTTGACTGTACGTACATTAATATTTATGTGACATGCAACGTACGTATTATTTGTCATGACGAACATTCGCAAACGCAAGGAACATATGCATGTGCACGTAAGGAAGCACACGCGTAAACGCGCACACGCACTCATGCAGTCCATCGGTTCACCCTATATAGAAATGTTCTACGAATCCAAAGCCTTTATGTTCTGGGGGCATTACATGTCATATGTCTAGGATCTCTTGGAATTCACCGCCTTGATTACAAGTGTGCACGCACGACTTTCTGCCGCTGTATTATGGGTTAATTTTCCTTCATATTTATTAATTGGCTTTGATGAGTAATACTTTAACAATGTGTGGATTCGAGGTTATAGGCCGGATTGCTCTATTCCAACGAAACGCTCATAATACCTTTGTATCAAATATCCTTAATTCAGTATATATTTATTTATTTTTATTTGATGCCTATGTTTATAATATATGAAGCATTTGAAAGAAGAGTACGCCGTGAAGACAAATGACACATCTAAATAAAAATGCTATTAACACAATGCTTGATATTAAACCATTGTAATGTTTTTTTGACCGCGGGGCTCAACTGTCATCAACATAGTATGAGTAATAGCAAAGCCGATCTTCTAAGTATCCCGACATAGCGGGAGATCTATCGCTTTTTGGTTACTTTTCAAACATACTTTCGATCTCCCGTTTTCAAATAAAAAAAACTCCCGCTATTGGCATATTTTATTTAACGACATTGTTCGGTGATTTTCAGAGTTTCTGGCCTGGTTTATTGTATTTACATTTAAACACCTGAAAATCGCTTCACTTACAAAGGTTTATGTTTTCGCGGACGGTCCGGATATAGAAACACATGTGGGCTCTTGCGTAATTCGGGTAAATACATTACGTAAGTACAGCCGCCAACGGGACATATTCATCACGAAACAATGTCCCACGGGGGGCATATCTCGCTATTTGGAACAAGTAAATAACGAGATAATTCCACAGTTGGAAGTTCTGATAAATGTCCTCTTCGCAAACTGTTAAAATCATACAAACCAAACGCGTCAAGGTCAATCTTCCAACGTCTAATCGCTACAAACTGTGTCACAATTAACTAGATGGAAATGCACAAATGAAAGGTTTAGAGCTTTTATATTTTATTATCACCCCGAACGTAGGATATCGACCTCGATTCTGCTACCTGCCGGCAAAAGCTGGTAACTGCGAGGCGGCCATTTCGATGTGGTACTACAACTGTGCGACATGTGCGTGCGAGAAGTTCATCTACGGAGGCTGCGGAGGAAACCGGAACCGATTCGATACAGAGTTGGCGTGTCGCAGGAGGTGCAAGGCTAAGTGCAAGGGCTTGGTGAGCTGCGACCTGAAATGCAAGAGTGGATTTGTGAAAGATCTCGAAGGATGCCCAATCTGCCAATGTGTGGACGCCTGTGAGGTACGATTATGTCACAGTAACGGTGTCGTGCAATATGTTTAGAAGATTACACTTAACATAAATAATGTTGACTAGAGGGGCGACCATTATCACAGAATCTAAACAAATGTACATTGCAGATAAAACACTTGAACGCAATCGACGAAATTTTTCACATCAATGTTTCGTTTCAATCAAAACAAGATCCTCTACGCAAAAAATGCTTCAATGGTTGACGATACATACTAACTTCGGTGTTCATTTTCGTATTCAGAATGTGAAGTGTTCGCCACGGGAACAGTGTGTAGCGAGAGTGAATCCTTGTCTCATCCCACCGTGTCCCGAATTCGGCGAATGTGTTGGTAAGCAGCACAACTGAATATATTGCATGGCTTCCTTATGTATATTGTCATGAACAAACATATATGCATGAATGTATGTATGTATATTCGTATGTATGTATACATGTATGTATGAATATATGTACGATATACTGGTAAAATAAATAAGGTGTCACGATGAAGATATGTTAACATTCTGTCAAAACAGAACATGCTTAGATTCTACATACATTTTACCTGACTATGACAAACATAGCAGCGCGGTATTCAGTTTTGTTCGCGCACATTTTAGGCAATGGATATTTTATGTAAGTGACAGTTCGAACATATTGTCCTATTATCAACATCACCGGAGTCTTACACATGCAAAGTGCATTTTGTTGCAAATGTTTCTACTTGCAGATATGTGCTATTTGTCGAAGGAAACCGGACCTTGTCGTGGTCGTTTTCGTCGTTGGTTCTACAACAAAGACCACTGCCAGCAGTTCATCTACGGGGGCTGCGGAGGAAACAAGAACAACTTCCCTGATCAAGCGACTTGCTTAAGAAAGTGTCGTTGTCCACGTTTAACTTGTGACAAAGAATGTGAATATGGCCCTGTGTTTGACAAGTCGGGATGTCCTACTTGTGAATGTCTCGGTAACCCTTGTGCGGTAAGTATGTCACAAAGATGTGACCGTATGCTAAAACATAAATTATACGCGTGTCAGAATCAGGCACAGTGAGCCTACGTATCAGTATTATGCGACATATTTATTGTCGCGTTTTTTCTACACCGCAAGCTATTGTCATTGACTCATTCGTAAGATTCTTTAAGTTTACATGTTTTAAGTTCACATTATAACAATACACGCAATGCGAAAAATTCAACAATGAATATAAGCATGTATGCATATTTGAATGTGCGCGCGCGTGCGTGCGTGCGTGCGTGTGTGTGTGTGTGTGTGTGTGTGAGCCGTGTGTCTTGCTTGTGTGTTTGTGTTTTTTTAATGTGTGTGCTTATGTGAATGTGTATATATGTACGTATGCATAGGCGTGTTTCGTGTGTTTGTGTGTCTGTGTGTGTGTGTGTGTGTGTGTGTGTGTGTGTGTGTGTGTGTGTGTGTGTGTGTGTGTGTGTGTGTGTGTGTCTGTGTGTGTCAGTATGTGTGTATGTGTCAATGTGCGTAGGCCAAAACAAATATTTGAAGAACGATAATAACTGCATTACTGTTTTCTTAAAGTTTACGCTGTGCCAAAAGGGATACCAGTGCGTGCCAATAAAGGTGCTAGCGCCCTGCACGGGCATGGGGTGTCCTCCAAGAGCTAAGTGTGTCAAAGGTACGTGATGAACTAATTAATGATTGATACTAATGACCCTATTAGAAATGCTAATTGTTGCATATATATTATTTGTCGTTTGTTGCTCCTATACATGTATGTTTTTAAACTTCGTGCAGGCGGTTGTGTATAATTTGTATCATGTTTCACTTCGTCTTAATCATGAACATTGGACATCATATCCACATATCAATACGTGTCAGATATCAATGTTGTAGCAAAACGGGGAAGATGCCCACAATACAAACAGTTTGGTCCAACCAATGTGTGTGTCAGCGACTCGGACTGTCCCGGCAGAAAGAAATGTTGCGCCGTCGGAGCTTATTACATGTGCACGAGTCCAGTTTAATGCAGTACAGGTAAGTTCTTACATATCGCTGTATCCGGTCATTGGGACTATCCAAAGGGCTTTACACGTCATACTCAGCAGACATGTATTCGAACAACAACTTGACTTATCTGGAGAAAATTCAGTCTCGCCGTAATTACTGCTAAAAAAACTAATAATTATTTTATATCCACCGCAGTATATAGTCACCTACTCATTTATACAGAGGAGTGAACATAAGCAACGCGAAGTGAATGAAACAGCCCGGATTTCTGAAAGGGCAGCAAGAAGAGTAGACCAGTCGATTTACTTTAGTCTAACGTCCAGTGCAATGCAATACCATACAATATAATACAACATATTTTATTGCGCTAAAATCCTCTGGAAAGCCAATCTCAGCAGCGCACCAATCTAATCGGGATAGGCGCTTTCTAATCCGTAGGCAATTCCAGCCCTAAAGAGTTATTTAGTTGACGGAGACATGTTATATTATATTATATCGTGCTGACCTATCAGGGAAAGAGTGAGTGAGTGAGTTCAATAGAGTTGTTGCGGCAACTGAGAAAGTTATAGTTCTGACGTCTGTCAAGCGGGAACGAATATTACATTAGAAATAGACGATCGAAGTTGTCTAGGGTGTCTTGCAGTAGTAAGCAGTGTATGCTGTTTGCTTGCATGGAATGTAGGCAATTGTTCAGATCTTGAAAATAATGCGATGTCGGACATGGAGGCAATGGAATGATTTTAGAAGTAGAACTGAATGAGAGAAACGAGAAGACAATATTGTGAGAAAGGGAATTAAAACATTGCAATATTGCTAACAAAAGCAGTACTGCTGCAATAACGACATAACGATATACATAAAGGCAAATACTGCGAATGCCGCTGTGCCTCCAGCATTTGGTTGATACAGTCGTGAGCTAGAGATTGCCATGCAGTTGTAATGTTAGCATTTACATGTGTTTGTGTGTGTGTGTGTGTGTGTGTGTGTGTGTGTGTGTGTGTGTGCGTGTGTGTGTGTGTGTGTGTGTGTGTGTGTGTGTGTGTGCGTGTGTGTGTGTGTGTGTGTGTGTGTGTGTGCGTGTGTGTGTGTTGATTTGCAAAGTTCATATGCCATTGATATTCCTATTTACACATTATATATAATGTTTGCTTAAATTTATGAGTTCTTTTTATTTAACAATAGCTTGGATGTTGGTTGTGGTGGTTTTGGTTGTGGTGGTAGTGGTGGTGGTGGTGGTGATGGTGGTACTGTTGCTGCTACTGCTGCTGCTGCTGATACTGCTGCGGTTTTGTCTCAACATTTTCACATCCATTCAGTAACTCAATGTTTTGGACTTACTAATTCACGAAAACAATATCCAATAAGAAATGTATCTTTTTTCAGGAACATGTGCCTTATGGACGAAGCAGGAGATGAATGACTCTTGTGTCCCACTCTTGTCAGGGTACGACGTTGTGGCAGGGACGAGTCATTGCTTGTTGCTGTCATGGCACGGACAAATATATAAAGGAGATGTTATAATGAATGTCGTGTGACTATGCCTTTGTCTACTTGTTTGTACTTGACTGAATAAACGGCTCAGTTAACATCGATTCGCTCAGATTGTACGTAACGTCACATTCCTGTTGTTCTGTTTCTCCTTGCACATATTCATCTTTTCGCCGCCAATGTCATCATCTCATTTAACTCCATCCTGAATTAATTAGGCCCATCTGGAGTTAGTTTCGTTGATGATCACAAATGTAGTGCGTGAGTACTTAAAGTGGTTGGTTTAAAGAAAGTGTGCGCACCTTTTTCGTTCAAATCATTGAAATTACTTACTTTGACCGTTAGACCTGGTAACATCCGAAAGTTTGAATAGCCTTGTGAAGTTGTATTATAATGCATTGCAGGGGTGACTATCGCGGATAGTTTTACAATTGCGATAGTATCACGATAGCTGTATAACTATTCGAAAACGTATCAGCTCATAACGTTCGTTCCTGCACGATATCGGGCGCATCGCGCCGGCGTGCTTGGCGGAGTGGTAGTTGACGATCAACGCGACGAAAACCGACCTGACCGCATCGAGGTAGAATGGCGAATGACACGCAAGCTAGGGTCGCTCATCGGTGAAGCCGAAGACGTCACTCGCCGAAAACAGCTGGCCAACGTCACCTTCCGCAAGCAGTAGACATAGCGGTTAAGGCGATCACATATTCGTCTACAGCTGCGGCTACGGTTATGGGCGTCGTTCGCCACCAACGTCGTCAGCTACGCCAGATCGTCGGCATCCATTGGCAACACCGTGTATCGAACAAGGAACTATACCACCGTTACCGATACCGCCCCATCAGTGAAGTCATCCCGGCTGCCCGATGGCGTCTGTTCGGGCACGTGCTCCGTATGCCACCCAATGCTCCCGCTCAGGGTGCGTTCGACAACTATTTCGTGGACTCAAGCGTCACGTCATTCAATGATAGACGGCGGACGACACTACCGACGGCGTTGAATGCGGTCCTGCTCTGCGCGCACTCGACCGTGGACAGTGACGATTGCTGGGGCGGGAACTTGCAACTTGAGAGTGTAGCATAGGAATTGGCGAAAATTACTGTTTAATTATTTATTTTGAATAAATATTTATTTTATTTATTTATATTTGTATTAATTAACTGCCACGGCACATTTTGTGGAATGACATAAGCGAAACACACATTAGTAATATCCCGTCTGCCACGCTAAAATACATTTAGTAATAATAATAATATTGCGTTACATTCAGGGAATAGCGAATAGCCAGGAAAACAGTATGAAACCGGAACTGATCGTTTATGTTAGGTCGATCAAAATTAAAAAATGTCGTGTACTATCGATGTCAACTATCGATAGCTTAATTTTCTTTCGATAGTATTGCATCGTCACATCGATTATTGCGATGCATCGATGTACTGTTACACCCGTAATACATCGTCACATCGACTATTGCCTTTCATCGATGTACTGTTACACCCGTCATACATCGTCACATCGACTATTGCCTTTCATCGATGTACTGTTACACCCGTAATACATCGTCACATCGACTATTGCAATCCATCGATGTACTGTTACACTAGTAATACATCGTCACATCGACTATTATGATACATCGTTGTACTGTTACACCCGTAATACATAGAGCCGGACAACATATGCCCTTTTCGCCAAATGTTGAGGGGATCCTGTAAACAATAATATGATAATGTTTTGATAATAATAATATAATCATAATAACTAAACAACACATTTGTTCAAGCCCGCTACAATAGCATAGTTGATACAAGATAATTTAGACTTTTCGAGATATTAGTCTAACACGAGACAAGTAAAACATTAATTGATTTGCGCAGTAACAAACACCAAATATTTTTTTCTCAGTTGCCAACAGATACATGTTGTATACGAAGAAACGTGCACACATTTGGATTATACATTTAAGATACAAAGCTGGAGATTCAAGGTCATTTTATGCAGTTACCTCACCTAGCGGGTGACGCAACAACACTGCTACATTCGTCAACTATCAGCATCAAGGAAATAGTCTCAACAAACATTGACACCATGGACGACATTAGCTTATTGTTTGGTGCACACATGCACTTCATCGACTGCTTATAATAAATATTAATTATGTATGAACAATCTACATTTATATGCCATATCCGTTCCTCTGTTTCTACCAATTGTACATCACGTAGCTCCTAGAGCAAGCGGCGTGTTTTGATTTAATCACCCCTTAAGGGTTTCAATGGTTTAATCTTAAACTGAACACCAGCAAAAATAAACCGATTTTGTTCAATCACGATATCGTGAATTGCATAAGTGGATCATGAATAAAAACCGTGCACCGGTGTGTGATTGATTAAGGCAACATGATTACCTGGGGCGTTTCTACTCTAAATTTCAGTTTGCCCAACCTTCATTCGGTGTATTTTGTTTAAACACTAAACCGTGCAACATTACATACTTTAAACAAATAGTATGTGAGGTTGCGCATCATGGTCAAAGGTCACTTAGGGTGGTGGCTAGGACTGTGGTTAGAGTTAGAGTTTTCTGCAAGATGGCAGCTCACACAACTCTCACAAAACCAACCTCTCCAGAAAAGCAACCACCATCACCGAAGCAACTGGAAAGACAACTACAGAACGTTCACTCCAGTCGCTGGATGAGTTTCTCACAGCCCATTCATCCAGTTTATTCCACCGCATCGCGATCGACCAGAGCTGTTTGGCGGATGACCAAATATGTGTACGTTGGTGGGGAGGTGAAAACAAATCGGAGGAGTGACAGTCTTCAACAACACTGACTTAATTGTTGCATTATTTTCATACCACGGTTGTAGGCTGGGCACGAAGATGTTTATCGGATGTATTAATCGTTAAACATTGCATCGCAATCAAGTTAATTACACCAACGTGAATACATATGTACGACACATTACGTAGAGTACGCATACGTTTTAATAAATTCAAATACATTTACACTGTATATCTCTAAACAGAGAATCACGGGTGTTTACAATAAATAAATAAAACATTTATTAATTAAAATAATTGCATTAGTGAATATAATTATTACAATAAAGCATTGCATAAGATAACACAATAAAAGTAAGCATTACGATTAACGAAATATGTTTTCGGGTCCTTCTTAACACGTATATAAGAACGTTGCGTTATTAGCCATATTGGAAGAGAGTTCCAGACGGTGGGACCTGCACGTGAGAAAGACCGTCGGCCGAGCCGTTCCAGGTTTACCATAGGAGCAACAATGAGAGACTGCTCAGCCGAAAGAAGATTGCGACATAGAACATATGGAGATATGCGGTCAGCAAGGTAGCGTGGAGTGTTTGCATGCATGGCGCCATGCATCAAGGTCAACAATTTATACTGAATTCGCTGAGTCACACACAGCCAGTGTAGCTCTTGTAGCGCCGCCGTCATGCTGGGTTGGTCACGTCGACGTAGGCAGATGACGACACGCGCAGTTGATGGCTGGACGATCTCAAGTCGACGCAGCAGGGTTCCGGTAATGCCGTACAGGGCCGCGTTTCCGAAGTCAAGTCGCGACGTGATAAACGCGTGTACAAACGTCTTGCACGCACTGAGCGGCAGAAACGATCTTATTCGCGCAATGCCACGTAGTTGGGCGTAGGCAGTCCGGCAGGTACGGCTAACATGTACAGCATTCGACATCTTGGAGTCGAGTTGTACACCAAGGTCACGTATGTTGGCTGAAGTGCTGACGCCTCGCAAACAGATTAGGTTTAATTCTGCGAGAAGAAGGTCGTGGTCGACAGAATCGAACACAGCGCTGAGGTCAGGCAGTACCATAACTACATGCTTACGAGCATCCAGTGAACGCAATATATCAGCCTGAATACGTACAAGCGCTATCCCTGTCTCGACGCTGTGCAAATGTCACCTGAGAATAAAGCATTACCCAATCAAACGCGAGCTAGTTGCCGCATCGTTCCGTCAAGCGTGACCGGCGAGTGCACTAGATGTCACGATGCAGCCGTTCGAATTGGTTACAGCCATACAAACTGAACGAGCCAGTAAGACAATAGGGACAAACATGACGAATGATGTTGTGTTGTTCTGTTCATTTGTGCTCCTTAAACAAATCATGGTTTGGCCTGTCGCCGAGATAACGAATAATGTTAATGTCCACGTCGGTTATGTATATGACGTTGTAGTTTGGATTGCACAACATGGGTTACTGTTGTAGTGTGCGGTTTGTTTAAACACGGTAGCCTATGCGTTCAATCATACAGTGATACATGTTTATTGGTTGTAGAGAAGTTATTTTTCTGTGTCTTGTTCCTTTGTCTGGCTGCCGCAACAAGATCACATCGTAAGTATTGCATGTCGCGTTTGAATTCGTCAGCCACAAACTTGTTATTGCTGAAAGGACAACAACATTAAGCTAGTAATGTGTGAAATTATTGTTGCCATTATTAAGCCAGTAAGCCTTACGCTGGCTTCATACACTACCGACGAAACTCCCAAGTAAGGTCAACATTAACGACGAATTATCATATGATTACGTTAGCGCTATCAATCTACATCTCTTCGCGTGAAACCTGATATCGAATTCGTACAGGAGTACTGTGTATTACACTAAGGGATCTGCCTGGACAGCGGTTAAAAAATATAAACATTCACTTTACATTTAGAATACACACATTAGCACGATTTCACCATTATATTCGCTCGGTAATAAGCATGTTTACTAAAATGCCGTGAAATCCTGCATCACACCATTGACTCTCGAACACCCATCACACCATGGACTCTCGAACACCCATCACACCATGGACCCTCGAACACCCATCACACCATGGACTCTCGAACACCCATCACACCATGGACTCTCGAACACCCATCACACCATGGACTCTCGAACACCCATCACACCATGGACTCTCGAACACCCATCACACCATGGACTCTCGAACACCCATCCACCTCAACGTAGCCATATCTCTTGAAACTGTGTCGTATGCCTTTTCAAGGTCTATGAATCCCATAACCATATTGTCACGTCCCTCCAGTCTCTGTTCCACCAGTTGTCTCAGAGTGAACATCACGTCCGCCGTCCCTCTTCCTTCTCCGATGCCTTACTGCTCTTTCCCAGTTCACATTCCACTACCCTCCTTACTCTTCCGTCCGTAATTCTCTCTAACACTGTCGCATTACTGCGAATTGCTATTATATGAACTATTTTCCTGGTGAGGTAAATGTTAGAGTGTATATAGACGGATGGCATAAACAAGTTATGTAATGGTATCAAGTATTGTGTGGGAGCTCACATTAGAAGTTTATTGTTAGGCGTGGGGCATGATCATGTTATGTAATAATTGTACCCATGATGTTTTAGCTTTTGGCGTGGTACATTTTAGTAAAAGGGGTATCAACGCAACACAACCGTCCATAGAGGTTTATTGATTTTGATTGGCTGACGCCGACCTTGTAATCTGGTGGGAAAGTTACCAAGCGATATTCGAAAGGGGCCATAACACAGAATGCGGCATTATTTCCAACGATGATGTCCGGCTAGACCCTGTATGAAGAGGGCGCGATTTATCGCGACGTCGAAGAACCCTTTACAACTCGAAAACGCAGACAACGCAAAGCCACGCAAGTAAGTAATGTGCATTGTTTGACTGTATGCTTTAACCGTCTGCCTCGGCTGCGTCTCGTTTGCTGCTGCCTACTGACTGCTTGCGACTATTCAGCTATAACTCCATGTACGACAACAGGGCGTCTGCATGAGCCATCTTTATGACACGATCGTCATCTCCACGTTGTTTGACGACCGAATTATAGTGTGTTTAGCCGACTATTTCGCTGCCTACCCGGCGCGGGCGCGACACTAGTGCGTCCACATGAGCCGTCTCCACGACACGTTAGCCATATCCACGACATATAGACGGCAGGCGTAAGATGCGTCAATTGTACCGTTCAGCTGTCTTCCCCATGTGCGACACGAGAGCGTCCGCATCAGCCGTCGTCATGAAAACGTCGCCGTCTCCACAATTATTTGTCATCCGGCCTATTTATCGTCCAGCCGACAACAAGCTCGACATCGCTGCTGTCGAACGAGATCCGTACCGCCGGCGTATTCAGCTGGTGGTGAGATCAGACGACCGACGGCCACATCAATTCTCGGCCTATTCAACCAGCAGAACGACGCTAAGGGTATTGTTGACTTTGTGCTACAGAGGGCAGGTTTCTGTGAATTTATTATTGTTTTCGGAACATTGTGTTATAAGTGGCAATACGCCTTTCTGCTTGTGATGAATTTATTAACACTGATGTAGGTATTAAGGCGATAAAAGGGAATAGCCTCAAAGGCGATCTTTCAAGAAAACGTAGGATTTTTTTGGTAATTTAGTGTGAGTGTATTGGCATCCTGATCTGGAGTTAGTTATTTATTTCATTTGTATATTTTCGATAGTTTTTATATTCATTATAAACATATTCATGTTTATTACCTTGGTGTTGTTTCTCATTTGTCGAAGTTTCTTACACCCATAGGATTAGCTTAAATTACGTACGGCCCGCCCCTAGTTTGAGCCACTTTACATACACATACACCGAAATCCGCGACAAACACCTTCAATATATGACTCAGCAACGTGATGTCTCGGTATTTTCCAGGGTCGTGAATATATCCCTTTCTTTTCCATACTGGAACTATCACTAAGAGCGAAATAAAAAAACAAGGATGGATCAATAAAGGTATATGCAACAAAAGAAATACACGTTTTAATAAAAAAAACATGATTTATCTGGTGGTCATTGGAAAAGCTATGCCCTACCAGATACATCACCTGATTAGGCGGGCCGTTCACCCAAATTTTATGGGCTAGAGTCCCGAGGCGGTTAATTCATAGGTCACCATCTCCCAGCCATACATTAACCTATGCTCAACACCACGACCACCAGGCGATGAAAACAGTCACATTTGATCTGATTAAGACCGATATGATTATAAACATCTGATCCATAAAAACAATCACATCTGCATTGAATGCAGTCATGTTTGGGGAGGCAGAGAAAGCAGATGCTGGAGTGAGTTCCACAGCCCACTCGTCATAGGTATAGATGAGTTGAGATGTATTATGATATTCCCCTCTCTCATGCATGTAGCCAACAATCGCCTTGTCCACCAAACCCCAACACGCTCAACCATCACCAGTATTTTAACTCGCACTTCATCAATACATGTCGCTCGGCCTCTCTTCGTCTTCTTTAGTCCGTCTTCTTCAGTCCAGCCTCTCTCTCTCTCTCTCTCTCTCCATCTACTGAACTCGGTAGATCTAGTTCGCTGTTTTCTCTTTGGTTTAGCAGTTCCTCGAAATAATCCTCCAAAACCTGCAACACATATTCTTGTTCGTGAATGGCTTCTCATTATTGTTTTTTTTATTACTGATCAAGTTTTTACATCCGTGCTGTCCTTATCCCTCTCTTGCTCATCATAACTTAAAAGAGACATACAATAACAACTAATACAAAACAAGTGTTTTTGCTGAGTTGCGTTGTGGCGTAAATAAATGTTGCGGGGGGAGCGTGGGAAAGTTGTCTAATACGACAAATACAACTTGTATAGTAACATGCGAACATGCGGCGGCATCATGTATTTTACAGTGGCGTACACACAAACACACACACAACACACACACACACACACACACACACACACACACACACACACACACACACATACAGGCACAGTGATCAGGAGTGGGGCAAGATGGCGAATGCTGGGTAGTTGATTGAAACAACTAAGTTATCGCTCTCCTTTTAATTGCATATTAATTGTTATTATATTGAAAAACTGAATACTACGTTCTTGGTTAAGTTATATTGATACCAGAATGTGACTGATGCTGAACGTCGTCACCTTGACACACGTTCCCCTATGTAATGAAATGTGCAAGGACTTATAAGGTTAGGCATAAACCTGATTCTGCCGGAGATTCCTGATGAGTCCCTGGCCAGACAGTTATCCCACCTAGCTGGTGACCCAGAGATAGTGCTACATCCATCACACACACACACACACACACACACACACACACACACACACACACACACACACACACACACACACACACACACACACACACACACACACACACACACACACACACACACACACACACACACACACAATATTTTAATACTTACAAACACAAACTGCAGCAGTTCGAATCTCATCACCTAGATCGAGGAATTATATTCGAGTTATGTTCTGACACATCATATACTTCACCGACTGCTTAATGTGACCAGTTGACATGTATCTGCAGTCTTCAATCATATGTTTCTAAATTCGATTTTGTTAACAAGCATTATTACATTCAACGCTACCCCCGTCATTATCTATGATCTGGCCCACATTGCATGTGTTCATGACAGCATTGATTATGTCAAGTACAACATATGCGATATGTTAATACATACCATCCGTTAGATGGCAGCACCAACAGTGACAGTGATGGCGCAAAATGTCAAACAGACGTCACTGCTCCTCAGGGTTTGACTGTTCAAAACGAACATGTTCGGACAACCAGAGTCCCGGAAACAACCATACATACGAAATAAACTGCAACACTTCAAAGATAATATCCGTAATGATTTCGATCACTTGACTTCTTATGTATTACGTATGACAATGAATACTGATCTATATGGTGTATAGTCATATGGTGTTTGTCCTGCCCTGTATCATGGATCGTTTTGATCAAAACATTAATTGATCATAGCCAAAACCAATGTTTACACCATTACAATAACTTTGTACTCTGGACAGGTAGCACTCTCTGGTTTCTTGTGTATCGATGGCATACGTTTCTTCCGAAAATTTAAATGCTTTCTTAACTTAACTTTCAATCAGCGTACTATTGAGTTGTGATCACTGCGACACTCTGCAACCGAGATTCTAGTTAACATTGATTGCGGAAAGTGACACAATAACATTGCTACATTATTCTCCCCGTAATTATTTATTATGGTTTACCCACTTTGGAGTAGAGGAGCGGCGTTTGAATTGTGGCTGGCGGTGACAATAAAGCGAGTACGCTTTGAATTGGCGTTCAATTCTTCAGTAAAATCGAATCTATCAAAACGAAAATAAAAATCATAACATTTTTCAGCACAGTTTGTTCACAAAGACTAGATACAGAGTCCTTGGCTTGGGTTGGGTTTGCCCAGCAAAAGTATTTTGATCCTGCCAGGCATCTCGCATGTTATCCCCCTTAAACTGGAGTTAAATTGTATCCGTGTATTTTGCAATTTGCATCACGTATCTGTCTTTTAAGTTCAGTCTGAATTATTTTTCCTTCCTTAATATCTTTTGGCTAACAGTCTTTTTCAGTTCCTTTGTAATCCATGGTTTTCTATTTTGGAATGATTTTACAAGTTTCTTGGTCAACTGGTGTGGTCAAGACTATCGCCAGGACTGAAGAAAACATCCCAGTCCGTACACTCCATGCACCCGCGCAACTCCTCTACTGCATCTGTCGTCCACTGTTATACCTCCCGCTCTGATACTTTCCCTGTTTTCAGCTTATGTCTGTATACTGAAATCAGGTGTATGGTGTTGTGATCCGACGAACCGATTGGCTGCTTGCTGATTGACATGTAAGCATTCTTGACATTGCCATAACAGCAGTCCAGTATTTGGCCAGCGCGAGTAGCATACGTCCTGTAGATAGGATGTAAGAGCTGAACGTAGGCTGCACTTATTGAAGTTGTGCCCTATTAACGCCACCGTCTAAGATGAAGTCCAAGTATGCGTTAGGTACGAGTAAAGGTACGAGTAAACGAGTGTTTACTTACTACTAAAACAGTACTGTCGACTAATGTCAGTGTGAAATGCAAGATTTAGCACTGTGACCTGGATCTAGTATGTGTACAAATATGTGCTTCTGTCAGCCTGAGGCTAGACAACGGTAGTCATAGACTGCCTGCATCAGTGACAGTGCTAGCCTAGGCTATCAGTGTATGGTGGTAGCCGGGGCGTAGCCTCGGCGGTATAGTCAGTTACAGGGCTGTGCCTTGCACTTTTGGCACACATAGTGTTATTAGATCATATCACAGAAAATAAAACATATGGAACTACAGTGGCAAAAGTTAATGCAATTTTCATAAAAATGAGTGGTATTAAAAGTCATAGACTAGGCATAGTTATCACTATCAAGATTGTTAGCTGGTCACGGGGCTGGTACTGCTCATAGATATTAAATCAATTGGTGAACTGCAATGTTACGGCGTGCCTAGCCACATTTTAGTATTTAACAACATGCCAAAGTGAAGGCTACCATTAAGCATACCTTACTATTTCGTAATTCTTTTGCAAGAGTGATTGTTGTCTTAATGCATGACCTAAATGTTATGTGTCTGATTTTTTGGCTGACATGTCAAAGAAATTGGTTATCAACAGCAGACGAGCCGACTTAGATATGAAAACACCAACTATACAATAACTACCGAATGTGCTCCACTCATTTTGAAGCCAGTTCACGGATCCAGCACACACATCTCTAATGTCATATGCGATCCCAGCTATATTTGAGTCTGTACCAAGCCCACCTTCCAGAATAGAATCAAAGAGAAAGAGTGAAAGGAACAATACACTCCTGAATTACACAGTAAGAATACATTTAATTGAGTAGTTGTTAGATGTGTCCTGCATGGATATTTCTGTGCTCAGTTCTCTTCATCGATGTATTCTTGTATTCCTCTGTATGTTTGTATATATTAAACAACATGTTTCTTTACCTAAAACACAAACAATAATCACTGTGAATGGATGTATCCATATAGTTATATCCAGTTTTGTGCATTAGTAAAACGTACGTGTTTTGCAGGTATATCACTTGAATCCAGCTATACTACGTGTTTATCGGATGAACCATTGCCTGGCCCCTCATCTGAATGCAACACTCCGAAAAAGTGAAAATTACCGAAGGAAGTTGCTCGACTGAGAAAGTCAGTTGTCAAGCTGATATTGACAAGGGTATGCTAGATATCGCCTCTTTCTCACAAGTTTCCGCACCATATAAGATTAGAGAGTCTAATTTGCATGATGAACACCTGTCTGTAAGTGCAGATGAGAGCAATGCCGTGAACACGCGTAACATTTGAACGCAGAATGTATTAAGCTATATGGCTGGATATGTGTTAAGAAGGATACCTTTCTCATGTTCAAAATTCCATTCCAAATTTACAGTACCTAACCTTTTTAACAATAAAATTTTGTAAGGCAAAAGCCTACAAAGCAACAGGTACATTGATTTATCTTTCACTTTGTTTCGTTTCACTCATAGAAAAAATAGACTGTTTTTGTCAATAACTTCCCTCGTATAGTGCATATAGAGAACGTTTTAATGATACGTGTTATGTATGCATAACCTTATTGTCAAAGCATGGCAGATTGTGACTCCATGACTTGTAAATAGAAACTGGTGCGTGTGGCACGGTTGTTCATGAAAGTCAGGCGTTTCCATGCCATCAAAACACCAACTATAGATAATAAATGTGCACATGAAAAACGTAGCCACAAAATGTTAAAACTATTGCATATATGAATATATTCTGCGAGATGCTGTCAAAGTGTATAAATTCACTGTAATTAGTGTTTTTTTAAACTGGTCACATCATGCGTCACTTATGAGCTCGCTCCCATGTAATTGTGTTGCAGTAACATTATTTATAGTTCACAATTATTAATTATACTTGAATATGTTTGGGTTACATAACATAGGAATGGTATTTGCTTACTTGCTGTTACAACAATTATATTTAATGCTACCTGTATAGCAATATGTCATTGTCTTGAAACCTTAAATACTGCATCATTGACATTGTGTTTGCCGTATACAATGTATATATTGAACATATATAACCTGTGAAATATATTGGTTGACTTATTCTAAAAATAAAATAAACCATGGTTGCAGTCAACACAACTTTCTCTGCATGTTGCTATTTAACGTTAGTTAATAAACCCAGCCGCTAGGCGGCGACACTTTTAGGTAATTACCATTGAAAGAACAGGAAGTGACACGTAATATTATTATTATTATTATTATTATATATATATATATATATATATATATATATATATATATATATATATATATATATATATATATATATATATAGGACTACCTGATTGGTCTGGAGCGTTTTACCGTGATATATAATCCCAGCTAACACACGGCTACCTCGTACTGAGAATCCATCGGACGCTTTAATCATGTTGAACATGATGGAGTACGCGAACGTTTGCGTGTTTTATGTGATTTTATCGATTTATGTAATATGAGTCGAACGTCTTCCTTCATACGGTACGAATGTTTCGTGAAACCGGCCAAGCAGCGTATTTACAAATGTTTGAAGTGAAACAAGTATGTTCAAGTGTTAATGTGCCGCTATATTACGGGAATAACATACTTATTGTTCATGTCACTTGAGTGTCACGTTTTGCGGCACTCGTGACGTCACAACAACATCGTCTCGTGTTACGTACGTTTCGAGCCAATAGACTTGTTGACATGTCACACCTGCTGGGAAGTCAAGTCTAGCCTCACGTCAATCAGTCAAAATCAAGTATCGTGTCATCTGTCTGATTTCCAGTTCAAGGAGCAAGTCAACGAAATGAGCTACACGAGTACGACTAGAGTCAATCCCTACGACTAGAGTCAATCCCTACGACTAGAGTCAATCCCTACGACTAGAGTCAATCCCTACGACTAGAGTCAATCCCTACGACTAGAGTCAATCACTACGACTAGAGTCAATCCCTACGACTAGAGTCAATCCCTACGACTAGAGTCAATCCCTACGACTAGAGTCAATCCCTACGACTAGAGTCAATCCCTACGACTCGAGTCAACAAGTCTGCCAATCTTTGACAGACAGACAGTCCACCAAGTACAATATACATGTGTCAGAATGTGGTTGTGTGGCTGTTACACTTACCATCTCACGAATGTGGTTGTGTGGCTGTTACACTTACCATCTCACGAATGTGGTTGTGTGGCTGTTACACTTACCATCTCACGAATGTGGTTGTGTGGCTGTTACACTTACCATCTCACGAATGTGGTTGTGTGACTGTTATACTTACCATCTCACGAATGTGGTTGTGTGGCTGTTACACTTACCATCTCACGAATGTGGTTGTGTGGCTGTTACACTTACCATCTCACAAATGTGGTTGTGTGGCTGTTACACTTACCATCTCACGAATGTGGTTGTGTGGCTGTTACACTTACCATCTCACGAATGTGGTTGTGTGGCTGTTATACTTACCATCTCACGAATGTGGTTGTGTGGCTGTTATACTTACCATCTCACGAATGTGGTTGTGTGGCTGTTACACTTACCATCTCACGAATGTGGTTGTGTGGCTGTTACACTTACCATCTCACGAATGTGGTTGTGTGGCTGTTATACTTACCATCTCACGAATGTGGTTGTGTGGCTGTTATACTTACCATCTCACGAATGTGGTTGTGTGGCTGTTACACTTACCATCTCACGAATGTGGTTGTGTGGCTGTTATACTTACCATCTCACAAATGTGGTTGTGTGGCTGTTACACTTACCACCTCGCGAATGTGGTTGTGTGGCTGTTATACTTACCATCTCACGAATGTGGTTGTGTGGCTGTTACACTTACCACCTCGCGAATGTGGTTGTGTGGCTGTTACACTTACCACCTCGCGAATGTGGTTGTGTGGCTGTTACACTTACCATCTCACGAATGTGGTTGTGTGGCTGTTACACTTACCATCTCACGAATGTGGTTGTGTGGCTGTTACACTTACCATCTCACGAATGTGGTTGTGTGGCTGTTACACTTACCATCTCACGAAAGTGGTTGTGTGGCTGTTAGACTTACCATCTCACGAATGTGGTTGTGTGGCTGTTATACTTACCATCTCACGAATGTGGTTTTGTGGCTGTTACACTTACCATCCCACGAATGTGGTTGTGTGGCTGTTACACTTACCATCTCACGAATGTGGTTGTGTGGCTATTACACTTACCATCTCACGAATGTGGTTGTGTGGCTGTTACACTTACCATCTCACGAATGTGGTTGTGTGGCTGTTATACTTACCATCTCGCGAATGTGGTTGTGTGGCTGTTACACTTACCATCTCACGAATGTGGTTGTGTGGCTGTTACACTTACCATCTCACGAATGTGGTTGTGTGGCTGTTACACTTACCATCTCACGAATGTGGTTGTGTGGCTGTTATACTTACCATCTCACGAATGTGGTTGTGTGGCTGTTATACTTACCATCTCACGAATATGGTTGTGTGGCTGTTACACTTACCATCTCACGAATGTGGTTGTGTGGATGTTACACTTACCATCTCACGAATGTGGTTGTGTGGCTGTTACACTTACCATCTCACGAATGTGGTTTGATAATAATCATTTCCATTACTTCTAATGTGATTATCTGGTAAATATAGATGCACACATTTGTCACAATAGGTTAGCGTAAACGTGAAACATTGCCCTAGATACGAAAGCGTTTACATTGTCTTGCACAACACAACATTGCAGCTTTAAATTCACCTATATTCCATACTGACAATTGCCGAATCTCTGATTGAGAACAAAACGTTTGTCGATGTGAAACTAGTTACACTTGACATCTGATATTTGCAACTTCACACGTTATTATAGGGAAGATGTGTTGTATGTTGCAGTGGTTTTGTTTGTTGTGTCCTGGCCATTGTCCTTGTTGATGTGGTCAGCGAATATAGTAAACATTTCATTTTACGTTTTAATCCATAAAACACAAACACAATGATTACCGAAAGGATGCCGCATATTAAATGTTGTTGTTCTCCACGCAGGTGATGTTCAAATAGCAAGTATCACAATTGACCAACTGTTTTATGCTATGCAAACTATTGAACTCAGAATTCTAAGTATTTCATACGAAGACGCACTATTTATCAGTGTTACATTATTATCATATATATACGCGTTATTACAGCCCATTAATTTCACAAATATTGAATATAATGTGAGGAAGCGCAAAACGACTTCCAAATAGGAAGGAATTTGGAAGTATGCTGGTGATTGTCTTCCGACATTACTACCTCACCGCTTGAGTAAGTGAATATATATATATATATATATATATATATATATATATATATATATATATATATATATATATATATATATATATATATATATATATATTATGATAGAAAGACAAACATCTTGGTGAGAACAAAGACAGGAGTCACAGACGTGATAAAACAACCAGAAGAATGAAGTGGTCTTGGGCAGGACACATCAGCCGACTCAAAGATGACAGATGGTCAAAGCGCATTACCACCGGGAAACCATACGGCAGGAAGAGACTACGAGGTAGACCAGCAAAACGATGGAGAGACGACTTGGGGGAGTAATGGAATTAAACTTCCTGGCAGAGAATAGCGCAAGATAGGCATACTTGGAAACAACATGCTGAGGCCTTCGGACAACCACGGGACAATACTGGTGATATATATATATATATATATATATATATATATATATATATATATATATATATATATATATATATATATATATATATATATATATAAAATATATATATATATATATATATATATATATATATATACGCATGCGTTTATTTTATATTAAACAAAATCACCTCGTATTTTGTGTAATATCAAATAAACGCATGCGTATGAATAAATCACACATACGTCTGAACACACACACACACACGTACGCGGACGCATACACGCACACATACACACGCCGTTAATGTACATGTCTAGATTCACACCGTTGACTACGCACTTTGTTGCAAGGTTTACTGTGGCTGTATTACGTATTTCTTTCTAATATATACTGGCGATCCCACGACTATCCACTTAGTGATTTCTTCCAAAAAACATAACGTATTTGTTAATGACCTCGCTTTAAGGAATCCATGTTGAGATGAATTTATTAATTTATGCTTAACGAGGAAGTCCACCATATGGTATTTAATTAACCTTTCTAATAATTTACAAATCACTGACGTTAAACTCACTGTTCTATAATTCGTATTTATTTCTCGAACCTTTTTTAAATAACGGTATGATGTTTGCTTCTTTCCATTCAAACGGAACAACTCCCACTTTTAATGACAAGTTGAATACTGTTGCAAGTGGTATACTGATTTGTTCTACTGTTTCCATTAGTAATTTTGGAGGAATCCCATCCATTCCCGGTGATTTATAAAAAATATATGTTATTAGGTACGGAATTGGGTATATGCGACATTTTAAATTGATATATCGATACATTTACGAGATACTGAGATACGTTAGTTGACGACAGCATGTCTCGTCTCTGCACAGTTTCCTGGAAGAGGAGAAACACGACACGTTAGTCGAATTGCTCGGCATAACCATGCGGCTGACCCCAAAGAAGAAAGATACCTATTCCACACGTCGATTGCAATGTGACGGCCCAGATACATTGCGTGCCTAACAATTCGTTTCGTTCGTACCCGCAGGTCCAAGTGGATGACATACCGCCTCCTAGCGGCCTACCCGATATAATAATCAACGCTCCTATCGAAAGGCTTATGAACACCGTAACCAAAGGAACCACCTCATGTGCACAGTTTCTGCGAAGCCATGTCGAAAAGGGATCAAGTTCATGCGATTTCACCGGCGATGACTGCAGCAGGTTGTTGATTTCAGCCTGAGTAGCAGGTTCAAAAACAGTCAACCGACATAATATCAGCGCTTTCCCAACGGGGCCATCTACATGGTTGGCGTTATGAGTAAGTCCGGAGAGAATTGTCGAATTCTTTTCGCAGAAAAAGTCGGAGAAAAGCGTTGCAAGCGTGTCGAATGATTCGCAAGGCGGAAGCGGTGTATCATTGACAGTGTACAATCTTAAATAGTTGCCTCTTGTCACCAGATGCATAAATTATTTGTTTCGTGTGGTATTCCACTTTACAGTGTCTATAATCGATGTGACAAGTTGGCTCTGATGACATTAAGCCAATATGCCTCCGTGCTACACTTCTGCCACTTGCGATCCAGCTCTCGTCTTAGACTTTTCTGTGATTGTACGTCGTCGTTGTACCACGGCGTGTAAGGTCGTACGATCACGGCCGTGTGTTGATCGGGACATGTTTGTCGATGATAGCAATCAGACCTGTTTTGTAGACGTCGACTGCATAGTCCATGTCATCCGACAGAGACTCTGATCGCGGCATCGATCGTGTATCCTCACAAATCGCAGCAATGCAAACATGTTTATAACTCCGGCTAGTCGTTTTCAATCGCACGTTTTGGGGCTTCTCGAGTCACAGCTTGATCTGCCGACGAGTCTGCTGAACGACTTATTAGGAGATCGATCGTATGTCCCGCCGTATGCATCCGCTCTTCAGCATGCTGACCTTTCATTCATGTGCATATTAAAGTCACCAGCTATCGGCAAGTTTAATTTGTTCATCGCCATGGTGTCCTGTGTGTCCGCAAACTCAAGGAGAAAGAACGTGAAGCCGTGTTTTCTGTTTGGAGGAGGACGATATATCACGACAAGGCGAAGCGCTTTCATCATGTCGCAGTTCGTAGCCGGCAGGCGTAATGCAGCCCGCGGACACAGAGTCGTCAGGAGTCAACCACATCTCAGTGATAGCGAGAACGTCAAGATCGTTATCCTCGATTAACTCGCAAATCATGGTCGCCATGCCAACTTTCCTGATCTGGCATTCAGCAGGAAGAAAGACACTGGTGGTACTGGGTTTTCATCAATGGACGCCATGTGCAACTGGCATATATTGCTTTAGCAAGTCCCACTTGCTTGATTGAACACGCCGTTTCCTTTGTGAGCTGACACTCAATCGTGTGCGTCTTGTGTGCACCTGCCCTGCAACTTCTATTTTTCTTTTGTTGACCGTGCTAACGTAGTCGAAGGTGCAGCACTTCGTTCCACACGACTGCATAGAGTTTTACGGTATGCCAGTAGAATCCAATGTTGTGAAGCATGGTTGCCGAGTAACGAAATGTTATGGCGTCTCGTTTAAGTAAAACTCCAGCTGACAATCGTTTAAAAAGCCTCAAGTCGCGGAATAATAAAAGTAAATTGCATTAAAATGTTCGGTTCTCCGTGACGTGAGCACATTCACAAGTAAGTTAGTCGTAAAATGGTAGCATCACGATGTCTAAAATAGTCACAATATGCGTTGATAACAGAGCTAAAAACCCGTGTTGCCAAAACGGCGCAACCGTTCATTCGTATCCTGTTGACCGTCACTGTTCTATCCTGTTGACCGTCACTGATGTGTTTTTGAAGTTGCCTTGGTGCGTCCCGTTGATGAACACATCGGTGTTGGCACTCGTGAACGTGTTGAATGGTTTATTGACGGAGGCATGACAACTTCAAAAGTCAACGCGGCGAACCAGGACGTTGTATGGCGGCGCAATAGCCTTGGTCGCGTCCGTATCGACAAAACGAAGAGACGGTTCAAGAGACGGCGGCTATTCGGCGTCGTTCTACAATTGATTCGACGCCTAAGCGGTCATCAAGTAAGAATGAAAGCTAAAGTCACGAAGTGGTCGACTCCTCAGTCGTGCTGCGATGAATGAATCGTCGGAAGTACAGCTTGACGCTGTGGACATTGGAATTCAAGTTAGTAGTCTATCGTCTTTGCGACGAGTGTCCCAAGTCGTGGTTAGCAAATACAATCTGACGAGTGGACGAGGCGATTCGAACATGTGGACAGCGATGTTGAGCAGTTGAGCAGACTTTTATCTAACATTGCTTATCAATTAATCTATGGGCGTACACCCGGACAACCATCACAACCGTTGACCACTACGACACGGCGATACCGCAACACATCAGTAAGTCCTGTCAGTGGTAGTGCGGATTGGTGGAGGTTCAATACCCGCAGAGTTTTTACTACGTCAGATACGATAGTGCCTGGTTCGGCCACGCTGGAGGTGTTACTAAAAAAAACAGGAATGGAGTTGGTTATTACGACAAGGCTTCTAAGCTTATTACAACAAGGCTTGTAAGCTGGTCTGGGCGATCAACAGAGCGCCAGGCCAAGGCGGAGAACAAGGTGACATTGATATACAGCTGCATCGCTCAAAACATTACCATAACACTGAACATTGTATTCTAGACACTAATGTATAGTTCCATGGGAGCGCTACTAGGGTTTTGCGACAAGGGTTACATGGTTGGCTCGTAATGCAATGCTCATATCGATGGTTCTTCTTTTTGAGAACTGCTTTCTTCAATAAGCAGACTCAGTGGTGGATATGAAGCGTGTGTTCTTCTCCTTCCACTTCTACTCGAGCTTCGAGGAAACACGGACCGTCGGCGACAGCCTCGTACAGTTGTTGCCTATCGTGCTGGTAGGAAGAAAACATGGAAATACGGTGTCGAAGCACGTGACCGTGTTGTGTAAAGAGTACCGCAACACATCAGTAAGTCATGTCAGTGGTAGTGAGAGTTGGTGGAGATTCAATATGTAGTGTAAACATTTTGATGCCATTAAGTTACCTATTCTATGCCATAAGTCAATATACACACATGTTCGTATATATATATATATATATATATATATATATATATATATATATATATATATATATATATATATATATATATATATATGCACATGTATATGTATATGCATAATTTATTATATATATATATATATATATATATATATATATATATATATATATATATATATATATATATATATATATATATATATATATATATATATATATATATATATATATATATATATATATATAAAGTGTATTAGTTGAAAGAAGCAGAACCATGAAACATTAAAAAGATTGTCACCACCTATGCAGTGTTGCAGTGTATACGTCAATATGTAGTTTTGATGTCATTAAGTTACCTATTCTATGACATCGATCATTATTTCGAAATTATTATACGTTACAAAATAGCATATCGTTTAGATATCGAATATACGTCGATCTATTGGTTTATGAATCAAGCATTCGTTGTATTAAATAGGAGTCCTGTATCTAAATAAACACACGTTCTTTTTATGACATATGTGTATTTTGGTGGAAACCTGTGGAAATTGTCCCTTTGATATCGAGCGTGCGTCAGTCAGAGACTGGGTGAATGTCAAAAAGCTGTCACAGACCCAGAAAATTGTATGCCATACTTGAAGGGATACTTCTCTGACCGATATGCCTGAAGGTTAATCAAAATCGATCATATATATGTTAACTTTGCGACTAGTATATTAACAAACCAAACAAAAATGTGCCCATTGCGAAACAAAAAAGACACAATCACACAGTATGGCTATCCCTTAGGCCAACGCCATTACAAACTATATCTAAAATAAGTTTCTTTTAACATTTTACTAACACATTTAATACATAACTTGTCTCATTCTTTCGTAAACGTTGTTGCACATAACCAGGTACTGAAACTTATTATTTACAAAACAACGGTTCCGTCGGTTCTAGAAATTTCAATAGCGTTACGTCTTGCATCGACTCGTTGACCTCCTGTTTTTTTACTGATGAATAGATATATTTGGTACAATTCCCCGTCGTCAGACTTGCCAAATTCACTAAATGATGCTATTCAGACACATTTGAAACAATGTAGCAACATAGACGCACCTGGTATTCAAGTGATAATACCATCATTTTTTTCAGCCGTCGATTTTCATTGGTAGACTCATGAATTGAAACTATGTTACACGTCCTTTTATTGGTTGTTTCCTTGGTATCTCGTGACTTCAAAAGCGACGTTGTCAACAACTGCCATTTCTGGTCATTATACCGTTCAAAATAGTACCGCTAACAATCAATTCTTCAACACGACTCGTTGGCTTTTCTTATGCGGAAGAATCAGCCCACGGAATGAAGTAGCTTTGTCCATAGCAGACAACTATGTCAGCGTTGGACGACATCGACCTATGTGGACCGCGAGTGGTGCGTTATTTAGTTTAATTAATGATTTTGTACGATTGCAGCATGTTGAAAGTAATAGTTGAAAGTAAGTCATACTATTGCAGTATGCAGTATGCAGGTTATTTTAAAGGTATATTTACTCAGTGTTCGTTGTGTCAATAGAAATTGACGAAACCAGCAACGACTCCGTCTACGGTCCCTTTCACGACCAGTGCCTCCAGGATCGCCCCGGCTTTGGTCCCGACCAAGGTCCCTGCCTCCAGGACCGCCCCGGCTTTGGTCCCTCGCACGACCACTGCCTCCAGGACCTCCCCGGCTTTGGTCCCGACCAAGGTCCCTGCGCTCGGGACCGACCCGGCTCTATCATCGCTGATGGTCACTGCCCCGTCTCCGTCGACGACCACAGTATCGACCAACCACCGTCGGCGACATGCGAGCAGCATGTAGTTCCTTCACCAAAAGAAACCATTTAAATCGCCACGTCGCCGACGACAGGTGCATGAGGCTGTTGATCCGTTTCGCGGAGGAGGAGGAACTTGATGATTTGGTGTTGAGTAAATGAAATCGTTTAATTAAGCTGATATATCCCCAAATATACACCTTGCTTTTCCTATCGATATACCTCCAATAAGTCTGCCCCCACAACATTTCCTACAACAAGAACTGCCCCCTAGCGAGTACAACCACTATTTGCAAGTTGTTGCGTCTCAACGCGACTGCGCGTGTGTCTAACATTACCCCATATATACAGTAAGAACCGCCCCCTTGTGAGTGCAAACATTATTTACAAGTTGTTACGCCCCCAGGCGACTGTGTATGTATTTACATGACCCATATTTATGTTGATAAACGCCTCCTAACGGTTTGTATAAGTATACATAAGTAGTGGCATCCCAACGACTAACGTGACCCATATATACAATAAGAAGCTGCCATCTATCGAATACTAGCTGATATAGATATTGAAGCCAGTTTTATTTAATTATATTGCTTCAATAACACCTATTTCATCTTGTGTTTGTTACAATGCCAAGGAAAAGATCGAACGGCTTCTCCGGCCGCGAAGCGTCCGAAAGTACTCCCGCATTATGATTGCTGCATGTGTGGGAGTACCTTCACACGCAAAGACGTGAAAATAAGGGTATTGCCAGCGGAAGTTGGAAAAACAACAACATCGGCATAAAATTTAAGGAGCTAGAGGTAATTGTTTTAATTACACTGTTTCAATACCTATTTATTTCGCCTAGCGAATGGAGCTCAATCTATTACCTGCCAATTTTTTGCATCTCCCTGCTACATGGAGGATGGTTTATGTCGAAGCTTCGATGCGCGCACCCCTGCGACAGTTTATCTAGGATTGAGTGAGAAAGAGTGAGCACAGTGGCGGAGGAGACAAGAAGACACACGCGACTCATTATTAGTTGAATAGTTTATTGGGTAAAATACAGCAAAATGGACTGCTGCATTGTGACACGACAATGTGTACGTGACAGCTGTAGGTGTCGTGCTGTGAATATTACTAACGATAATCCCACAGTGTTTCACAACGTCTTATGCTGACAAGTGTAAGACACAGCAGTAACCCAACGTATTCTGCTTCGTCCACAGTTTGCTGGCTCCTGTATACATAAAAATAGCATTGTACACACTTCTTCAACGTTTTCATGCACACTACGTCATTGTGTGTGCGTGTGTGTGTACGTGTGCTTGTGTGTGTGATTGTGTATATATATATATATATTGACATGTATATATATATATACACGTAAATAAATAAATATATATATATATATATATATACACACATATTATACTCCTATTTGCCACACACGCACAACACGTAGTAATATATATATATATATATATGTGTGTGTGTGTAATAGCGCCGCGCACGGTAAACAGCTGCAGTATTTCATTTAAAATTATTACGCGTGAAACGAATACTCTATATAATTTAATAAATTAATGACATATTTTCCACATTATTTCTTTTATATTCTGTTTTTCTTGTACTAAACACTAACTACATATAGTAAATTGTAACGATAACTCCAAAGAAGAAGAAGAAGAATATCAAACCCAAACATTATAAAAACGGTTGTTTCTGCCACGTACCGAATTAGTCTGAATGCCCGAAGATGCACTTCATGTAGCAAGCATTCTTTGATCTGAAGCGGTTCCAGTTTCCTCCGCATCCTCTGTAGGGGAACTTCTCGCACGAACGTGTCACACAGTTGTAATACCACCTATCGACGCACTTGTAGCCCCAGCCACAATCCGCCGGCAAGTAGCAGAATACCGGTCGATCGGCTACGTTTGAGAGAATCAGACTGATGATTAAAATATAAAGTCTTCAAACCTTCTGAGTTGGACGCAGATATCTGATATAAGCACATTTCCGTCAAGTTAGTTGTGACTATTGGCGGTGGCTCATATTCCGTTGATTCGTCTTTGAAACATTGGTTTTGATGCGTTTGGTTTGGATGATTTCATGCTTTACTGAGGAGGATATAAGTATTAATTACTGATGGTTGAACGCTGTGAACAGAATGATATTATATAGGTTTGATGACAATCTCGACATACATCAGCATTTTGTTGTCATTTGTCTATACAGCTTAATCCTATTTTAAAAACCCTTTACAACAAACATTTATTTATATGTCGTCGGTGTAGGATATAAGCGAATTAAACCAAATAAATAAATAAATAAATATATATATATATATATATATATATATATATTTATCTTTCTCTCTCTCTCTATCTATCTCTGATTGGGTTGTAATCTAATATAATATAATACTATGCAACATTGGTCAATAATGCGGCCTCGAAAGAAATACACTTTTTTCATAACATAAAAGGGGTGGTCAGTTATGACGCCAAATAAGCTTCATCTGATTGGACAGTAACAACATTTAATATGCGTTATCTATGTCCTTTCAATAATCATTAGTTTGGGCGTGATCGATTTAAGCGAAAAGTGCAATGCTTACGAGCTGCGCTGATCATAGTAATCAGTCCAAGGAACAGGACGCACCAAATAAAAACGGTCCCACTACAACACACAAAACATCTTCCCTATAATAACGTGAATCAATACAAATATCATCTACATAGTATTACTGCGCTGTAAACGTTACGGATGTGTCGAACAACCTGATCGTGTCATCTAGCGAACACAGATGTTAACCTAATATCCTGAAGATGCCACCTGTGTAATTTATCACACACGTAAGTAAAGTAGTAAGTTACCGTAGTTTTAACAAATTGTCAATGCAGTGCCAGCGACATTCGAATGTTTGTTAAATCTAGAATTCAAGTCTAGGGCATACCTTGATAACACATACAATATAATGAGTTTTATATGAGTTATATATATATATACATATATATGTATATATATATACATATATATATATATATGTATACATATATATATATATATATATATATATATATATATATATGCGTAAAACCGGAAGATGGAAGGAAGCACATGGGGGCTGACCTATTAGAAAGAAGCAAATCAGCGTTTTTCGTCGGTGCGCTGTGTACAATGTTTGTATAATATATATATATATATATATATATATATATATATATATATATTCTTTATAATAGGTCAGCCCCCATGTGCTTCCTTCCATCTTCCGGTTTTACGTTTCTCCCCCAATTGCTGTATTATATTCTAGTACTAACGCTCGGATACTTTATATACTACATTCATGGTGGTGCCACCTACCTACCACAATTAACCTTATCATAGTTGCCCCTTTGGTGAATAATGGTGGTATTTACGTGCCCCTTTTAGATGCTTTCAGTAATACTCACCTTTGTGATTTTGCCATCTAACTACTACGGTTAACATCACCACATGTTCCGAATACGAAACTGATTAAAACGTTGTTGTTAAAAAAAATATGGAGAGGTTCCCTCTGATGTAGAAAAAACCAGGCACCCGTATTGCGAAGAAGATATCGCTTCCAACCACTCCTCAGACGTCACCACCAGGTCACCATCAATGCGTCCTGAGGGGCGCATAATGTTTCCTGTATGTGCGGGAGTAGCTTTACAATAAAATACATATGACAGTGTCATGTGAAAAAGTCGCTGTCAATCCAATACAACAACACCAAGAACAAGTTAAAGAGACAGGGGTAATTTTATTTTTTTGCATACATTGGTTCAATACCTATTTATTTTAGCTAGCCGCTACTACTGAGCCCACCGATATACTGTGAAACGACAAACGGCTAGAGCCACCTTGCGTTTGTTACAGCGGCAACAAATAGAGCGTATGAAAGCTACCTCTGCTTCCAACGCTGACTCCGTCCCTCCGGCACCATAACCGTCGTCGCCGTCACCACAATCATAAAGGTCGTTGCCTTCGTTCGGCGTCGTTTCTGCTTACTAAGCGCCAACGTAAAGCGCCGCATCGATTAGTGCAGTGTGTGTGTGTGTGTGTGTGTGTGTGTGTGTGTGTGTGCATGTGTGTGTGTGTGCATGTGTGTGTGTGTGCATGTGGTGTGTGAATATTAATGCGATGTTTGACTGTATAACAACACGGCGCGGTGAATTGTTGCAGAAATAAAAAAATAGTCCCGTTACAGTTCACGACGACATGCGACTGAACTTTACGTATTTAATATTTAGTGCGCGGATCTTGACCTCCTCCTTCCCTTTGCACGAATAACAAAATCTCGACAATTGGGAATAACAGCCATAATCCATAAAGTATCGTGCGATATCCACGTTGGGTATGCTCCATGGTGGGGTTGCTTGTTGCTCAGTAATTTAAGATACCTAATATGGGTGTCATCACTCCAAGTAACATAACATAATATAATATCGATAATAATGTCATGCATTATAATAAGATCCGAACGGTTTGTCAGGTGCCCAGTCGGTCATAAATTGTTCAAGGTGCCCATTCATATGTTGCTCCCATTTTCTTGTTCTAACACAACATTATTGCATATTTTTATGCCTTAGACGTGTGTGTCTTGTGATGCTTCTAGAATCGAACACTGCATGTTGGTAGTGCCATCTTTCCACAATGGTAATCAGTATGCATTTGTAGTGTCTCCATCATTCAGCATCCTAGCAACACGATACATGCTGTATGCCAGGTTAGCAACTCTTCTGTGCCATGACAAAAATAGTTTGTATAATGCTAACCTAGTTTATCAAACATCTACTAAAACTTGTGGAAGTGAACTCTACGAATGTTGCCACATTAGCTGAGAAATTTATATTTATATCAATATTTTCATACAAATGTATTATATTAAAACATTAATTTGACCTCCTCTTAACCCCCTTGTTTCTAGTTGCTATCTATCTGTATTCGTTCAAGAATACCGATATCCTTTTTACGATACATTTTCCACGCTTGTATAAATTACTCTAAATGAGGCCTAACTATTGCCTTACAGAGAGGTATAATTAGCTGTTTTCCTTGTATGTTATTTTTATACTAATCAGCCCAAGAATTGATTGTATTACTATTTGAAGCTGCAATACCACACTGCTTTGAAACGTTCATGTCAGCACTTATTGTTACTCCTGAGCCCTTGTGTCCTGTATATAGGAATTTGCCTAAAATGCCGCTTTTTCCCCTGCTTCTGTCTTCACTTAGTTTGGACAAAATGTCATGTTTTTTTCTAAAACAATTGACGATATAATCGATATATTTATGCAAACGAGGCCATTCTAGGCACATTTCAAGACACGTAAGTTTCGTTGGATATGGAGACAATCGTTTCACATGGGGGCTGACATGTTGCATTATTTATGTACTTTCAACAGTAACAAGTGTGTGCTTGATGGAATAAAACATAACATGTAATACAAATACTACAACATTACCAATCGAAACTACTGGATGCAATGTCACAGACATAGCCCGTCGTCGACATTGACATTATTCATTCTCTCGGCGACATACCGAACTATGCTTTGTTTAAGAAACACACCTGACCAGAATAACAAAACGTCATACTGACCTCTTCATATTTGTCTCTGTTGACTTAATAGCTCGTTCAGTTTGTGTTGCTCCAACTAACTCCAACTGTTGCAACGTGGTATATAATACACTAGTCGGTCACGCGTGATGGAACAATGCTGCAAGCAGCTCGCGTTTCATTGGATAATGCGTTATTGACAGATGACATCAGTCAAAACGAAGGCGTGCACTATGTAATGTGTTGTGCGTCACATAGATGAGAAAATTGTTGGACTCTCGGTAAGTCAATGGCTTCCTTGCCCACTTGCCAGATGGAACTTGTTGTTTGGGATGGCAATCTTGTTAAATCTTGTTAAAAACACTGGGAACATCGAATTGTTTGTGATGGTATGTTGAACGACAAACACATTCGATCAACATAATCATGCCTAGCCTGTAACACTGATATAAAAATTAGAAAACAAACATATACAAAAGAACCTCGTTAATCCGGACAGCTTAGTCTCCAGTGGGTATTTTTCCGGATTAACAAGATTTCCTGATAAATGCAACATGCGTGTGTTTTCAACATGGGATTTAGGACTAGCACTTGAGCTAGGGCTAGAGTTATCTTTCTCACTCGGAACGAATAATTGTCATAACTGTTCAAGTAAAACCGACTCATTCAAATGATATTACGTTAAGCAATGACACACAGGTGTGATTTGGCGAAGATTATCGTGCACGGTTTTTATTTATTGCACACTTAGCGTGATTGCAACTACCAACTGGCGTGACAGTATTTGTTTTTGTCATAACAGAGACCCGCTTGCACAAATATGCAGCCACTAGGCATGGATTTCGCACGACCTATGTTTCGTTGACTAATCAAATGGATGTTCTATTACGCGTTTGGTGCGTGTCTGGCCTCATTATCACATCTCTTTCGTGTTGGGGAAATATCCGCTTGAACTATCAACCGTTAATCATTCTGGGATAATGATGGTTTGTGCAAACCTCTGTACCAGACGGTGACGTCACAACGCTGACATTTGGATCATTATTAATCACAAACCAACGTGATTTACTCACCATGGATGTGTCTCTTGCATGGAATAACTTCGTGAGTAAAGTTCGTTAGAAAAGGACACTGTGTGTCGCCTTTGTGTTTATTAACATTTATATGCCAAGCGATGCTCATATTTTGTGTAATATCAAGTAAATGCATGCATGTGGATAAACCACACATATTCCAGAATACACACACAAACACACACACACACACACTCACACACACACACCCACAAGCACACACACATACACACACACTCACTCACACACACACACACATACATACATACACACACACACAGTCACACGCACACACACCCACATAGTCACACGCATACATACACACACATACACACACTCACTAACACACACTCACACACACACTCACAAACACACTCACACACACACACACAAACACACACAAATAAACACTTTTTTCACACATTTTGTCTTTTGTAGGCACTTCATGGCCATAGTTCTAGGCAAATGTTTAGATCCACAACATTGACTACGCACTTCCTCGCAAAGTTTACTGTAGCTGTATTTTGTATTTATTTGTCAACTGATGCATTCAGTGTACGATTTTCAAAGCGATTGAGTGATTGAGTTGTTCAGTCGCATTGCTCCTTTATCTGCGCGCCCTGTACGTAATAATGCACACTCTATTCAGCATCGAACATGTGACAATGAATGTATATGTTCCTGTTTTTTGCCTACCCCATCGCCCTCGACGCGCGATGATGTTTTTGGTCCTCACCTTGGCCACTCGTAGCGGCTGTTGTACGTGATTTTCGTCATTATCGTTGTATTGATACATTAACTGACTGTACAGCTTCACCTTCTCCTGATCATGGAAGTCCTTATGCTAGAGGCTGGCTTTCATATCCGGGTAACCCTGCTACAAAAACAAATCGCGTGTCCATCGGGTCTAGTTAACCCACACATCGTCGGAACTGCGATGGAACAACTAAACGGGTGTTTCAATAGCGTGTCCATCGAGTCCAGTTAACTAACCCCCACACCGTCGGAACTGCGATGGAATAACTAAACGGGCGTTTCAATAGCGTGTCCATCGGGTCCAGTTAACCCCCACACCGCTGTATCGCTGTATTGTGAATAAACCATATGCTGGCTCATAGTGGCATTTGTCAAGTCGGTTTTAAGCATATTCCCCTTGCTTGCATTAACCGAACCATTCGTAGGTTATCACATAGGTTTATCTAGTCCGGACGCCCGAACACGTTCACCTGTCTCAGCTACTATGTTGTTTGTATTATGAGGAATCATCGTTTTAAATCAGTGCCTTCGGTAATATACTGTATTTGGAAACATTATCTTTATAAATATAGTTTGTAACCAGCTGTGTTACACTGATTCTTGTAATCGGCCACACATGTAACGCTTCACCTCACGTTGGAGTTAATAAACAGACTCATTTCATTCATACATACTGTTCCATCGATTCACGATCGACCAGAGCTTTTTGACATATCCCCCCACATGTGGCCCAATTCAGCAGCGCACCTCGGGGGTCTGCGAGACGATCGGAGTACTGATAGTCTTCAACAACACTCCCTATGATATAACATGGTAATTACCTCTCATAAAACGTTCAAATTCGTTCGGAGATAATAAGAACAATCTAACCCTTACCCAAGCGCACACATCCACTTCTTAAAATAACAAAAACATTGTAAATAAAATACGCACAAAGCCAGAGAGTGAGTGTATGTATGGAAAGTGACCAAACAACAGGAGATCTCTAGCTCTATCTGGAAACTTGGAAGTTCTTTGTTACAATTTGTTATAGTTATTATGTTAATCACACAAAAGCGCCGTGGTCAAAAAGGGATTTCCATTTTTTATTTACAACGTACTCGTCTTTCGAATACCTTACAATTCACCAAACATATATAAAGAAAAAAGAAATGGACAGTGAAATAACAACATGTGAAGGGAATAACCAAGTGCATTTCCCCGTTAAATAAAGGATGAGAGTGAAACACGAACTCAAACAGTTTGAAAGTTTGACACATCGAAGCCAAGGAACAAATATAGGCAAACAATGTACAGCTTGTAGTGAAGGCAGTGAATATCAAAATAAGCCTATATATTTGACCATTTCTAGACAAGATGAACAGATAAACTGCATAATGTTTCCTGGAGCTTTATTTGTGATGGAGATGTCGCTACTGTGTTACCGCGCATCGTGCATGCATTCGAGTGTGTGAGGGTTCATGTGGGCGTGAGAGTGTGTGTGTGCAAAGCTGATGTCAGTAGTACCACGCCCTACCCGGAAGCCACATCGGCTCTCTGGTAGAACATTGTTTATTACTACGTAAATTAATACGTTCTTAGTAATTATGCATACAGCTGTGACATACCTAACTGTTATATTTGTCTACATCATAATACATATTGTCGCGAATTTTATAGTTTACACGTCGATAAAGAGTTAATGACCTAGATTATTATTATAATTATTAATATTATTATATCTTAATATACATATATTTGTATTTTTATTGTTTTGTGCGTTTAGTCAGTTTATATAGATCATACATTATGACACAATATAGTTAATAGTCTAATTTCTAATATGAAATTTTTTTTGCTCCTGATTTTCATTATATTTATTCACATTATTCATATACATTGCCTAGAAAGTCGCAGCGCGATGATGATAGAGCTACCAAGATTACACACCTGTCATTTGAAACATATATAATAAATTTTGATGACTAAATTTAATAGTCGTTTTTTGGTTCCCTGTGACTAATGTCATTACACACCCCTGAAAAATAGCACACACACTTTCTAATCAAACAAACACACAAGCATACATAAGCACACACACACACACACACACACACACACACACGCACGCACACACACACACACACATATCATAAGCACGTCATCGGAGTTGGAACAGGACGCGCTCACTGAGCTTTCGACGGAAGTGCTCTTCGGCGAGCTCGCGTTACGACGCCAATTACGAAAAGCGCGTTGATGGTCCCGGGTAGGCAGCTTTCAACGTCAATAGGAGCGTCGATAAGCCGACGGCTACAGACAACGACAAAGACCGCTGAGAACATACAAAAACGCTTCTGAAATACCGTCTGTTTCGTGGTTTGTTCTCTTTTACAAGCACGTTAAGGGAACAAAGCGGTAAAATTTCTTACAATGAAATAGGCGTCTTTCTCAAGTTGTCAAAAAAGGGGTTTTTCTTTGAAAAGTGTGATGTAATGGATGGTGTGCTGATTGTGGTGGGGCCGGCTACCTAAGAAAACAGATGCGATGAAACAGCCAAGCCGTAGGGAAAGGGGCAGACTTTTAGTGAGATTGGAGGTCTGCGCAAAGAGGGATGTGAGAAATGCGGAGGAGGAAGATGACAAGTGTACGCTGCTAGGGAGAAGAGGAAAGGGATAACAGCTGAGGAAGTGCAGTGCAGGGAAAGGCTGCTGTTAGGGAGAAGAGGAAAGGGATAACAGCTGAGGAAGTGCAGTGCAGGGAAAAGGCTGCTGTTAGGGAGAAGTGGAAAGGGATAACAGCTGAGGCAGTTCATAATTTCATGTACTAGCCTCGTCCCTATATAAAGGGATTATCGAGCAAGAACACAATATAGCTAATTCTAAGACTGTCATACATAACGAAGTCCCCAGTAGAGAACATACGCATGCTTCCGGAACATTTTTAGATACCGCATTCATATGGATTATCATTGTTTTGTTTTTACGGAGCTTGATTTAATTTATTTGGAGGTGTCGTGAAGGTACTTTGTGTTCGTGCGTGTGTGACTATGCGTATGATGTGTGCGTGCGTGTGCGAGTGCGTGTGCGGGTGCGTGTGCGAGTGCGAGAGCGCGTGCGCCTGCGTGTGCGTGTATCTGCTTGTGTGTTGTTTGTATTAACAATGGAGCTACATTGCGACGCGGTGTTTGGTGGTTGTGAATCTGACGTTCTTGGGCTGGTAACCGACAACTCCATCAATATGTCGACGTCAACTGCGTCAGTACTGTAGACAGCGATTTATTATCGTCCGAAACCGAGTGCGATACAGCAACGTGATAGCGACGGCAGCTGCTAAGCGTTTGTGTCGGGGGGGGGGGGGGGGAGTAGGGTACGTGCGTGTGTGCGTGCGTGGATGCGTGTATACCTGTGTGCGCGTGTGCGATGTGGCACATAATGCGAGCATTGCATGATACATAACATTTTAATGAATTTAACTCTGATGTGATGGGTGCAAAAAAGTGTGGAACAACAGTGCAGGAAATACGCCCGTATGCCTGCATTAGGATAGCCCGCGACAATGCGTACACAGCCTCGTAGACACAATTTGTAGCGTTGCAGCTCATTAGGGTTAATTATGTGAAGACTGTCGTAAACAATAGTAGATAAAGCACATCTTCCACTGACTATTTGAACGCAATCAGTCACCGAAGATAAGTATAATAACCGTCGTGACCGCTCTCCTACGTAGGTATCTTGTTAATTATAATTTCGTCGAGTAGAAATCAGCCATATATTACTGCGTGACACAAACATATTCATATATGTTGTAGACATATTTTTTGCATGTCTGCTTATGTATGACGCACATAATATAGTTGATTAAATGCGCTTGGGATTATTTGATGTACCCGAAGCAGGCAACGGATGAGAACATACAAAAACGCTTGCGACATGTCATCTGTTTCGTGTTGTTTTGTGTTTTACAAGCAGTTACGGGAACAAAACGGTAGAATTTGGTAAACGAAATAGGCATATATATCAAATTGTCAAACAACAGGGTTTTTTCTTTAAACATTATAATGCAGTGGATCGTGTGCTGTTGATGGACCTCCGACTACCTAAGAAAACGTATGCGATGAATCAGCCACAAGTAAAGAGGGATGCGAGGAAAGTGGATAAGGAAGACAAGTGGACGCTGGTAGGGAGAAGTGGAAAGGGATAACAGCTGAGGCAGTGCCCCACCACATGTACTAGCCTCGTCTCTTTATAAACGGACAATCGAGCAAGAACACAATATAACTAATTCTAAGATTGCCATACATAACGTAGTCCCCAGTAGAGAACAAATACGTGCTTCGCGGAACATTTCTAGATATCGCATTCATATGGATTATCATTGTTTTGTTTTCACGGAGCTTGATTTAATTTGGAGGTGTCGTGACGGTACTTTGCGTTCGGGCGTGTGTGTCTATGCGTATGGTATGTGTGTGTGTGTGTGTGTGTGTGTGTGTGTGTGCGTGCGTGCGTGCGTGTGTGTGTGTATGTGTGTGTGTGTCTATGCGTATGGTATGTGTGTGTGGGGGGGTGCGCGTGCGCGTGCGTGTGCGCGTGAGTGTGCGTGTGCGTGTGAGTGTGCGTGGGCGAGTGCGTGTGCGTGTGTTTGTGAGTGTGTGTGTGAATGTGTCTGTATTCACAATGGAGCTACATTTTGAATGTGACATTATTGGGCTGGTTCCCGACAACTCCAGTGTGATGTCGACTTCAGCAACGACCGTAGTGTAGACTGCGATTTATTATCATCCGAAAACGAGTCTGATAAATCAGCCTGTCAGCGACGGCAGCTGCTAAGCATTCGTGTCAGTGGGGGGGGGTTGCATGCGTGCGTTTGAGGGTGAGTTCGCGTGTGTGGGTACGTGCGTTTGTGCTTGTGTGCATATGTGCGTGTGTGTGCGTGTGTGTATGTATGCGTGCGCGGATTTAACTGTCATGTAATGGATGCACAAAAATGTGGAATAACAGCGCAGGAAATACGCCCGTATGCGTTCATTAAAAAAAAGCCCTTGAAGAATCGTCCATAACCTCGTCGACACAGTTTGTAGCGCATCAGCTCAGTTGGGTTAATAATGTGAAACTTTCGTACATATATGTTGTATCGATATTTATTGTGTATGTTTTCCTATGTATGACGCACTTTCTAGAATTGATAAAATGCTCTTGAATTAGTTGATGAACTCGAAGTAGGCAACCTCTGAGAACATACAAAACGCTTCTGAAATACTATCAGTTTCGTGGTTTTTTCTTTTACAAGAACGTTAGCGGAACATAGCGGTATAATTTATTATAGCGAAATAGGCGTCTCTCTCAAGTTGTCAGACCACAGAGTTTTTTCTTTAAAAAGTGTTGTGCAATGAATGGTGTGCTGACGGTGGAGGGCCAATTAACAAAACAGATCAAACAGCCAGGCCGTAGGAAAAGGGGAATATCATAAGTGAGATGGGAGGCCAGTGTAAAGAGAGATGTGAGGATTGCGAAGGGTGAACATATGAGGAGGAAGAAGACTTGCTGTTAGGGAGAAGTGGAAATGAATAACAGCCGAGGCAGTGCAGAACTACGTGTTCTAGCCTCGTCTCTTTATAAAAGGAATATCGAACAATAACATAATGTAGCTAATTCTAAGATTGTCATATATAACGAAGTCCCCAGTAGAGAACATAGAAATACTTCGTGGAACATTTTCATCGCAACCACATGGGATTCAATCCAAAATATTAGCCAGCAGATGGCAGCATTTATTTTATTGTGGTACGCAGTAGGTAGCCATATGTTTACGGGACATGATAAAGGCATACTGCCATAAGATAATTGTTATGGTCGATTGAAATGTTGTGTAGCCATATGAAAACAAAGAACTTAAAGGGTTAAGCTTTGATTTGATTGTGTTATCACTGAAATTATTTGTTATACGATCAACCATATTTGAACTGGGTGTCTGAGGCTATCGAACTATTTTGTTAGCCTAAACGATATCAATCCGAATCACTGATTCACCATTGGCCGTAGGCAGACTTTTAGATGGTGTCGACAGAAGTTGTATTTTGTGCGTTTATTTTAAACCTGTGATGTTGTGTCGGTGTTTACGCTAGTTTTAAAAGCGACGAACTATTCTACGACTAATTAACTGCGTGAGGAATGTCACGACATAGACTATAACAGATGAATATGTTTTCTCGAGATTGCCTACGACTAAGTAATTGATTTAATTTTTATTTAAAACTTTTGGCTTTATTGTTCATAACATCGACGTCGGCCATATATGTATGTCGTCGTTGGATTCTGAATAGTTTAATGCAGGGGTAGAGACCATAGCCACGTTTCTTGTTATTGTTGTTGTATTGACGCCGTGTTCTAACGTCTGATCATTCGGTCCGGCGTGTTTCTCGTGAATTTAGGAGATCGTTAACGCGGCATCCATCATTGCCTTGGCGTGACGCAGCCGTGACCTCGATTCATGAACCTCAGTTAATGTAAAGCTATTAAAGCGAATAAACGTTCTGATTGTGTAAGCGTTTGAAATTGATGGTAACGACGACTTCTCGCCAAATTTGTCCGTGAACCCGGCTATAATTAGGCCCAAAAACATTGTTTGAATGTGTCGTTAGAACTATTGTTAGATGGCATCACTTAAAAGGCATGTCTATTAATATTGTATTTGTATTCGCTAGAGGGCGAGTACGTGGAATGATAACGCATTGTTTGTAAATAATAATAATATTTAAAACATGCCTACTTCCGACAAAGAAGTCCATATAAATACGTAAATTCCAAGTAAGTACACAAATATACACACACGTCTTACAAAACTAATAGTGTACAAATACGTATCCAACAATTAATCATCGGACCTCTGTAACATATGAAAGTGTGAAAGTTATTAACAAAATGGATTATAAACGACATAAATATTGATGACCGTAGAACCTTCCGCGGCGAGTGCATACGGTCGATGACTCTGACAATGCGCTGTCATTGGGAGTTTCACAGGCAGTGTAAACGCTGACGAAGAACAACCCTACACGACCATACACGTTGGGCACGACAACGTACCCATCAACTTTAAGGTGGACACGGGAGCCGAGATTAACGTGCTTCCCATCAAAACATTTCCCATTCATGCAGAGAGTCGCACTAAACAACTGAAGCCGAACCGAATAAGGGTGACAGGTTACGGTGGACACGAGACACCCACCTCAGAGACTGGGAAGATCGAGTGGTTCCTGGGAGGGATACGAACTACCTTGGTTTCTTCATTGTGGACACGAACGAGACACCTGTTATCGGGGTTGACTTATGCAGAGCTATTGGACTGTTGAAAATTGAGGACCGTGCACTCAGGATGACTCGAAACGAGGTGGCCACATTCCACAGTCAAGCCGGAATACCTCCTTGAGAACGTCCTCAATGACATTGCTTAATGGTATATGCAGCTGCTCTACTAAAGACGACCTGAACTGAGTTGGCACATTCAAGGCGGAATGCCTCCCTGAGAACATTCCGAGGGATATTGCTTAATGGCATCTGGATCTATTCCACGAAATTCGACAGTTCCCACGAACACACATGATGCAAACCAGACCAGTGATGCGCCCCGTGATACACGCGCCCAGGCGTGTGCCCTTCGAGTTACGTCTGAAAGCTGAGCGTGACAAAGATGAATCACTTGGCGTAATCGTGAATGTTGATGAGCCAACTGACCGGGCGAATTCCATCACGATCGTGGAGAAGAGGAAGGGATCATTACGCATTTGCTTAGATCCTCACAACCTCAACGAGGCTATCAAACGCGAACACTAGGATTTCGTAGCCAAGCTGAATGGCGCGCAAATATTTACTGTGCTCGATGCAACATGCGGATACTGGAATGTTAAGCTGGATAAGAAGCGTTCCCTGCTATCCACGTTTAACACACCCTTCGGTCGATACAGGTTCACCCGAGTGCAGTTTGGAGTGAACTCGGCACAAGGTGTCTTCCAGAAAGTGGTCGACCTTACATATGAGGGATTATCTGGCGTGGTTACGATCGTGGACGATATATTGGAGTATGGCAACAATAAAAAATGCCATGCCACGAAGATACAGTGTTATGCAGGACCCGAGAACGAGTGAACACACTTAATCCAGATAAGTGTGTTTTCCAGACCCATCAAATCGCATATTTCGGAAACGTACTGTTGGTCGACGGATTACGACCTGACCTTGTAAAGATCCAAGGCATCCGTGATATGCCACCATCGACCAAAAGGGAAGAGCTGGAGACAATACTTGGAATGGCTACGTACCAGGGGAAGTTTGCGGCAAACCTGTCGGACATCACTGCCCCACTGAGATTCCTGACAAAAGGAGAACAAGTTGATATCGGACGCAGTGACGGGGAAGGCTTACACAGACATGAAACAGTTGTTGTGCAAACAACCAGACCCTGTTCTCGCCTACCTCGACCCCCGGAAAGACGTTTTTCCTACAGTGCGACGCTTCGCAGAAGGGTCTTGGAGCTGCCTTGCTGCAGGAGCGAAGACACTTATCATACACATCAAGGTGTATGACCAGCGCGGATCGGACTTACGCGCAAATCGAAAACGAGCTGCTCGCGGTGGTGTTTGCGTGCGAACGATTTCAGCAATACACATACAGGAGTGACGTAACAGTCGTGTCAGACCACAACCCCTGGAGACCATCACGAACAAACCACTAGCTTGTGCTCAACCACGGCTACAAAGAATGCTGCTGAGACTCCAGAGGTACAAAGTGACGATTGCCTACGTGCCAGGGAAACATACTCCTTTGGCAGACACCTTTTCCCTGCATATTCCTGAAAACAACCTGAAGCTATATAGAGACGACTTGGAAGACGGCGTTCGTGTGCACGAGGTTCTGAACCAGAGTAACCTCAGCGAAGAAATCGGAATCTTCGAGATCCTCCACACCTCCGTCAACGACGCACGAACGGAGAAGATCGGGTCTGCCACGCGACTGGACCAGTCCATGCAGATCCTGATGATACCTCTGTAGTCAGGTTGGCCGTAGCCCGAATGAAGTCCAATACTACCGGAATGTTCGAGATGAAATCTCAATCATAAGCGAGAAAAGCCCGAATGAGTCATTAGCCATCGTCGTCAAGGGTGAGCGTATTGTGATACCCCCAAACCAGCGGCATGCGGCAAGAGATACTACAGCAGTTACACATCGGACACTTCAGAATGGAGAAAACCGAGCAACGTACCCGATATGTTGTTTACTACCCCCGCCTCAACACGGAAGTCGAGATGTTCGTCGTTGGTTGTTCGATATGCCAGGAACACAAGTTGGCGACGCAGAAAGAGTCCACGATGAACCGTCCGATCACAGCGCGACCATTCCAGAATGTGTTCGAGCGTGAGGGTAAGAACTATCCATCTCTGCAGGATTACTACAGCCGTAACATCGCAGTAGATAGGTTCTACTCAACTCGAGCATCATTCGTCATCACGAAGATTAAAGGAATTTTTGGAAGACACCAGAGAATGTCATTATTGATAACGGACCTCATTTCGCCTGCAGAGATATTGCGCTATTCGCAAATATATGGGGATTCGTCATTTGGACCTCAAGTCTCCGATACCCACAATCCAATAGGTTAGCTGAGAAAGCCGTACAGACTGCGGTGAGAATAATCATGAAGGCAACCGCTAGCATAATATACCCTTATATGGCTATACTGACATATCGCACGATGCCCATCTCAGACTGCGGAAAGTCACCTGCACAGCTCTTAATGAGCAGACGTTTGAGGTCCATTCTGCCTGCAACATGCACGTCGCTGCAAACTGCCCTCATAAAACCCGCAAGTCACTCATCAGCGCTTCAAGTAGAAGCGAAAGAAACCAAATAGGCATGAAACGACGTACTACGCACCGCCGCACGTTCCGCCGTCAAAGTCCAAGGTGCGCCGGAACTACCCGTGACATATGGGAGGGACACATCAAGGGAGACATACCCGGATCGACACGCCGAACCAACTGCACAGGATATCCCAGTACCGGCACCCGAGGAGAGCGGCTCACCATTGTAGTCCAGTTATGGCCGCATGTACAAGCCGACCATGAAGTACGATATATTATAAAAAGATTGATGTGATGTTTAGAGATAGCCCGCCAGATGGCGACACTAGTCCGAAGTCACTTCGAACATTTATTGGTGTAGATTATTATGTTTACTTTATCGTATTATACCATAATAATATAATATATCGTTCTATATGATATAGCTAAATTGTTGACGTTATATGTTCTATGTTTCACATACAATCTGATAGCTACATACTATATTACTTTCTACTTAAACCTACATTACTCTATTACTGTTTTATACACACCACACTCACGACTTGGCAGTTTCCACGACCTGGCTTCCTGGTCATTATAATGTGAGATCTTAACAAAGAGCTTCTGTCAGGAGTCATTATGCTACCTGCCGGATTGGCTAAGTCTAAGGTATCCGTGGCATAAGGAGAAAGTTAATAAGGCCGATCCTGTATACATCCTTGCTCTTCACAGTGTTCACCCCAGTTCGGGGAACATAACAGACCCCATCTCTCCGAGTCAGTTTCACACCCAGATGGATGCACTCCACATACTTGTCTGTTCATGTGGCTGTGTCAACGTGATCATGAATGGGTTGCTCACCCAGGAGAAATTGTGGCTGAGGATTTGTGGTGTATGATTTTATCTGATTTTCAAACATAAATTTATCAAAACCAGGCAACCACTCTCATCATTTTCATGCACCAATATTGTCTTTATGCAGTGTTTTTATTTCGATTTTTTTAGGTATCCCATTGACGCTCTAGCATTTGATTTTTGTACAATGTGAGATAATACCCCCATTTGCTCACTTGGCTGCAAGTTGCCATCACCAAATGATTATATTAGGCATAATTTTGCGGAAGCCATGATGAGACATCAGGAATGTCACCCTACCAGTGGATATCTGATTGTTTTTGGCCTTCCCTCAAATTCACACCAGCCTGAATGACTAACCCAGCACAGTTCGTAAAGTCTATTTTGTGTGATTTTGCAGCCATGTCTCTGTTTGTGTGAGAAACATAACTACAATGTAGGGTGAAAAATGGGCAAATTGTCCAATTTATTTTCAATGATTGTGACATGGCAAGGATTGCCACTCTGCACACTGACTTGAACCCACTGCGCCTACAGAAGTGCGCACAGCCAATACGTAGATCCTACATCACAATAGCAATGAATGTACATACACAAGTTGGTACATGCCAATAATTAGTATAACTAACTTTAGCAAACAGTCAAGACTGGTTTGCAAGATTAAATTGACCAAACAAAACTTGTTGCTATTCAGCACATGAAATACAATGAAAACATATCCACAAATACAAATTGCACAAGCATATTACCAGCGATACTATTTATAATGCAATAAACACAAAATCGGGGCAGCAGTAATCCCCCTGCATACGAAGCATAAAGGGGAAAGATCCATAAATACAGATTGCGCAAGCTTAGTATCAGCGATACTAATTACACTTCAATATACACAAGCGATGGGAAATGATCCCGCTTAAAACCCATTAGACCCCGCACATTGAATTACGCATGTGCTGCTTTTCCCCGGGCAACTGAGGCAGATTTTGAAAATGATGGGTGCTTGTAGTTTTTAAGCTGTATTTTCAAAAGTATTGACATCTTATAATTGCAAGTTATGTTTATTTTGAAGCAAATTTAATTATCTATGCAATGGTTTAACTGTGGTGTATATAAGCCTGTTATAATATTATGTTGTCATTCTGAGGTGTGGAACTTCGGAAATAATTTTTTTGAACAAATATTGAGTGAAGTTTGACATGATAGTCATATTTTATTACAATAACATCACCAACTGCTGGCTCCACACAAGGAAATGTTCTTCCTATGCATGATACTGCACAAAGAATCCAGTTTTGCACAAATGCACATTGCATGTCAGACATCCAAAGCATGTCTCAATTGCACGTCCAGATGGCCGTTTCACTCCGTTTTTGCGACACAAGTGATAAGCTCATTTTGATGATAATGAGTTGTTGCAGTTCTCATCAGGGATGTCATCACTACTATTACTTGCCAACTGAAACAAACAAACAGCTACAGTAATGAAAACAGAATAAGAATAAAACATTTTTATGCATTTGTCACATGTCATATCCATCACAACAATGTAAAATTATCATTTTTACTAGCAGCCAATAATGACAAGACTTTTTTTTTAAATTGACTAATATCTGAAATATAGATTAATATAATTAATTACAAAGATCACTTACACCGTCAATATAATAAAATTGTCAACAATTTCCAAAGGCAAAGCAACAACACCACCCATCCAGGCACCGCCCATCTAGGGGCAGGGCTTGACTGTTTACATGCTCGTCGGGCCAGATTTTTCTGTTTTATTTACTCATTTGTTTTATAATTCATTATATAACAACATGCACAACTAACAACGTAATCTAAGCCGAGTAAATGGCACAAAACACACAATGTTAGTGTTGAAACAGTCGACAAGTTGAATAAGACAGTGAACAGGCTACTTTTGGACGAAGAAAACCAACCGACGCCATCTTCAGTTTATCGCTCACTCAGTCAAAGATCGAGCCACATATAAATCTTACCTCCACATCCATCTCAGAAGCACTTTCATCCGAAGATTCATCTCTAAAATCGCGCAAACTTCATCTGCAATGAACGTATCTGTTCTACGAGAAACGGCCATTTTTAAAGCCCACCAGTGCTCGACTTAAAACGCGATTATCTTCGAAACTTTCAATACGACCATATGTTAATTTTACCCACAAATTTCACAATTTGTTTACATCTTCCTGGGTGTTACCGGATGTAGGGTAACATACTAATAGATGGAATATATGTAAAAAGAACATTGTTTTCCTGCTTGTATTGTAATTGGAACATGGGCAGCAGAAATTATGCATTATTGAAATCATGCGCATTATTGTAATCATGACAACAATTATTTTGGCAATGTAATCGAGTATGATTACATTTATTTGGCTTTTTTGACCAATTGAGTTCGAGTACAGTTACTTCAAAATTATTGCAGATTGCACACGATTACTGAGTACAATTACATCTCTGTTGGTTACTGTTTAATATATACGTGAGTACCATTCACTCCCTGTATGGATGTATATTACTGCAACATTGGCATCCACGTTTGGGACCTTTCTCTCTCTATTATATATTCATTATCTGCGTTTCAGCCTCCCCTGTTTGTTTATATACCAACCATACAACAGGTATTTATAATAATTGTCATGACTCCACACCACCAATATAATAATGATAACAGTGCTGCCCTCAGCTGTTGTTTCCAGGAATAGCCCTTAGTAATTATCTAGCAAGTTGTATCTTAATATATGCATCCATGCATGTATGAAAACAAGTTAAAAAAACATGAGTGTTTATTTTGGCTTTTATGTAACAAGAAAAGTGCTACTTTTAGTGAATCTGTGAAATTTGTGAGGTGAATAAACAGTCCAGTCTTCTAATCCTTAGTGTTAGTTCTGTCTTCATGTTCTTCCCCATCGAGCACAGGGAAGTTTGATCGGATGAGGCACATGCTAGTGTGACCCTGCGTACCCTTGGGCCTAGCTTGCCGAAGACCCATCAGGTGAACTGCCTGCATGCCGTCCTCCCTCCAGAGACCTGAAATAGCATAGGTCCAAATATATATACATTTTAAATAAGTGATATCTGAGAAAATGGATTTGAGATGTCTTAATTCCGTGTCGAACTTGGATATCTTAGATATTTCAACAAGAACAATATGATTTGTATAAAATAAGTTGTACTAAAATTTACACATTCCATTAAATTCTCAGAAATTGTTCTTGCAGCTTTATTATTTAGATATCATTTAATATATAAGGATGTCTGAATTGAGCCAAACCTTGTATCATATTTTCATCATGCCATCTGCGAGTCATCAAACTATACGTGTATAAAGATTGTCATGCTGATATCAAATAATCATTACTTTGTTTGACTTTGTGCAGTATCACCGTTGTTGATATTTGTCAATAAAGATATTAGAAACACATTTCACTTTTGTCATAACTGATACTGATTTGTTTGTTGGAGGATCTAGTTGCTGTCAAAATTGTATTATGTTCATAAAAACCAGAACGTTCGGTAGCAATGGCTGTAACAAAGAACCAATAATTTAAAGAAAGTGAGAAACCATGGTCAAGGTCAGATTTGCAAGGTCTCTCATACGCAAATATTCCACGTATGCAATCTAGCTCTGCAAATATGATATGTATTTGCACTATTTACTGGCTAAGAAAAAAAGTTATCTATCCGATATTTTCTCAAAATATTTAATGCACAATGGCTTATAACGTTGCTGCAAAATATCCTTAGATGCTACACCTATTAGGACAACGGATTTGAAACAACACAAGAGATGGTAACTCCAGTCAATTATGCCATCTCTATCACACACGCGTGCATATGTATACTCGGCTGCATAATTAATAATCCCACAAAATTATTTATCGTAAATTTTGTTGGCATATAAGACCCAAATTATGCATAAAATGCAATAAATAAATGGCAGAGAAAGTACGTTGTATTAAAAGGAAAACAGGGTGGAGGGAGTTTTCTTGTTACGTAAAAACACAATCCGCCTTACAAACACAAACATGACGGAGAAACCTGGTAAGCAACACATGCGGTTTGGCGGCTGTAATCACGCATGATCTCTACATACCGAGGCTAATTCTCTACCGCATACCGTACACGCTAGGCGTTGTCGCCCATGCATGCATTCTAGTTACATACTATACGCTAGGCGTCACCTCTACTAGCAACTTGATACATCTAACAATATCAATCCACCTACATAAATTCGTCTATAAGAACTCACACACGGTATTACACACATACGCACGTACGCACGCACGTACGTACGCACGCACGCACGCACAAACACACACACGCACACACACATACACGCATACACACGCACTGTGCGACGTGCGCCTAACCCGTTGGATGTACAATGACAAGACGGGACGCTGCGAGAAACGGATGCGCCCTGTGTAGTGCAGAAACGTCAGATGTGTGCTGTACTGCCCAAAAGGGCTTCAAAACCGACGCATATAGTTGATTCTTCTGCGTGTTTCGCAGGATGTAAGTCAAAACTATAATTATATAAGGATGTAAGTAATGACTATAATTAATTAGTGTCACGTCATTATATATATATATATATATATATATATATATATATATATATATATATATATATATGCATGCATGCGTGCGTGCGTGCGTGCGTGCGTGCGTGCGTGCGTGCGTGCGGCCGCGGGAGGAATGCCACGACACTGCGATAAGCGTATGTGTGGATGGGTGATGTGTTGCCTGATTTAGGACACGTCCATACATTATATGATGAGCTGCGCTATTGGTAGTTTAACTAGCGGCTATTACAATGAACATATGAAGTAACTTCTTGTGTGTACGTCATACAGACAGCGTCTTAAAAATCTCGCACGCATTTCACTACAGCAGGAACACTTCTATTGAGCAACGAACATTTCAATACAGCAGTAACACTTCTATTGCGCCACGAACATTTCAATACAGCATGAAGACTTCTATTGCGCCACGAACATTTCAATACAGCAGGAACACTTATATTGCGCCACGAACATGGGAGCCACCTGTTCGCAATCAAACATGGGAGCCACCTGTTCGCAATCAAACATGGGAGCCACCTGTTCGCAATCAAACATGGGAGCCACCTTTTCGCAATAAAACATGGGAGCCACCTGTTCGTAATAAAACATGGGAGCCACCTGTTCGCAATAAAACATGAGAGCCACCTGTTCGCAATAAAACATGGGAGCCACCTGTTCGTAATAAAACATGGGAGCCACCTGTTCGCAATAAAACATGGGAGCCATCTGTTCGTAATAAAACAAAAAAACTTATAATAACACATAATGTGATTAATACTCATTTCAAATTATAAATAATGCTTTTGTCAGCATAATCCAAAAACATTTCTTATATGTTTGCATAAGAGGGCAAATCCTCATGCCACATAAGTATTTCAAATAAATGTCAATATAAATACATGTAAAAAGTTGAACACATATTAAAAAATCACATGATTTTTCCATTTTTTATTTTTAGCGTTTTGGCATGTGTAACAATTTGGCATATAACATTTATCGTCGTAGTTTGAGATGATGAATTTGTTTTAGCATACATAGTAAATCCATTGAGGGAATGAGTGCAAACTTTGCCTGTGGTCCAATTTGAAGTGTTATTTAATACTTGAGCAATATTATATCTTATGGTTTTATTAGCAAACTCCATGTCTACTCTTTCAATGTGAACATATTTTATATTTCTTGTGTTTTGACGGTGTACATCTCTATTTAAAATAGTTGATATGTTAAAATTTCCATTATAATGTTAATAAACAAACCTTAGTTGTTTTGAATATATCTTCAACCATTAATATAGTAAGGCTTTTCAAAAGTGGTTCAGTGTGTGCTGTGAGAACTGTTTGCTATTACTCTAATTGCTCATAATTGCTCGTGAATAAAATACCGTGTTCTTCGGCGAACGTACCCGTGAACTCACCTATGTCATCATGGGTGATGTCAGTGTTCTTGAATACGGGTAGTAATTCAAGAAAATAATCTTTTAATGATCTGGAACGGAAATGTCGGAGTCTACCTTGCCAAACAAGCGACTGTTGTAGACGTCAGGCAACATTTTATCCTTTGTCATTTCCCATGCCGGATTAACCCCAGGACAAGTGGTACACTCTTACCACCGATCCACAACGAGCAAGAACAGACTGGCTCATCTGACTATGCTTAGTACGGAATGGGACATCATGCGTCAGATTAATCTTGACAATATTGTATGAGGTTCAATATCACACTTTTCGACCATCGTCTTTTATGAACTCAGTAAGGGGCCCCTCAAAACGTTTCTACCAGGCCCCACGTTGTTAATCCGGCACGGATTACACAGGATGTTATGAAAACATTACATGTAATGGACATGAATGCGATCTATATTCACTGACCTTAAAATTAAGTGGTTGTGGATAGTTTATGGTTTCAAAGCCGTTTACCTGAACATTTACATCGGCGAGATGGCAATATTCGCAGTCACCGGACTCGTCCTGTTTGCGACATACCACAAATGCGACCCATTTCTGGCTCGAAGAATAACAAAACGTGACTAAGTAGGCATTAACGTTATACAAAATACTTGACCAGTAATACTGATCTAGGTGTGCTACAGGACGTCATAATCAAAACGACATTTTCATAAGTAGCACCAGTCTATAACAAATGTCTAACTGAAAGCCTGAAGTGTTCATATTGTAAATGTGGGTATATCGCGCTTGATGATGTTTGGTAATATCGCGCATGGCGCCTGGTATCTATGACAGTTTGATGATTAAACGGACAAAATATAAAATTGCATTATGTCAAACACTTTGTTCATGTTTTAAATATACTAAAAACAAAAATGGCGATTTTGAGGGTAAATTTAGGAAGATTAATTTAAGGTTATATACAATCTCGAATAAAACAATCGGAATAACTAATTAAACGCGGCAACATGCGGCAACACCATATTATAATTTACAGTGAACGATACTGAATATGAATGATACATGGGTGCTCATGAATAGTACCTTTGGGTGTTGTATAATATAATATTATATTATGTCATTACTTCTTTGTAAAAAAAAATCCCAACACACCAGTAGTAGACCCCTCCAGTGTGTAAAAGTTTTCATTCATCTATGTCAGTGATGGGTTATTAGTGATGAATGATGAATGTATACTTCAATGCAAGCATTAAACCAACCAATTACGACTAATTGTGCATAGCTAATGTAATCTCAACGACGAGACACATTTTCTGAGATGAAACGACATCACTGTTGGCTGTCAGACAGAACGTTTATGGAAGATCAATAATTCATTGTTGTGTGTTGGACAACGGCAGCAGTTATTGATGTTGTTCATTATCTTAAATTGCATCAGTTTCTTTGTACAAATTACCCAACAATAGTACACCCCGCAAAAAGTGTTTGTTGATCTACGTTAAAGTTGGGTTATTAGTGATGACTGATTTTCATGTTATTTTGTTAAATTGCATCAGTATCTTTAAATACAAGAATCCCAATACATAAAAAATAGCAGACACAGCCAATGTACAAAAGTGTTCTTTCATCTATGTCAACGCTGGGTTATTAGTGATGACTGATATGTGTATACTTCAATGTAATCATTAAACCAACCAATTACGACAAATTGTGCATAGCTAATATAATCTCAACGACGAGACACATTTTCTGAGATGAAACGACATCACTGTTGGCTGTCAGACAGAACGTTTATGGCCGAACAAATCGTAAGCGGTTTTGAGGACAATCAATAATTTAGTGTGTTGAAGTATACATGCATCATTCATTGTTGTGTGTTGGATGGCGGCAGCATTTATTCATGTTGTGTATGATATTATCGTCATTAAATTGCTTTAGACCTTGATTTTGAATTTAAAGATGAAGCATTGACGAGGACCCGATACAGTCCCACGTCGTAGTCGTGGAACAGCGCTCCATGATGAGTCAAGGTCGTTGGCGATCGAGCAGGTGCTTTGTGACATGTCGCTCAATGCGTGAGTCACGCTCGCTGACATTCATACAAACGTTACTGTTAGACATACATTTTCAATGAAGAAGAATCGTGCAATCTGCGTCCATGACTTCGGAAAAGACAAACCCGAATGTGGTGATCGTCGTACTTGCCCAGGATCAAAGACATATCCACTCAAGCATGGTCTCGGTAGGGCACACGCTGCTTTCGTTCTTATTCTCGTAGTCTCAAGTCTCAAGTGGTTATACTCCAAACAGCCCAAACTTGGGCTAACGCAGGAGTTTGTGGTGGACTGTGCGCATGTTCTGTGGGTGGTACATTCGACTAAAGGACTTGTATCTCTAATGTTGCTTAAAGGGTTTTATTTATTTTATGTATAGGATTTTTTTTAATAGGTTGGTTATGTGTATGTACTGTCGCTGTCTTGCCACATGCACACATAGACAGTCTCCATACCCACACCATGGATAAGTTTACACTGAGCACTGTGTTTTAAAGACAGTTTAGGTGAGGAGGTGTGGTGAAAGGGAGGTTCGTGAGTCATTGTCTACTTTTGTTTCTACTTCAAGAAGAAATTTTTACTTTCTACTTTTACTCAAGTAGATTTTTTGAGGGGTACTTTTACTTCTACTTGAGTAGATTTTTCAGGATCTACTTCTACTTTTACTCAAATGGAAAAATGTTCTATTTGTTACAGCCCTGGTCATGGGCCTAATGTTCCATCGTGCTGCGGTCGGCCTCTTGGTTGAAGGCCCCAGTTGCAGATCTAGTTGTTTCCAGCACTCGGCAACGTTCGATTATATGACGAGCCTGTATGTTATAGTTACTACAATTGTATGGTGTTTCGAGGTCCCATTCAACTAGTCAGCAAAGCATTATCGCTAAGCCGACCTTTTATATGCTGGCATTGAGCATGGTCACTGCCTGGGTGCAAGTCGTCCTCGATGTTTCTTTTACGTCCCCAAGTAAATGAGACGGGACCGACATTCACGTGATCCTATTAATAACGAGGGATACACAGTCCCACAAATACCGATGCCCGGTCCGAGTCTTGAACTCAGAACTATGTCGTGTAAAGCTAATGCGCAAACAACTACCCTACCGCGCCTCACAGGATAGGCTGGTGTGACGCATTGATGAACTGTTTAGATATTTTTTTTTTTATTAAGAAATCACCCCGGAGCTCCCCGAACTCCGTCGTCTTTATTTTTTAAGAGCCATTTGTACAGGTACAATTAACTGATCTAAGTAACTTGATTGCAAACTCAAGATTGCAAGTGGACAATTAAGCCAATCGCTTAATAAGAGAGTGTTTTTTTTAATACGTGTAACCCGCCCTTTTCAGATATTTCTCAGTTGGTTTCAACACATTTCACACTGCAAACACTTTTATATTCAATCTCATTGTTCTTTACTAACGCTACTTCGTGTCCTTTATTTCTTTAGCTTTTAATAAATTTGAAGAAAACAACATTTCCTACCAATATTATCATAATTATTCATTCATAAAAAATAGTCTGCCTTGCAATCATCAAAGCAGAATCGAAATCAATCTGAGTCGAATTTTCGAGCAGTCTCTTCGTGATGTTATTGTCTAATAATTATAGTTTAATGGCATATAAAACAGTGAAGTGAGTATTACATGAATACCACGAAAACAGTTAACAGAAAAACAAATACTGGACTACTGAATATACTTTTCGCTTGACCGTTCCAGCAATAGAACCATACCTGAAGTAAGCAATTAAAAACGATACTATTCTTACATATTGAGCTTACCTTTGGTCAATGTGTGCACATGTTTTCCGCATTGCAATATATTCACAAACAAATCTCAATAGTGACCATGTATGATTACAATACACGATTTCCGGTCGAAGGCGTCTATAATTCTAGCACAGTTGAGTGACAAACGTCATTAGACAGCAAACATATGATTGCATATTACAAGAAAATGTATTACAATAAATAGGTCACATGGATTTAATGCAGTTGTAAAATACTAGCGTTTTTCCCTTACATGGGCTGATCCAGGGGGAGTCCACCAAGTGCACGAGCACCCCCTTTATTTTTTTTTATCGAGTCTGATTTAATTGTGAAGACACCGCGACGTGAGGCACACCTGCACTTGTTCCTCAGATGAGGACATTTCTAACATATCAAAGTGATACATTACCAAGTACTGGCATACGTAAGTTAGCCGATCTCAATGATTTTATTGTCACACAAGGCAACGGTATTCAGCAAGGAACGTTGAAACGTTTGCAATGTTGGATCATTGGCAATTAATTACATGTTGCGGTATGAAGCGGATTGGAAAAATGCGTAGACATCTTGGTGGCGACGTTCTTTAAACACCGTAGACGTATCAAGAGTTTTGGGAATGTGGCAATGTTGAAGTTAAGTGCACTTACGACATAATTAAAAGTGCTAGAGCTAAGTGATATTTCACCCAACTATTCAGCACATTGGTAACATATTGCCAGTGGTTGTCTTGAAATGTTATATTTGTTGACCTATTCCTACAGTCATGCAAAACGTTAACATGGCCATTAAAAAGTTATTTGCGGTCTGTGCCCTTCCGTCGTCTGTTGAACGTTTCCCCACGCTCTGTACATATAGAGTGCGACTGTCAAATCAACGCAGGTGCGGAGACTGCGAGATGGAGGCCAGACGTCACCTCCTCTTTAAATGTAGCCCAAACTTCATGTCTTCATGTGTTCTTCTTAAATTGAATCAGTTTCTTTGTAAAAAAAACCAATCCCAACACGCCAACGGTAGCAGACCCCGCCAGTATGTAAAAGTGTTATTTCGTTTATGTCAGTGTTGTGTTATTAGTGATGGCTGATGTTTGTATACTTCAACACACGCATTAAACCGACCAATTACGACTAATTGTGCACACTTAAAATAATCTCAACGACGAGACACATTTTCTGAGATGAATCGGATCACTGTTTGCTGTCAGACAGAACGTTTATGGCTGAACAAATCGTAAGGGATGACATGTTTTGAGCACGATGGATCATTCTCTGTTGTTTGTTGGATAGCGGCAGCATTTATTGATGTTGTTCATTATGTTAAATCGCATCAGTTTCTTTGTAAAAATTACCCAACACACAAACAATAGTAGACCCCACCAGTATGCAAATGTGTTCTTTTATCTATGTTAAAATTGTGTTATTAGTCATGAATGATGTATGTGTACTTCAACGAAAACATTAAACCAACCAATTACGACTACTGTGCACACTTAAAATAATCTCAACGACGAGACACATTTTCTGAAATGAATCGGCATCAGTGTTGGCTGTCAGACAACGGTTAAGGCTGAACAAATCGTAAGCGATGAAATGTTTTGAGGAAGATTAATCATTCATTGTTGTGTGTTGGAAAGCGGCAGCATTTATTTATGTTGTGCACGACATTATCGTTATTAAGTTATATTAGCGCTTAGTTTTTGCATTTATTTAGAGCGACGCGCGGGTTTAGTTTCTGTAAGTTCACGTGGATGCATTGACATGGCTACAAACTGCGCTATTTTGAAGAAAAAAGTAATTTGATAAACTTTCGCAAAGTCTACTTGTTAACGATTTGTAAGCACGTGGTCCGTCGTGAAACGATTGAGCCTAGTATGTGTTGTTCCAGATCTCAGACGAGTAACCTTTTACAAAAATAGATCCATTAATATAGGTTGCTTATATATATATATATATATATATATATATATATATATATATATATATATATATATATATATATGCCAGTTTACTTGATATAAGTACACAACAAATTTCATGCGCGTAGCTAGTGGAAAACAAGGCATAACGTGTGCCTTGCTTAGTAGAGCTGGACCACCGACGGACTGAGATCTACCACTGACTGGGGAATGTGCACTGATAAACGATTCACACCTTCAGGGTTGGACGAATATTGGTCAGCCCTATTCCTGTCTGGCCGTACTGTTTCCTGCGTGCTTAATATTGGACAGAATGGATCAGTCCGACAAAATCGAAACATTTCCCAGAATCCCCTTTTCTAAACCCTGAGGACGGGCCTGTATAAAAAGGTTTGCCATCAAAGCCAAAGGCCCAGGTGGCAAGAGGAGGATGAAGCCATTGGTTTATCGATAGTCCAACAATATTCATCTACGTATAATCTGTCATCCTGAGATATGTGTCAACCTTGTTTTTAAACATATTCACACTGCTAGTTGTTACACAATCCGTTGACAATTTGTTCCATTCATTGGTTGTCTTACGTGAGAACGAGTACTTCCTTATATCCAATCTACACTGATCCATTACTAATTTACATCATGTCCTCTAGTTCTACTAACTTTCTTGAGTGAGAAAAACATATTTCTATCAATATTTTCATACCCATTCAATATCTTAAAAAACCTCAATCTGATCTCCTCTTAACCTCCTTGTCTCTAGAGTTGTTAAACCACACTCTTTCAGGCTTTCTTCATAACTAATGCCTCTTAGTTCTGGTCTAATTTTAGTTGTTCTCCTCTGTATTTGTTCAAGCGTATCTATATCCTTCTTACGATATGGTCCCCACGCATGTAAACAGTATTCAAAATGAAGTCTAAATATTGCTTGGTACAAAGGTACACTTAGCTTTTGTCCTTGTATGTTATACTTCTCGTAATCAACCCAAGAATGTGATTACCCATTGAAGCTGCAATATCACACTGCTCTGAAACTTTCATGTCAGCATTTATTGTTATTCCTAAGTCCTTTTCTTTTACAGTAGTACCTAGAACAGTATCTCCCATTTTATAGTTTATATACAAGTTTCCGTGTCCTGTATATAGGCATTTCCATTTCCCAAAATTGAATAACATCTGCAATTTGTCAGACCAGTTAACTAATTTGTCTAGATCGTTTTGTAAATTTCAGTACGTTGCTTGTTATGTTGTTGTCCAAGTCATACTTATATATTAAGAATAATAAATGTCCTAATACTGATCCTTGTGGGATCCCACTCAAAACTTATTTCTAGTTTGAAACCTCTCCATCTACTAGAACACGCTGTCTTCTGTCAGTCAGCCATTGTACTATCCAGTCAATTGTGCCATCCCAGATACCATGGGCTTTTAATTTAAGTAGTAATCTTAGATTTGGCACTTTGTCAAAAGCTTTCTGAAAACCTAGATAGAAAATGTCTACTGGCGATCCCTCGTCTATCCACTTTGTGAATTTTTCCAGAAAACATAACATATTTGTTAAGCAAGACCTCGATGTTATGAATCCACGTTGAGATGAATTTAATAATTTATGCCTAACAAGGAAGTCCATCATATGGTCTTTAATTAACATTTCTAATAATTTTCAGATTACTGGCTTTAAACTCACTGGTCTGTAATTATCTGACTTATTTCTGGCATGATGTTTGCTTCTTTCCATTCAAAAGGAACAATTTCCTTCTTTAATGACAAGTTCAGCACTACACTATACAGTTATATACTGATTTGTACTACTATTTCCATTAGTAATTTTGGAGGAATTCCATACACTCCCGGTGATTTATTATCCTTCATTGCCTTTATTTTATTAGCTACCGACCTTGTCTCTTCTGTTTTGTTTACTCCTGACATATATGCAACCTGTCATTCGTGTGTGTGTGTGTGTGTTTGTGTGTGTGCGTGCGTTCGTGTGTGCGTGCGGTCTTGCGTGCGTACGTGCGTGCGTGCATAACACTGTGTTATTATATTATGTTAGAATGTTATCTCATTCATAGTTTTAATGGTGGGTTTTGATGTACGTTCGTTCTTCTGTCCGAAGAATTCTCGTGAAGAGGTGTACATCAAGTCAATCCTTACCGGGTCACCACCGTATCACGACATGGTCGACTAAACCGTCATTTTAGTTCATCACATTTCTTATATTAGTTGCATTAAGCGAAAATCTGTAAAATATAAACAACAATATATAATGTTTTGTGAAATAAACATTGTATATATAAGCAGCGTCCGAGAGAGTGGGCGAGCTTGCATGCGTGCGCACAACATTCGTATGCTAGCATAGGCACATCCAAATAATACTGTTATGTATAACTGTAGCCATATTCCCTTAAAGGTGCTCCTTACCCGACCCTACCCTACTTACTGATCAGGTCCACACACACGCATGCACGTACGCACGCACGAACGCACGAACGCACGCACGCAAACACACACACAAACACAAACACACACACACACACACACACACACATACATGAATGATTAACTAGAACCATTTAAATGCTGCTTAAGAAATGTTTCGTTTCATATGTTAATCTGATGCGCATATTTATCTAGTGCATCTTCACAGCAACAAGTTGTATGTGTGTGTGTATATATATATATATATATATATATATATATATATATATATATATATACATATACATATACATATTAGTGCCCTGCGCGGGCCTAGAATTTGATCCCAAGCCCGGCCCGCAATTAGCAGTTAGAGTCCAGGCCCGGCCCAGACCCGCAATAATTTTTCAAGCCCGGCCCGGCCCAGGCCCGCAAACTAGAATTTAGGCCCAGGCCCGGCCCAGGTCCGACCCAGACCGTGAATGTTTGGCCCAGGCCCGGCCCGGCCCGCAAGTTTCAGGCCCAGGCCCGGCCCATACCCGCGGGCCAAAGATGGGTAAGCCCGCGGCCCGCAAGCCCGCGGCCCGCTAAGTTTAGAGAAGATAAACCTATAATCTTATAACAAAGACGAAAAACAAATAAACTGTAAAACAGACTTATTGTTTTATTAAATAAAAAAGGTCCATAGTGTGCTGGATGAGTTCTAAAAATTCAGCACCACCAACTTCTTCAAACTTACGAATATCCTGAAGAAAAATAAAGAAAAACTTCTTAGTGTCATTACTATTAAATATGGTAACATTTGTTATATTTGGCGTTAATGTATTGGTTTATTGTTAGGGTAGGATATTTGTTTATCTAACCCTGACTTAACCCATATGCAAGCCATAATCCCAATTTATATTGATAATTGAATCAGCTCAACTAAGTTAACATAATTTAATATGATATTTCAATTAAATGTCACCCACTGGCACTGACATCCAGTGGCATTTCCAGCAGGCCTGCAGTCACTAGCCTGAGACAGACAGGTTCAGACATGTGTGAATTAGTACAAGTGTGAATGAATTAGGACTGGGGAGAAATACCAATTACCAACTGGGTTGGGTACTGGGTAGTGGGCTAGTGGCCAAGTGTGCACTTGGCAGTGGGCAGGTCTTTCAGGTGGGCAATGTTTGGAGGGAAGACCTAGACAATAGAATGTCCACTGATAGGGTCAAAGGGTGATAAGTTGATAGTTAATCATGGCTTGATTGCCTCTGCAAATATTTCTAAAGTAAACATTTGGGGCTGGCTACTTCCAGCCAAGTGAACTTATGGGGTCATTAGATTCCATGCAAGGTCTCAATTTGCAACTATATAATACTAAAGAAATAATTTTAAGCATTCATTAAACGGAATTACAATTTATAATCAGTTTTTATTTAAAAAAATAAAGTAATAATCAGTGTTTTGTATGAATATTTTTATTATGTCCAGGCCCAGCCCAGGCCCGGCCCGGCCCGCTCACACTAGGCCCAGGCCCGGCCCAAGCCCGATGTGTTTAAATTGTTTTCAGCCCAGGCCCGGCCCGGGCCCGCAGTATGTAGGCCCAGGCCCGGCCCGGCCCGGCCCGGCCCGGCCCGCGAAATTATGTAGAGGCCCGGCCGGGCCGGGCTTGGACCAAAAGCCCGCCCCGCGCAGGGCACTAATACATATACATATATATACATACGCACATATATACATATACATACACATACATACGCACATATATACATATACATATACATACACATACATACATATATGAGCGAGCGAGCGTGCGTGCGTGCGTGCGTGCGTGCGTGCGTGCGTGCGTGCGTGCGTGCGTGCGTGCGTGCGTGCGTGCGTGACCGAGCTGTTCCAGGTTTACCTTAGGAACAGCTTCGCAACACCTGCATCGGCAGATAAGCAACTTTGCACACTATATGATGTATACCTTTCCACACCACATGCATCACCAGGAAAGCGACCGTCCAGACCACAGGAAGAACCCAGCTACAACAAAACATCCCGATATCTAAAACAGCGACCCTGTAATGATGATGATGATGATGATGATGATGATGATGATGATGTCCGCAGTCAAATCCAACAAAAAAAGAAATACAAATCAAAGTACAGAAAAGATTTGGACAAAGAGTATCCATGGATAACAAAATCCAATAGAGAATCTTATGCAAGGTAATATACCTAAACATGCTCCTCCTGTCAAGAGGCAGGAATTTGATCAATGTAATATATCATGAGTAACTGGGTAGCTGTGCTATTAACACTAGTTAGATAGGTTAGGTAAGCTACAATGCAATTGACACTTTTATTACAATGTACAAACGTATTCTATTAACAGTAAATACAAAGTTACGATGACAAGTTAAAAGTTCAATGCTTTCAGTCCAGGAGTTCATGACAATGGTAAATATGTGTTATTGAAATGCTAAGTGAGTGTAAGCTGTAATTGAGAGGGAGGAAGAGCTAACCACAATTCTGCCTTGCTGCCCTTAGGCATAACCGTAATGCCGGTGTAAGGTTATTACCTCTGCTTCTGGGAACTCTCTAAGAATATCATGTTGGCTGTGACCATACTCTTACGCCCTGTAAGCCAACATTATGCAGACTGCTGATGAAGCATTATGTTGATTAATTAATCAGTTACTACTGGGGCTGCACCATAGCACATATCGCATAACAAGATTCTTCACACAAAAAGTTATTATTTTTATATTGTTGCATTCACTTTTTGTGACAATACATTTTAATGGTGCTGTTGTACATTTTAAATAATATAGGTACAGCATGTGCAGCATAGACATTCATATGTCATTTGGAGGGAAGACCGCCCTGACATCCCAGCAGAAATCATCGGGAAGTTTGTGGGAGAGAATGTTTCATAGCTCTGTCTGCAAGATATAGTGCTTTGCCAAGGCACTAGAACTTTGACAGTAAGACGACTGCTGCTTCATATGTTGTCTCTGTTTGCATTGCTCTAACATTTGCTACACACTTCCTTATTTTTGTCTTGCCTTTCACATTTAAGTTTGTACATTTTTTTAGATTTATTTCAGTTCTACTATCTTTTTCAGCCTACATTTCTTTTGTAATTCAGCATATTTTCTTTTGCAGTTTCCATACTGTTAGAGGCAGTTTCTGTTGTTACAGGTTTATCAACACATTCATCTGGAAGAAAGACAGTGTAGAAAGCAATTAAAATTACTCAGTTTTCTCAAATAGTCGGATGAACAAAGTATCATTTGATCATCCAAAAGGTCATACGAAATACCATAAAATACATTTATTTTTTTGGACAGCCAACCAGCACTTAGCGAAAGCCATACACATGGTTCATAGATTTTATCTTAAATGTGATTATTTAACATTTTATAAAATGAAATTACTTGACCATTTTATAGTATTTAACGTTGGTAAGTGAATTTGGTATACTTGAGGCGAGTTGGCCTTGGCTTTTATATAATTTAGGGAGCACCAATGCGAGTAGGCAGGGCACCAAACCCACTAGAAAAAGCCATAGTATTGCAAATGTCGTAATACAATGAATATATTGGTAAATTAGCGGTGTTGTAAAAAAACATCAAGGCCTTCTGCCGAAAACGATGCCCCGACTTCTGACAACGTTACCTTCAGCCGACGACCGTTGTCTTCCGCCGCCGACGTTGCCTTCAGCTGACGACGTTGCCCGTCTGCCGACGACATTGCAATTGAAATGGGGTGTATCATAAATCACGGCCAGTTTGGCCGTGAACCAGTGTTTAGTTTCCGAGGAAGTACGGCCAGTTGCCAGGGCATTGCGGCAAATTGCCGCGTGGCCCCCGCCAATTTGGAGCCCTGTTCTCAAACTGACTGCGGTATACCAAGGTGAACAGAAACCTGATCATTGTATTGTTATGGTTTTGCTCCCTGCATCCATTACTGACTATGTCAAGGTGCATAACGCTTGCTGAAACTTTTGTGCGGAGGAAATGATGGAGGCATGATATTATTTCCCTGCAACCTCTTTTGTCCGTTGATTCTGGTCAGGTGTACATTACCATACCCATTTTACATGAATGAACCCCAAAGTCATAAACCAAAGCTGTCTTTTATAAAAGACCTCTCCTATTGGCAAGTGTGGGAAAGGCATATTTTGTTGAAAGTCAAAGCACACAGCCTCGTTTTCCGCATATTGTTTGGTCATTTCCGTTGATTTCCGTAGATTTGTTTATAATGCACCAGCTTTTGTTTTATGCAGCTTCAGCTGTAACTTCAAACGTTTCCTGATGCTGCGTTTCTTTTCGGTTCTAATCTTGACTTTTAGTTATTTGCAGCACCTACTTACATCAACTCTGGGTCTGCCGAAACCATAATTAAAGCACTCTTTATAATAGCAGAAGTAGTAGTCATATGAGATATCGCACTCAATCTTCTCCAGTTGTATACCTTCACCTGAGATCTGCTTATATGCCTCAGGAAATTCCTGTTCAACAAAAAAATGTACATCTTTCTAACATTTAGTTCTTGGTTAAGGTAACGTCTCTTTATATTTTTTTAAATACACACCGTATACGAATATTGGTAGGCTCGCTGGATCACAGAATCGGGTTTTGATGGTTGGCGCCTTTGCACGATGTTAGCTTTTATACCACCAGCAAGATAAATGTCTTATAATCGTATTATAAAGCTTGAACAGGTATGACTAGAATATGTAATTTTTACGTATATTTGGACTATATTATCGCCCCCCTAATCCGGCCTGATCCGAAACTTGCCCCGTATACTATGATTATTGTCACACGCGACCCGTGTTACATGTCTGACTGGTTCTAACGAGCTTCATTATAAATTGGGCCTGTATTCTGAAACACGACAGACTGTGTCAGTGACAGTGCCTTGCTAACCTGTATTTGTCGCCCGTCTTTCTGGCAGATATAACCTTTATACGTGCAGTAATATATTCCTTGGCGATCTTTTACTTTCTGGCCTAACCATGAACACGACCACATTGTAATTATGTATATGTATATGCCACATACGATGATATCATCCGATATGTTGCGGCATCCGTTTAGGCCGTGTAGTAGCTCTGCGACTGTGTTTTGGAAGATTTCTGAGGCAGCAGTTATGCCAAACATCAATCGTTTGTATATGTAGAGCGCTACATGTTTACTAAACGTTGTGATATGACGACTTGCAGGATCAAGTTCAAGTTGGTGATAGCCTGCTTTCAATTACAATGTGCTGAACGTTGACGCGTCGTTCAGATCTGTGATCAAGTCGTCAATCGTGGGCATGAGATGTTTCTCTCTTTGCACTGCCTTGTTTGCTTCACGCATATCTACGCAAATGCGGACTTCTCCTGATTTCTTCTTAGGAACAACGACTATTGGGGTGTCACCGATTCGTCGATGTGCAGCGATACCATTCTGTTGCGAAATTTTCAGATACCTGAAATGTCCTAGTAATCTTCTAGAATGCTTTCAGCATCAGTTGCATTTTTAGCGTCATTCTTGCGACCGGCAGTGATCTGTCTAGCTAACGTTAGAATGTTGAGTTCGTCGTCTGCTTTGAATCGTAGCAAGTTTCCGTTGTTGTCTTCAACAATGTGAAATTGTGTTGACAAGTATGCACAATTGTATTGAAGATCAAGATTTTCGATTCCTATGAGAGGCAAAGGTGTGTCTGAGCAACGGTGGTTTTTCTCGTAGTCTCTGGGATGTGGCAGATTCGAGGATGTTCGCAGATGCGCCCGAATCACAATCATCTCAACAAATTGACCTTGAACCTTGACCTGACATTTCGCGATACAACTGCTGGAGCACTGTGTGATACACACATGCTCGCTCTTTGGCGTGTCTTTGCTTACACTGGTTACAGCACAAACATAGTCATATTCATTTGAAAGTGACTGCACAAAGTCTGTTTTTACAGTATTGGCAGCGTCAAATGACCTATTTTTCCACATGAATTGCACCTTTTTCCAAGTTCAGGGCGTCCACAGTGGTGTGATTGTTGATTTCCACAGTAGTTCCAAATGTTATGCTTGTCTGATTTAGCATGTTTGCTGTTTTCAGCGTTAGATCGATGATATGAACTGCGTCGATGTTGTTGTCCTCCTCTGTAGGTTCGACTGTTAGCTCGGTGGCTCCGTCTAGCGATTGACGGTGTGACAAAATTGATTCCGTGAACAGTCTTTGTATGTGCTTCGACTTCAGCAGCTTGTTTTTCGCTCACTTTAAGGTCTCGATCAGCTGCTAGTAGCTGATCATGGTTAAGGTCTTCCCTAAGTGCACGGCGGCGGAGAGATTGAGAATGACACGCAAATATTACTTGATGTGCAATCTCTTTGTCTGAGTTCGCAAAATGACGTCATCGTGTACATTCAGTTTGCTGAATATCTTGTCTATTTCGTGCCCAGCAAAATGAAGTAATAATGCACGCATGCGCACTGGGTATGACTGTCATCAAATGGTAAAATCGGGATAACCATTTTTTCCAACGTGGTCCGACATTTCCATCTGTCCGTAAATCGAATTGTGGGAAGGATGGTAGAGTCATAATGCTTGCGTCAACGAGATTGTCGTGGACTGTTGAAGAAACAGTCGTGGTCGTGTCGCCATTGTTTTGTCGGTCATCGAAACATAACGAATACGTTGCGCATTCACTGCGAAAGTTCATTATAAATGTTCGTGAGGTGTTTTCCCAGCATGGAGAACGCTTACTTCGCCGCCAGATGTTGTGTCTCGTTATCTCAAATGATTGTATTTTATAGCAACATATTAAAATATACATGAATGCGAACATCTACTGCTTTACTGGGTATCATGCCTTTACACGCGCCCGGGCCTCCTTACATCCGGGTCTTATAAGGGTCGTTATGACACAGGTGGACACAGCATGATCTACTACGTTGTTTACGACCCAGGTGAAGTGAAATACGACAGGTCATTAACTGTGTCGCTTCAGTGAATGAAAGACAATTTATTTCGGCCAAAATAGCCTGTATCAGCCGATGGCATAAATGAAAGGACATTTATTTTAGATACTGTTGTGTACGCTCGCGTTGCGAATGGGGTGTAGGTGTCCAGTGTGAAAACGTGATGATTTTATGTGTTGTGAAAGATAACCCATGTTCTGGGACAAAGTCACTTGAATTGCCAAATTATTTTAACAGCGAATCTACTCACCGAAACGTCACGGATGTTGCCATTTTAAAACATCTCGGGAACACGAGCTAAGTATTATAAAAGCACCACTAAACTAATGAAAAGTGTCAGTCGGTTGTTTATTATGAAACAATTTCTTAAATGTATTTTCATTTAATGAATATTTAATTTAAAGGTAAAATATACGTTCTTCTATAGCGCGGTATCCAGTCCTTGGGACCGTTCAAAGCGCTTTGCACTTCAACCCTTGCAGAACTGTTCATTGAAGAGCCAACTCGACTTCGCTAGGAAGCAAGTTAGTATGTTATGTCAAAACATCACTGATTAGGTTCATTTGTTGTTGAGTGGTTATCTGACATGCCGCCATCGCCTTGTTAAGCCGCTTCCGTGAAGGTCGATTGATCCCTAGGGATGGAAGCCACTTCAGAAGCATAGTCTTCCCAGATCAGTGTGGTGTGTGCTATTCTTTGTTTCCTGATTTTCTTATCCTGAGTCGGTGTCCACGAGATGAATCTTAACTCTGGTTCTTCTTTGCGACGATTGCAGTTTCCAGTTAGGTGGAGGCGTCTCTTTCAAATCTTTGTTTGCATCTGTGCATAATAACTTTGACTGTCGGCATGAGACGTGTACAAACAGCGAAACGCCGAATACATGATGTCATAGTTCCTTCCCCGGTGTCGCTTTCTCGCATTCACTGGTCTTAGTAAAACTAATTATCTGAGAGATACATTTTCACTTCATCACATAGATATAGGTGTACAACTATTCAGTGGCGGAACACGCCATATGAAGCCCCATTGAAGCAGGTCAATCGAGGCCACGTGGCCTTCACAATAGCGAATGTGTAACTGTAAAATCCATTTGTAATTGTCCCAAGGTAGCCGTTACTGTGAGACAGCCACCCTATTACAGGCGTGACTGTAACATGAAGTTCAATGGTAAATATGGAACATTCACAGACCGACCAATCGAAGAGGGCGTAGTGAGTTAACGTCCGTGGTCAGTGAACCATGACGCTTGCTCCGTTACTCAAACCGGCTGCTCCGGTGAAATTAATTCAGTTGACAGCCACATCGACGTTGGAAAGGTAGGTGGGAATCGCTCGCTGCTCCAACAAAATAGTGCCATGTATTTCTAATTGAAAACTTGTACAACAGTAACGCTGTGCATAAAAGTGATATACATTTTTGTATGTTGGAAACATCATAATAAAGTTTTGTTCTTAAACGGCGTACGTTTGGTGTATACTTCAACATCGTTAATAATCTTCTCAGATACATATGTTTTACAGTCGTTCATTGTCATTGTTGGGTCTATCAATGGTTTGCTTAACAATATCTCGCACACGTAGCCTACTACAATAAACTATGCGTTATACGTTACTGATTCTTAGCTAGCGTACGATCATTTGTTGAATCTTGAGTTATAGCAGAATGCTATAAGACATCGTTTCAAAGAAGTAGGTATATTTTTAATGATGTTAATTTTTTTCATATTATATGTGCATAAATAAGACTTCATATGTATTCTTAGATCTTATCAGCAGTGTGATTCCTCTGGTTACTTTAATGGCACAGCTTACACACATGCAAATTTCAAAACAAATTTGTAATCTACATTGTTTCGTTGTTTCAGATAAACATGTTCAACTGGTGCTTACTTCTGTTACTGGGGGTTTATGCCGGTGGCGCTGACAATGGTATGTAGAATCCTATATCAGTACTCTACATATGTATGTATGTGTGTATGTGTGTGTATGTATGTATGTATATATGTATGTATGTATGTATGTATGTATGCATGCATGTATGTATGTATGTATGTATGTATGTATGTATGCATGCATGTATGCATGCAAGTATGTATGTATGTATGTATGTTTGTATGTAATGTATCTGTGTATGTATGTATGTATGTATGTGTGAATGTGTGTATGTATGTATGTATGTATGTATGTATGTATGTATGTATGTATGTATGTATGTATGTATGTATGTATGTATGTATGTATGTATGTATGAATATGTGTATGTATGAATGTATGTATGTATTCGTATATGTATGTATGCATATCCGAAAATAGGAATCGCTTTGCGAACAGCTGTATTTCCACGACCGCGTACTACAAATATGATATTACATGCATCTTTATGAGAAATGTGTTTCTACAGTTGTATGTACTTCATGTGTACAAAACACTTTATTTGTGACCGGAACTTGGCTACATTTAAAATACCGTTCGCGTTTATGATAGCATACACATAGCATATATGTGATTAAATGCTTTACCAAAAGTGAGAACGTACCTCTAGAGGGCTTCTGAAAGTTTCAACAGAAGTTTCGTAGTTTCAACAGAAGAACTACATAAATAAATATTATGTTAACAATGTCCAGGCTACTAGATTGCTGAACTGATTAATGATACGCCCTCTACGGTATATTTGCCCGCAGTTCGCCCCTCGTTCTGCTACCTGCCGGTCGATAAACGTATATGCAAGACTTACATGACAAGTTGGTTCTATAACAAGAGGACGAGCTCTTGCGAGGAGTACGAATACGGCGGATGCAGCGACAACTTGAACCGGTTCCCGAGCGAGATGTCCTGCCAGGCGACGTGCTGGGTGAAGAAACCGAGGTGTAGGCCCCTCAACTGCATGTTCTACTGCCATAACGGATTCAAGAGAAATCAATATGGATGTCTCATATGCGCCTGCCTGCTTCCACGTAAGAATTTCAGTAACGACAACTACCTCTTGGATAACTGTTATGAACAGTCACTGTCACTTTACCTGGGTTTTAATATACAAGAATGTCGACACAGAAGGTGATTCTATATGGAATTGCTTCGCTAACGGTTAAATTATAACACGGTGAGACATTCTGATATAACCAGTGGGATGTCGCACGAAACATATATCATATAGGTGTCACAAAGGTCATTTAGCATATAAATAAATATCAGGCGAAGAATTGTATCATTAACTAACAATTGACTTTGTTATCTGACGATAGACTTGTCTCGAATCATGTTTATGAAATATGCAGTTATTAACAAATAGTCCTTTATTGTCTTCCTATTTAAGGTATTTAAGAAATTTGAACTCATAACTGGTTGTTCTTGGGCAGTTGCAGACAGTAATGCTTAATTACGAAGGATAGTTCGATTGTTCATAGAAAGGGTAATAAGAGGGTGACATTTGAAAAATAATTGAGACGACTCGGCCGTTGGACCGTAGATGAACCACTGAAAGTTTGACGCCTAGTGTCTAGGAGGAGAGTGAAAGATAAACATATCGTCAAACGTGAAGTGGAACATGTGTGTATGTGTAAATTGGTGTTGTAGTTAATTGATACTATTTTAGTAATTTATAAATAAGTTGCACACAAACACACAAATACGCGCACGCACACGCGCACCGCACGCACACGCACGCGCACACGCACACGCAAACACACACACACCAAGCTGCCGCACGATCTATCTATCATGGGGTGTATTTGTGCTTTTCTTCAGAAACCGGCCATGCTAAACCCTAAAGTGTCATGACCGCATGAAGCAACAGACGACGCGCCGGACAAAGGAAAAAAAGAAAGTGATTTCTTATTTGTCCACAATAAAAATTCCACTCAAATGTGTGGTGTGTCTGTAGTCGATCTGTGGAAGCGACGTCAGCTCTTAGACAATTCATGGCTGACAAAACCTAGGTAGACTTGGCAGTGTAGATGACTTAACGGAACAAAATGTATGTTGATCCAGTAAATGGTATCATAATGAATGTGTTTAAAAACAAAATTGACAGAGTGGGCCCCATAAAGATTACAAATTGTTGGACTCTCCATAGTCAATAAACTTCCTTGTCCATTTGCCATGTGGAACGTGTTGCAATCTTGTTGAATTACATCGCTGCAACAAATATTTCTACGATATCTTTTATTTACATGTTTGTGCAAGGGCATGGCCATGGTTTGTAGGTCATGACTCGTTCTCCCGTGTTGGTCCTAAAATTCTTGTTTGTCGTGTCTCAGTAGTCATCAACCTAAGCAAGACGGCGATTTGGTTATTGCGCATAATCACTTATACCAATTTAGTAAATTATTATATTTAATTAAATAGGTAAATATAATAAGAATTTATGATAAACATAACATTTTCATAGCAATCAATATTTTGGTTAATAAGATTGTAATTTAAAGCTACACAATTCGTTCTGCAAGTGTTTTCAATGAACCCATTGCACTCCACAATTTCAGATAACTCTCAGTTATGTATGAAATACTTCAACAATTAGATAGAAATTGATCGGAACGATGCTAAACGTATAATGATATCAGAAAACTGTCATGAAAATTGATGGAGATATAACGTAATGTGGACAAATTAAGGAGAACGGTGTTTCAAAGAAAGCAACAACGTAATAGTTGGTAGAGAGAACAACTAAATTCATTTACCTCTGCAGCACTGTAGCATCAGGCATCAGATCAAGAAATTTAGATTACACTAGCCGTCGAAGCCTGACACCAAGTAGTGCTCGTTCGTTTCAACATGAGTGTGGACGTGAACCGCTAAAATAAATGTCATCCGTTTTACGTCGCCCGCCACGAGCTCTTGCTCAAATTATCAACTGCCACACCTCGGCAGCAGTTCAGTCAACCGCCACGACAGACGGCGCTGCACCCGTTGAACGTAACCTCGGTCGTGACATTCTTTTCGAAGATTGTTATCAATCAATGTCCGCTGCGCCGTTTTTCCAATCAACTGCGCCATCACATCGGGCTCGCCTCTCCTTCCGCGGACCAACGGAACTTGCCACAAACACCCCCTAATGCAACCCATGTTTGCGCATGAAATTGCCACGCCGTTGGCGATAACTATACACGCTTTTCTCGCTCATTTTTCTCGCGATAAGTTCTTTTATACTGTTAGCGATTCCTGAGATGATCGTTATCATGCAGTGTTTATTCTTCCCGGGTCTGACTGACTGGACGGAATGCTCTGAATATGTTGGTCGACTTAGACTCGCACACACCCCTGACCGTGTTACTCCTTAGGAGTGACTACCAGTATTCTGCATAAAACAAGAAGAAAACAACGAATAATTAAGTTATACTCATCGCTGATTGCCAATGTTTGTCTGTAGCGTTACTATGACCGCGCAACACATGACTTCACAGCAAACTTCAAAACGTCACGAAGAGCTCGGCGAAACTCAACGTCGCACATTTCCTAACAATGGCGCCACTCACCATATCACCACTGCGACAACCTGATTAGTAACTCAAAATGGACGGCTGGCCGTGTGGTATAACGGCTGGTAGGCAGGGCGACGCCATTGTTGCTTACGACTTGCTATATTTAGTAACTGTGCACTTGAAATACCTAAAAGAGTTCCATACAAAAATTTTCGTCTTTCTAATAAATTTACACATGAAACAATTGTAAGAAAATAAAATTTAGACATTTTGCAAAAAACATTAGGAGTTTGCCATGTGATATAAAGATTTGCAATATCTGCACATAAATATAAGTTGCGACAGGGGTCTTAAGCTCAAGTTACACGCTGCCGGAAGTTGAACATTGGATACAATTCCATATTCTATATAATTAAGTCAAATCAGTGCTTTTAAAACAGTGAAAATACCAAAAACAAAGATACAGACAAAGTGAGTTGAACGAAATTGCCAAACGGCGGCATATGGAATCAAACCACCATCCTCTCGATTGACAGTCGAGTGCTCCAACCAATAGCCCACCTGAGGATGTCATTGACTTCGTCCTCATTATCGTAATCATGATAACCCTCATGTGTCATCATCTTCGTCATCATTATTACCAAGGCAACTTAATTGTCTTCATATTCTTCATCATCATCATCATAACCATTTACAACCCTCATCACCACCGTCGTTATCAGCATTATTATTATTATCATTATCATCATCATCGTTATAATCTTCATCATCATTATTATCGTCAGTAAGATGAACTCTTAATAGTCATCAACATCATAATAATTTATCACGCTCATCATCACCTTATTCAGCATCATTATTAATATCATCATCATCATCACAATGATTATCATCATCATTTTTATTACATTACTTGTCGATTCATTACATTATCGATCGGGTATTACATTACTGGTAGATTTATTACATTACCGGTCGATTATTACATTACTGGTTGTAACATGAGCCCCATTCACTGTGCGTTTTAGTGGGCGTCATCACTGTTTGTGCAGATGCCAGAGCTCAATGTGTGTGATGTCGATATTGTTAATAAATCTATATTAACTAAAGGGTTAAGACATCTCTTTACATAATCAACCTAATAATTCATGCAACTAAAGTGCTGCTTGATATCATTTGTCAGCGGATGTCGTATCACAGTACATTAGGAATTGCAGGATAACAGTTTGGATTCGTCAGCAGCGAAGGAATAACTTATTCGACCCTCACACTAAGAATCGACACCAAACAGGCAACAAAAAGGTTGGTTGAGCGAGATAAAAATATATGCAACAATCAACTGAATTAGAAAACATTTGGCTATCAATGCTTCCAAGACACGTGTCAAGGCTCAACATAGGCTGCAAGAAAACTAACCAGACAAGGTGTTTGAAATGTATAGGCTCACTTTTCAACATTGAAAAAAACAGCATAACCAATGTAAGGGTTCGAACGGCTATCACCAGGAGTGTCATAATCGAACTGACATATGGAAGTCAACGCAGATCGGGCTGTTTCAGAATATACAGTTAGACAAGTCGGTAGTCTGGAGGGCGGCGTTATACGGTTATGAAAGTTGGGCTATGGAAAAGACGGACGAATTTGAGATATGGGTGTGGCACCGTGTGCTCCGAGTCAGATGTGTCAACAGAAGACGAATGTCTGGGTCCGACAACAGGTTGGCGTGTCTGAAGACAAGGCACTGTTAGCACAGCTGAAGCGGCTAAAACTGTCGAAATATGGACAATGAAAACGGCAACGATACATAATGGTAATAACATTGATCGAAGACGAAGTCGAAGAGAAGAACAAACCTGGACGCAAATGGACTGCACGACTAGACAACGTGAGGCAATGGACAGCCTGAAATTTGCGAATTGCACGAGAGACGGCGGGTACCGGGATGACTGGAGGATGTCGACGGCTCTGATGATGGGGAACATCAGAGCCGTGGAAACAGAGATCACCATTCTGTCAAATAAACGCTTCAAAATTTCTGAACTCATGTTAAAATTATTATTTTAACATATCCAAAACAATTTTACCTTATTAATTAGACATCTTCATCGTCTTATCAAGGCGACTTCGTCAGTACTAATCACGTACTGGTCGGATGACGTCATCCGATACGCGAGGCCGTTCGTAGTTGCCCTCGTCCAGGCTGATCGCTGCTTTGTTTGTGCGTATTACAAACTTCCTCACGAACTATACTGATAAATGTTCACTATTTCTTAACTCAGTCGTCAGCGTGAATACATATTGAAGCTTAAATTGTCATAAGTTGTTTTACTTTGCTACAAGAATAACTTTAGAGTAACAACTAAAAATATTTAAACATGTCATGTTTTTACAACTAAGCACACTTCCCAACTAGAGTAGCACAACTCATCGTATCAACACTGCCACAACTTGATTATAAATTCAAAATGGACGGTTCGCGGAGTTATATAGGTAGAGCGACGCCATCGTTTTTTACGACTTGCTGCGTCATGCCATTTGTGTAATTGAGAGACGTAAAAAGTGTTTTAATAAAATGAACTCTATCGTATTTCTTGTCTGAATAGTGACTAAGAATGTACTAAATGAAATAACGATGTGCATAATACGCACACAAATGCAAGGTGTGGCAAGGGTGATATGATAGATGTTTACGCATGCGCAGAGGTTGATGACAAATTCGACCGCGATCACAAGACGCATTGGCCAACTAGCGATGAAACTACACTATTTTTCTATTTAAGTTGCATTTTGATGATTAACAATAAATTGCGTTGTTGTACAACACCAATAATGAGTAAGATTTATGTTGTTCATTCCTATCTAATATGGCATTTATTTATATGTTTGGGGAAAGAAAATGTTTTTCCCCAATAATGCTATTTAAAATTTCATTTAATTGTGTTAATTTGTATCGTGCTAAAGAATAAAACCTCCACATCTGTGTAAACACAGGCCCCATTAATGTTGGCTATGTACATATACATTGTATTCACTCACGATTATCCGTCTGAGACCTGGAACAACATATTCTAGGCTCAATCGTTTGGTGATATCACACGTGCTCAAAGGTGTTGACCTTTTCAAGTTAGTGGATATGGCCAAAGACGTTGGGCTGATAAAGCAGATTGTTCAAAAGAAAAATAGCATAATATTAATGAAGAGCCAGGTGCATACAAATCGTCAAGTATACTTTGCTAAAGTTGCTTATATTACCTTTTTTCTTTAAAATAACGCAGTTTTAACCTTTTAAATGGATATACGTAAACGTACGATAGTTAAAAAGCACGTCGCTCTAAAATTAATGCAAAAGCTAAGCGGTAATGTAACTTAAAATGTCATGCACAACATAAATGTTTCCGCTGTCCAACACAAAACAATGAATGATTGGTCGCCTGAAAACATGTCTTCACTTACATTTTTCGGCCATAAATGATCTGTCTGACAGCCAACAATGATGCCGATTCATTTCTGAAAATGTATCTTGTCGTTTAGATTATTTTAGTTCTGCATAATTAGTCGTAAATGGTCAGGTTACTGCTTGCGTTGAAGTATACGTACATCAGCCATCACCTCTAACCAAACATTAACGTAGATCAAAGAAGGTTCTACCTTTGTTTGCGTGTTGGGATTTTTTTACACAGAAATTTATGCAATTTCAGAATGTCGTTCCTGCCTATATCTGCCTATCACAGTTACGTTTCCTATTTGGTGGCCATGTTAACGTTTTGCATGATCGAAAGAATATGTGACCATCAACACATATATAACTTCATAACAGCCACTGACAATATGCTACAAATGTACTAAACAGTTGGGTAAAAATCACTAAACTGCAGCACAGTTAATTATGTCATAAACGAGCTTACCCTCATAATTGTCAGATTTCGCAAACATTATTGATATGTCCACGGTGATTAAAGAATTTCGCCACCAAGATACCAACTCAGTTTTCAAATCCGCTTGATACTGCAACAAGTCAATGCCAATATTCCAACTTTGTAACGTTTCGCCGTTCCTTGTTGAACATTGTTACCTTGTGTGACGATAACGTCATTGACATGGGCTAACAGTACTTATGGCAATGTCACTCGTTGGTATGTTAGAAATGTCCTCATATGTGGAACAAGTGCAGGTGTACATCGCCTCGCGGTGTCTTGAAAATTAATTCTAACTTGATAAAACAAATCCGGCCAAAATAAAGGGTATACACTGGCACCTGATGGAAACCTTATTGATCCGCCCATGTAAATGTACAACGGTAGAGTTTTACCACTGCATTAACTCCATGTGAACTATTTATTGTTGTGCATTTTCTTATAATATTCAATCATATAAATTATTTGCAGGCTAATGACGTTTGACACTCAACCGTGCTAGGAATATAGACGCCTGCGACTGGAAATCGTGCACTGTAGACAGACAGGGCCACGGTTTAGATTTTTCCTGGGAAAAGTCTAAGCTCAATATGAAAGTGTTATTATTGTTTTTGATCGCCTACTGCAGACACGTTTCTACTGCTGGAACGGTCTAACGGAAAGTGTGTACGGTTGTCCTGTACTTGTTTATCTGTTTATTGTTTTAATGAAATGACGAATGAGGTGGTCGTCGTACTTACGCCGGAACAAAACATGTCCACTAAAGCAAGCAGTCAATAGATAATCTTTCCTTTCATTTATGATCCTCTGAAAAAATATTGTTTTGCTCAATCTCACTGTTCTTTATTAAAGCTACTTCGTGTTCTTTCGTTCTTCAACTTTCTATTAATGTGTAGCTAAAAACACTTCATAATCATTCATTAGCTAAAAATGTTTTATTTAATACCCTTTTTATTCACTTCGTCGTGTGGTGTTTTTGAACCAAATTCTATTATGCGCTTTTCATAACTAAGGTCTCTCCATTCTGTAATGAGCATAACTAAGCTGATTTTTGTTCTCTCTAGTTTGTGTGGAGGCCCGTGGGAAGCAGAGGGTTATGGTAAGGTAAACCTTGACAAATAGTTACGTTTTCATGTGAGTTTGTTAAATTGCATCAGTATCTTTAAACAAAAGAATCCCAATACGCAAACAATAGTAGACGCAGCCAGTATGTAAAAGTGTTCTTTCATCTATGCCAAAGTTGGGTTATTACTGAGCGCTGATATGTGTATACTTCAATGTAAACATTAAACCAACCAATTACGGCTAATTGTGCACAGATAAAATAATCTCAACGACAAGACACATGTTCTTATATGAAATGGCATCATTGTTGGCTGTCATACAGAACGTTTATGGCTGAACAAATCGTAAGTGATTACATGTCTTGAGGACGATCAATCATTCATTGTTGTGTGTTGGATAGCGGTAGTATGTATTCATGTTGTGCATGACATTATCTTTATTAAGTAACTTAAGCGCTTGTTTTTGCATTGTACGATTAAGCTTAGCCGATGAACCGATACAATCCCATGTAATAGTCGCGGAACGGAACATGCTGATACACGGTCGCTGACGATCGAGCAGTTGCCATGCGATGCGTCGATCAATGCGTGAGACACGCTCATTGACATTGGCCAGATTTGGTGAAATGTTATTGTTACATACTGTAAAGCCTATGTGCTAAATTTTGATGGAGAAGGATCGTGTATTATGTGGTCATAAATGACAAACCCGAAAGTGGTAGTCGTCGTACTTTCCCCGGATCAAGTATATAACCACTCATGATGCGTGAGGCGTGGGCCTCATATTCACTCTTGCTACGGTCGGCCTCTTGGTTGAAGGTCATTCCCCGGTTCCAGGTTTAGTTGTGTCCAGCACTCGGCAACGGTCTATTAACTGACTAGTCTGTTTGTTGTGGTTACTACAATTGTATGGTGTTTTGATGTATCATTCAATTAGTCAACCTTTTACAAAACAATATCGCTAAGCCAACCTTTTATATGCTGATAATGAGGATGGTCACTGCCGCGGTGCTCTTCGTCCTCGACGGTTTTTTACGTCCCCAGTTAAATGAGACTGGACCGACATTAACGTGATCATCCGAGTAACGATGGATACACAGTCCAGACATGTTAAGAGCCAGGATTTTGGAAATACCGATGCCCGGTCCGGATTTGTAACTCAAAATTCTGGCGTGTAAAGCTTATGTGCTAACGAGCGCTAAAGCTTGAAAACAGCGTCAACTGTAATAATTATAATCCTTATTGTCAGTATATTGAATTCCTTGTGCAATAATTTGACCTGTGCTTGTCAAATATTTATTGAATTTATTTGCAATACCTGTTGTATCGGTATTATTATTGCCATGATCTTTAAAATATAATACTTTGTTTGTTTTATTTTTTAATTATGAATTTCCAAGTATTTATAATATCATTTTTGGAACGGTTGAAGGATAACTCAAACAAATATTTTTCACTGCAAGAATATATTTCTTTAACATAGAGTTAAATGTTTTAAAGTTGGTGAAAATTGCCTAAAAGTTAGGTGAGTTAGAGTTAGCCATTGTATATTGCTTATGAAGTGTATCTCGATATTTGATAACTTTTAGAAGACCCTGTGTGGTCCAAGTAGAATGTGTATGTTTATATGTATTGAATTTCATTACTATGATTGGCATATGCGTGTTATTTTCTCGCATAATTTCTTCATGTATAATGTTAAGACATTTATATAGTTTGTTGTTAATCTAAGAATCTTACGAATTTAGGAGGAAGTTTATGTTTATAATACTATATCCATGAATAGTAAGTAAGGTTGATGATCAGAAAAAGCTTTAGTGAAGACCCATGCTATACTGTCTAATACAAATTCATTTAACTTATAAAAAGTTATTTATCGATGTTTCATTAGTGAAGCGATTTGGAAATGTAATTTTAGGATAGAGATTGCATGATGTCATGGTATAGTGAAATAATTGTATATTATATGTTCTTTACTTTTGAGTAAATTAATGTTGAAAGCCCCTGCAGTAATGACATTTATGTTATTTTCCATTGTAAATAAAGTCTGTTTTTTTAATATTCTCGTTACGTAATCTTGGTGGCCTATTGATGTTACCAGAAGTAATAGTCTTTCAAAAATTACTTCCGGTTATTTGAATTATCATCCCCTCCCAACGATCGTGCATATTGATATTCATTTTATTGCATAGTTATATTTTTATCTACATATAATATTAGCCCTCCTTTATTACTGCAGTTTTTTCCTTCAGCTAATAATTCGTATCCCTTTATCCTAAGTGGGAGAGAAATGCTTCATCAAAAGTCATTGGTTAAGGGGAAAGTACAACATAAGGTAGCTAATACCTAAAAGTATGTGAAGTGTTTCGTAAATTGTCGATTGTATGTTTGATTATATCCTGGGAATATGCTAATGCAACACTATGTTTGCTGTGAGTCGGTGAGTACGTTGGTGAGTAGAACAAATCCAAGGTACAATGAAAATGTAAAGCAAGTCAGAGGTATCATTACCATGTAAAATGGTTTAAGTTTCACAACTCTACTACGTCTGATATCAGTATGAGAATGTCTAGGATGGCATTTAATAAAAAAAAATAACAATGTGGTGTTAACCATGTTCATAGTGGAAAGGCTCCGAGAAGGATTAATATGTATTAATAATTAATAGACAAACATTTTAAAATATAATTCATCGAGCGCATGTCATCCAATATATATATATATATATATATATATATATATATATATATATATATATATATATATATATATATATATATATATATATATATATATATATATATATATTACCGTTCAGCGCAGATTTCAGATGTGATATTGTCGATCCTCTCCGCAGTTAATTATATTTCATCAGTCGCTCCTATGAGAGTGTATGTGAAGTCTCTATAGGAGTCACTGACCCCTTAAGTTTTATTGTGTTCGCAATTGTCCATGTGCACATATTAATGCATACTCTTTTGTTATCAGTCAATTTTTATTTGTATTTTAAAAGGGTCAAATAAAATGTATTGTCTTTGTTCTTTCTTGTTCGTCCTCCAGACGTAGTCCAGACGACATTGATACACTAATTCTTATTTTTTTTAACTAAAATTGCCTAACTTTTTTTAACGAAAATTCCAAAAACACAAATAATAATACTCTACGCTAGTATGTAAAAGTAATTTTATCTATGTTAATTTTGGGTTATTAATGATAGTTGATGTATGTAAATTCCAACGCCAGCATTCTAATTCTAGTTATTTGTAGCACTCGGCAACGTTCTGTTAACTGACGAGTCTGAATATTGTGGTTATTACATTGATATGGTGTTTTGATGTCTCATTTAACTAGTCAACCTTTTACAAAAACATTATCGGTAAGCCCACCTTTCATATGCTGCCATTGAGGATGATCATTGCCAGGGTGGACGTCGACCTCGGAGGTTTTTTTACGTCCCAATTCACCCAGATATCACCCAGTACATCACCCCCGGAACTTTCCGAACTTTCCTTTCTTAAGTACCATTTGAACAGATAAAATTAACTGCTCTAAGTAATCTGATTGCAATTCACAGAAACAAACTCCAGGGGACAATGAAGCCAATCGCTTAATGAGAACTTTTTAATACGTTTAACCAAACTTTTTCATATATTTTTCAGTTTCTTTCCACACATTTCACACTGGAAATAATTTTATATTCAACATCACTGTTCTTTACTAATGCTATTTCGTGTTCTTTTGTTCTTTAACTTTCCATACTTTTGAAGAAAAACAAAATTCTTACCAATGTTTTCATAATCATTAATTAGCTAATCAAATCGTTCGCTTTGCAATCATCAGAGCAGAGTGGAATTAAATCCGAGTCGACTTTTCGAGCAGTCTCTTCATGATGTTATTGTCTAGTAACTATAGTTTATATATAATGAGGCATTTAAAAAGTGAAGTGAGTATTACATGAATATCAGGAAATCAATTAACAGAAAAACAAATGCTGCACTACTGACCGATCCAGCAATAAAACCATATCTGAATTAGGCGATTAAAACAATACTAAACTTATATATTAAGAGTTGATTTGGTCCATGTGTGCACATGTTCTCCGCTTTGTAATACGTTCACTAAAAATCTCAATAGTGGCCATGTATATTTACAATACACGATTTCCGGTCGTAGGCGTCCATAATTATAGCACAGCCGAGTGTCAAATGCAAACAATGTGATTACGTACTATAAGAACGTGCAAAACAATAAATAGCTCGCAGGTATTCAATACAGTGGTAAAATACTAGCGTTGTTCCGTTACGCGGATCCAGGAGGAGTCCACCAAGTGCCCGAACACCCACTTAATTTTGATCGATTTGTTTTTCATCAAGTCGGAACTAATTGTGGAGACACCGAGAGGGAGGACAGAGTTGCGCTTGTTCCTCAGATAAGGACATTTCTAACATACCAACGTGGGATATTGCGACAAGTACTGTCATACGTAAGTTAGCCGATCTCAATGATCGTATTGTCACAAGTGGCAACAGTATTCAGCCAGGAACGCTGAAACCTTTACAAGGGTGATTGTTTTGTGGTGTTCACCCAACTGTTCAGCACATTGGCAGCATATTATTGCCAGTGGATGTCATGGAGTTCTATATTTGTTGATGGTCACATATTCTCACAGTCATGCAAAACGTTAATATGGCCACCAAAAAAAAAGTTAACTTTGGTCTGCTCCCTTCCATCGTTTGTAAAACGTTTCCCTACGCTTTGTACATATACAGTGCAACTGCCTTGTTAAAGCAAGTGCGGGGACCGCGATACGTAGGCCATACGTCATCGTCTTCTTTAAATGAAGTCCATACCTCAACGATGTACTATTTTCATGTGTTTTTCTTAAATTGCATCTGTTTCTTTATAAAAAAAATCACAGCCAGCCAACAATTGTAGACCCCTCCAGTATGTAAACGTGTTCTTTCATCTATGTTAATGTTGGGTTATTAATGATGGCTGATGTATTTATGCTTCACCAAAAGCATTAAACTGACCAATTAGGACTTGATCTGCACAGCTAAAATAATCTCAACGACAGGATACATTTTCTGAAATGAAAACGCATCGTTGATGGCCGTCAGACAAAATGTTTATGACTGAAAAAATCGTAAGTGATGACATGTTTTAGGAAGATCAATAATTCATTGTTGTGTGTTGGATAGCGACTGCATTTATTGATGTTGTGCATTATCTTAAATTGCATCAATTTCTTTGTAAAACATTCCCAGCGCGCAGACAATAGTAGACCCGCCAGTATGCAAAAAGTGTTCTTTGATCTATGTTAATGTTGGGTTATTAGTGATCAATGATGTATGTCTACTTCAACCCATGAATTAAACCGACCAATTACGTCAAATTGTGCACACCTAAGATAATCTCAATCACAAGACACATTCTCTGAGATGAGACACCATCATTGTTTGCTGTGAGACGGAACGATTATGGCTGAGAAAGTCATCAAAAGTGATGACATGTTTGAGGAAGATCAATAATTCATTGTTGTGTGTTGGATAGCGGCAGCATTTATTGATGTTTCTCATTATCTTAAATTGCATCAATTTCTTTGTAAAACAGTCCCAACGCAGATAGAGGCACCATTTACTGATGTTATTCATTACATTATTGTTATTAAGTTACATTAGTGCTTAGTTTTTGTATTTATTTCAGAGCGACATGCGAGTTTAGCTAACAAGGCTGCAAACTGCGCTATTTTGATGAAAAAAAGTAATATGATCAATTTTCTTGTCTACTTGTGAACGATTTGTAAGCTCGTGGTTCGTCATAAATATTATGTTCTTTTTCTATTGAACAGTCTGCCTTCTCAGCCCAAGTCTTTGGCTGCATCCACTAATTCGAACTGGTCTACACTTTTGAGTACGTGTGGTATCATCAAACGATTCAGCCTAGTGTGATTTGTTGCAGATCCTAGACGGGTAATCGTGAGTGAATACAAAGCTCCCTTTTACAAAAATAGACCCAATAACAGAGGATGCTTATGTCTCAATGTGGAGGTTTTATTCTTTAACATTATACAAATTAGCCTAATTAAATTAGATTGTGAATAGCATAATTTATATATATATACATATATATATATATATATATATATATATATATATATATATATATATATATATATATATATATATATATATATATATATATATATATATATATATATATATATGATGACCTTTTTAGATAACTGCTTTTTAGATATCACCCGGGACATCACCCCCGGAATTTCCCGAACTTTCATTTCTTAAGTACCATTTGAACAGATAAAATTAACTGCTTGAAGTAATATGTTTGCAATTCATAGAAACAAACTCCAGGTGACAATTAAGCCAATCGCTTAATGAGAACTTTTTAATACGTGTAACCAAACTTGTTCATATATTTTTCAGTTTCTGTCGACACATTTCACATTGGAAACAATTTTATATTCAACATCACTGTTCTTTACTAACGCTACTTCGTCTTCTTTCCTTCTTCGTCTTTCCATACATTTGAAGAAAAAAATAATTCTTACCAATGTTTTCATAATCATTCTTTAGCTAAGCAAATGGATCGCTTTGCAGTCATCAAAGCAGAGTAGAATTAGATCCGAGTCGACTTTTCGTCTAGTAACTATAGTTATATATAACGAGGCATTTAAAAAAAGTGAAGTGAGTATTACATGAATATCACGAAATCAATGAACAGAAAAACAAATGCTGGACTACTGACCGATCCAGCAATAAAACCATATATGAGGTTAGCGATCAAAACAATACTAAACTTATATATTGAGCTTTGATTTGGTCCATGTGTGCACATGTTCTCCGCTTTGCAATACGTTCATAAAAAATCTCAATAGTGGCCATGTATGTTTTCAATACACGATTTCCGGTCCTAGGCGTCCATAATTCTAGCACAGCCGAGAGTCAAATGCAAACAAAATGATTACGTACTATAACAACATGCACAACAATAAATAGCTCGCAGGTATTTAACACAGTGGTAAAATACTAGCTTTGTTCCATTACACGGATCCAGGAGGAGTCCACCAAGTGCCCGAACACCCATTTAATTTTGATCGATTTGTTTTTCATCAAGTCGGAATTAATTGTGGAGACACCGAGAGGGGGGACAAAGTTGCGTTTGTTCCTCAGATAAGTACATTTCTAACATACCAACGTGGGATATTGCGACAATTATTGCCATACGTACGTTAGCCGATCTCAATGATCGTATTGTCACACGTGGCAGCAGTATTCAGCCTGGAACGCTGAAACGTTTACAAGGGTGATTGTTTTGCAATCACTTGTTGCAGTATGAAGCGGATTGAAAATATGTGTAAGCATCTTGATGGCTACATTCTCTAAGCGCCGTAGACGTAGATCGTTACGAAATCTGACAATGTTGAGGTGAAGCGCGGTTGCCACACAATTAAAAGTTCTGTAGCTAAGTGATGTTCACCCAACTGTTCAGCACATTGGCAGCATATTGCCAGTGGATGTCATGAAGTTTTATATTTGTTGATGGTCACATATTCTCACAGTCATGCAAAACGTTAACATGGCCACCAAAAACGTTAACTGTGGTCTGAGCCCTTCCGTCGTTTGTTGAAAGTTTCCCTACGCTTTGTACATATACGGTGCAACTGCCGTGTTAACGCAGGTGCTGGGACCGCGATACGTAGGCCATACGTCATCGTCTTCTTAAAATGTAGTCCGTACATCCTTCTACAAAATTTTCATGAGTTTTTCTTAAATTACATCAGTTTCTTCGTAAAAAAATGCAACCACGCCAACAATAGTAGACCCCTCCAGTATGTAAACGTGTTCTTTCATCTATGTTAATGTTGGGTTATTAATGATGGCTGATGTATTTATGCTTCACCAAAAGCATTAAACCGACCAATTAGGACTAGTTGTGCACAGCTAAAATAATCTCAACGACAGGACACATTTTCTGAGATGAAAACGCATCGTCAGACAAAACGTTTATAACTGAAAAAAATCATAAGTGATGACATGTTTGAGGAAGATCAATCATTCAATGTTGTGTGTTGGATTGCGGCAGCATTTACTGATGTTGATCATTATCTTAAATTGCATCAATTTCTTTGTAAAACAGTCCCAACGCGCAGACAATAGTAGACCCGCCAGTATGCAAAAAGTGTTCTTTGATCTATGTTAATGTTGGGTTATTAGTTATCAATGATGTATGTATACTTCAACGCAAGAATTAAACCGACCAATTACGACAAATTGTGCACAGCTAAAATAATCTCAATCACAAGTCCCATTTTCTGAGATGAAACGCCATCATTGTTTGCTATGAGTCGGAATGATTATGGCTGAGAAAATCGTTAGTGATTATATGTTTGAGGACGACCAATCGTTCATTGTTGTGTGGTGGATAGCGGCAGCATTTACTGATGTTGTATATTTATTTCAGAGCAACATGCGAGTTTGGCTGACAAGGCTGCAAACTGCGCTATTTCCATGCGTGTAGCTAGTGGAAAACCGCGCACAACGTGTTGCTGGTAGAGCAGGATCACACAATTGACTGATATCTACCATTGAGTGGGGAATGTGCACGTATCAAAGTTTCAAACCTTGAGGTTTGGACAAATATTGGTCAGCTCTATTCCTGTCTGGTCTTATTGCTTCCTACATGCTAAATGTTGGATATAATGGCTCCGTCCAACACAATCGAACATTTCTCCGAACCACCTTTTCTAAACGTGCGTGTGTGCGTGTGTGTGTGTGTGTGTGTGTGTGTGTGTGTGTGTGAGTGTGTGTGTGAGTGAGGGTGAGTGCGTGCGTGCGTATGTGCGTGCGTGCGTATGTGCGTGCGTGCGTGTGTCAGTGCGTGCGTTTTTTAAATTCATAATTAGTTTCTTGAAAATATTAACTGAAATCTATTAGGTAATTGCAAAGCTAATTTATCCTTTCATTCTGACAGTTGTTTCATTATAATCACAGTTTAAAGTTAAGTCGAATTGCATCGCATAAACTGATAAATATAAATTCTTATTTTTATGAAAAAATGCCCGAATGACTTCGTAATTAGCTAAATGCCCGGATGACTTCGTAATTAGCTAATTATGTTGTCCCATTATCTGGGTGCATATATAATTTCCGTCACAATGAAAAGTACGCATTGGATCCAGGCGGATGGATTGTGATATCTAATGTCAAAGACATTGATGGCCTGCACGAACGTCCGTGTCACACAGCCACATTGCAGCACGCATAATTCCCTTTATCTATACGGCCATGGGATTTGATGGGACAAAACCACATTATCCGCACCATCATCAAACGCATAGTTATTGAATCTCACAGTTTGGGGAGCAATAATTATCTGGAGAGCTAAACAAATGTTTTACAAATACTGTGACGGGCACCCTGTAGGGTAAGGTGGGGTATCTCCGCACACCTAGTTATTGACCAAACCGCGTAGTATTTGGTTGCAAAACTGTTTCTACGGTAGCATCTAACATAGAACATTTGAACCTGTGAATTGTACTCCAGTATATCGATAAGAAATGATTAACTAAAATTTTGTTTTTGAAGAATCTCACGTAATTGTAAACATATGCGTAACTGACCTCTCAATAATATATGCATATCGGTGTGTTCTTGCATTAAAATTATACCTGCCAACCCGAATTGCTACGTAACTCTCGTCCTCCCGCAAAACAAGGACATCTCGTGGATTATGCGCTTTAAACAACTAATTGAGGTTTGTAGGACACTTTAGCCGGGAGTTCCTTTCGCTCGCGTTTTATCACATTTTTCTTTGTACCGCATTTAACATTCAGCGCACCACAAAAAAATGCGTGCATACTGCACAGCCATCTAGCGAATGCACCGTAGGCTAGCCTCCATTGTGCAAGGTGTGTAATTGTTGCTCCTTTATTTATTTGTAATATTGTAATATTTGTAATATGTGTAATCTACATAAAGTGACTGCCATGTTTTTAGGAATGTTGATTTTAGCTGATATTGAAAAACAAACGCCTGCTCAAGCAATAATGAAACCAAGCGCAAACAAGGGCCCGACCCACCAAGGGCAATATCCTGATCGGAGTAAAAATGTGTTATACTTAATATAATGTGCACAGGAGATCGAAATGCTAAACCATTAAAAGTTATTCCATCGATACAGTGCTAAAGATGGTTAGGAAAATTGTATTGAGTGAAATACTTACGATTAGTACTGCCACCTAGCGTTCAGTGTTGTATTATATTCAAAACCATGTCTCACAAACCCTTTTCTTCCAAAAAGTAAACGTTGTCTCCGTTTGTACCTCCAGTTACCGGTAACGCGAGAATCCATAAACATTTACCAAATTTTACATGACTGTCGTTAACTATTTTATATTATATATACTATACAGCTTGTTCTAAAAGGCAGCCTGCCTGGCCTCAAACGTATAAAACCTTTTTTTTTCTGCTGATAGTTGGTTCAATTTAAGGGGCTGCACTACCTAGCGGGGCTACTTTTTTTGGATTTGTCAACATCTAAATACTGACATATAGGGCCTACCTGTTTGTACCGTGCCATATCCCAGTTTGTGTTTGGCACTGAAAACCACCACACAAAACTGCGAGTTCGAACAGTGCTGGAGCTGACTAACAATGAAAACTTTAACACAAATGCAATACATTTGAATACAATGTCTTTTGAGCATGCTGCAAATCAAACGAACGCATTGGAATATGTAATAGAGACTTATGTAGCAGATTCTTCCTTCAGACATGGAGGAACGAGCCTGGTCGAGTAAGAGAGAGCAGAGTTGAGTATCTCTGCAAATGACGGAGAATACTGTGGACTGTTGTATTTATATGCATTGTCAAATCTGCTGAACAGGGCCATTGTTTCAATATACCTAAGTGTTGACAATGTAGGGGTATACCGTGGCTTATACATTTCTTTGTAATTCAGCATATTTTCGTTTGCAGTTTTCATACTGTTAGTGGCAGTTTCTGTGGTTATAGGTTTATCAACACATTTATCTGGAAGAAAGACCGCGTAGAAAGCAATAAAAAATACTCAGTGTTCTCAAATAATCGGACGAACAAAGTATCATTTGATCATCGAAAAGGTCAAACGAAATAGCAAAAAATAAAGTTCTTTTCTTGGACAACCAACTTAGCGAATGCCAAATACATGGTTCAGTAGATGTTATCTTAAATGTGAATATTTAACATTTTTATGAAATGAAATTACTTGACCATTTTATGGCATTTAATTAAATAAGCACACATATAAAAAAATCAGTATTTACATACATTTTCATATAGATGATATTGGATTTCACGCTTTCGGCAAAGCACGTTGCAGATTAATTAAATTAACACCTTACAATTTTCAATACATTGTATATTCTGGTAAAAAAAATAAATACACACGTTGCAAATAATATTGGGGTGGTGCTTCCACCTGCCAGTAGTATGTAAAGTAATGCATAGTTTTATAAGTTGATGTAGTTCCCTTAGGGCCCTTGTGAATGACGTTATATATTAGGTTGTGTTGTGGCTGATTTACATGTGACAGACGTTACAATATAATGTCACATTGAATTCCACAAAGGCAAATTTCAGGTCAACTAATTTCATAAATATTTTAGTCGCAATAAGTAATAGGAGAATAATGACTGGCACACTTCAATTATTTTTTCGTGACTGATATTACAAAAGATAGCGTTGTTAGTGAGGTACTTCTCTGTTCATACCGACCTGATCATTCAGCTTAACCTGACTGGCAAAATTAATTAAAAAAATATGTTCATTGTTTTTTATGAGTGAATACTGTTACTATTATCTCTTTGGGCTTTTGACAGTATTTTCAGCATTTGTCCCAAGATTGTTGAATTTTTGCCAATTTTACTCCTAAAAAACAGGTTTTGTAAAAATAAAAATCGACGACCGGTTTCGGTGCCAACTTTCGACAGATGTTTCCTGACCCTCATATAGCGGCCAATTATTCTTGCGCTAGAACTACGACAATAGCAATCAAAAAAGATATCATTCAGTATTCTCAAATTGAAATATTTTGACTTGGCACTGATGGTGGCTTCAAATGCATTTACAAATGTATACAAATGTATAACCAAAACAAAGTTTTGAATGTGACCACAGTACATTTGTAGTTAAAATGCAATTCTGGAAAATGGCATTTACATTTGAATAACATAAAACATTTGCATTTAAATGCACTGATACACATTTATTAACATGCCAGGTGAGCACGTTTTTAAATGTTAAGAGGGATACCAGTTTTGTATGCAAGTGAGGTATTTTATCAAGTCACTGCCTTGGTTGCTTGTTTATGTCGAGTGAGTTCCTTGAAACACGATGTGCCTACATATTTTTTCGTATGTTGAATACGTTGGCCTTTATAGTGATCATATGTAGTGATCACATGTAGTGCTCATATATAATTATCAATTCAGCCAAATTAAAACCATATTTAAATGTACAAAGTCTGATCGTTTTTATTGTAATATCATGTTTATTTAGTATTAACTAAATTTGAATGATTCGGTAGGAATGCTGAATGGAGAAAGCTGGCAAGGTATACAAAGCAAACAGGATAGCCACGTTGTTCTTATTTCAATTATTTGTTACTCCCAATTGTGCCTACAGTGTGGAAATACTATATTTCAAATATATTTGTTTTATTAATTGTATTTTTTGGCGTGATTATGTGCTGTTTATATGAATTGGTTCGCCCTGGTCCACTTTTTAGGCTGCACCTGCTGAACAATAAGGTCGACGTTCATTAAAAGATGACTTATTTTGGTGAGAGGCAAAAACCTTCGCATTTCTTTGAAAACTGATGTTGTTCAATTATTTTTTAATAATTGCTCCACAGTAACAAGTTACAGGTTGGATCAATGGTTCATGTTTATAAACATATCGAATGGGAAATTATCAGGGGTCAAAGGGCACGGGGTCATTATTGAACCAAAGTACAGACAAGTGAAGAAGAGACCGATAAAAACTTAATACGAATATATATGTAGTATACATTTGTATATTATAGCTAAGTAAATCAAACTAACTTAAATTGGAAACAACATGACATTTATTAGCTGAAAAAAATAGAATAATGTAATAACTAGTGTACGTCTTTCATGAGGTGCATCACATGACCTGATGTTGTGTCCTTTAATAACACCACTAATTCTTCAATCTATCTAGTTTCTAGAAAGACAATGACCTTCTCGTCATCTACCCTACCAACCACCTCCCAGTTTATCAAGAATATTGTTGATGTTATCAATAGCTTATTAATAATCGTTTGCCCGATATACTTAAAAAGTCCCTTCACGTCATCCAGCTTTGCTTTTTTGGCTTCAACAGAGGAAATGTAATTTCCGCGATACATTCATGTTTTTCGACACATGCACACTCTTGTAGGAATGTGGGCTCTGAGAAACTTGCCGGACGGGGCTGTACATGTGTTCAGTTCCTGTCGGGTTTGCTTAGAGGAGCTCACATTCCTGTTAATGTTCTTCCCAAAGTGGCTGCGTGATAAGCAGTCCACTTTGCAATAAAAAACGTCATTTATTTGGCCTGTTTCAATTCACTCCTACATCGGACTTGTGTTGGTTATTGCATAAATGAATTTGTGCAACTCACCAGGTGCATAACAATTTTTATGAGATAACCAAGACAGGTCGTCGTTAAACTTGCCCTGGGTGTCCGATACTACACCGGAACTATTTGGCCAAATAAATTGTATTACTCCGCGCTAGCCAGCCAATCACGGCTTGGCGGAAACCAGTCCAAACCGGAGCCAGTAGCTTGAATCTTTCGCTCCTGTTTCAGTCTCTGCATTGCGAAGTTGTGACTAAAATTTGTCTCTCGAAATCCGCCCTCCTCCCCACCTTTCTTCCTTATTCTCAATGCTTAGTTTAAATGCGATTGTACATCGTTGATGAAATAGGAAGTTGGAAGATGTCGAAACCGCTTTCCCCACTTTTGGCCTAATATAAGATGAACACGGGGGTTTGTCCCCTAGTATTTGGTGTTCATGGGGTTTTCTGCGCAGACAGGCTTCCTGTTTCTTCATCGGTATTCTTGGCTTATGTTTATATAGGTTAGCGAAATGGCCCCACCTGTTTGTAATTAAATTTGTGTATTGGTGGTGGAATGTCTGTATTCTTTGCATTACATGTTCATGACGACTTCTTGATGTATATATGTTATCGTCATGCTTGTAGGAATGTGGGCTCTGAGAAACTTGCCGGACGGGGCTGTACATGTGTTCAGTTCCTGTCGGGTTTGCTTAGAGGAGCTCACATTCCTGTTAATGTTCTTCCCAAAGTGGCTGCGTGATAAGCAGTCCACTTTGCAATAAAAAACGTCATTTATTTGGTCTGTTTCAATTCTCTCCTACATCGGACTTGTGTTGGTTATTGCATAAATATAATTTCCGCGATGCATTCATGTTTTTCGACACATGCACACTTAGTGTGTGCCCACTTCCAAAATCTAAATATTTTTTAAGCACTTACTTTGTACTTATCTTTGTGTTTGGTAAGTGACGCTTTAAGCTGCGCTTCAAAGTAACCCTTGTAGTCTTTGATCAACTCCCCTGTTGCCTCAACTGTCATATTATTGCAAATGCCTTAATAGAATGAATGTATTGATAAATTAGCGGTGTTGTAAAAAGGCCTTCTGCCGACGACGATGCCCCTTCTGCTGACGACGTTACCTTCAGCCAACGACCGTTGCCTTCTGCCGCCAACGTTGCCTTCATCTGACGACGTTGCCCGTTTGCCGACGACGTTGCCTTCTGCCGACGACGTTGCCCGTCTGCCGACAACATTGCCGTCAGCAGACGACGTTACAATTGAAATGGGTGTATCATAAATCACGGCCAGTTAGGCCGTGAACCAGTGTTTAGTTTCCGATGAAGTACATACAGTTGCCAGGGCATTGCGGCTAATTGCTGCGTGGTCGCCGCCAAATTGGAGCCCTGTTCTCAAACTGACTGCGATATACCAAGTTGAACAGAAACCTAAGCATTGTATTGTTATGGTTTTGCCCCGCATCCATCACTGAATGATGACGGGGGCATGATATTACTTCCCTGTAACATCATTTGGTTGTTGATTCTGACCAAGTGTACATCACTGCTTTACCAATTTTACATGATTGAACCCAACAATTATAAAACCAACGCTGTATTTTATAAAAGACCAATCCTACTGAAAAGTGTGGGAAAGACATATTTTGTTGAAAGTTGTTCCGCAGATGTTTTTACCATTCCGTTGATTTCCGTAGATTTGCATATAATGCACCAGGCTTTGTTTTATTCAGCTTCTGCTGTTACTCCAAACGTTTCCTGATGTTGCGATTTTCTTCGGTTCTAATCTTGACTTTCAGTTATTTACAGCACCTACTCACACCAACTCTGGGTCTGCCAAAACCATAATTAAAACATTCTTTATAGTAGCGGAAGTAGTAAGCATATGAGATTTCGCACTCAATCTTCTCCGGTTGTATACCTTCATCTGATATCTGCTTATATGCCGCAGGAAATTCCTGTTCAACAAAAAAATTACATCTTTCTAACACTTAGTTCATGGTTAGGGTAACGTCTCTTTGTTCGTTTTCATAATGCGATACTTTGTAACGAAATTGCTGAATGTGTGCGTCAATCTTTCATTTCAGATCCTCGTTGATTGCTCTTGGTCGATTGCTGTGACAGCCTCGATTGTCACATGGTGTTTCCCCTTTGCCTGCAGCTTTATCAATTCTTCGAATGCGCCTAGCACCGACTCCATGTTAACTGGCAGAGACTTCTCGACATACATCCATTGTATCAGTTTATGTTGTTATCTGTTTATTATCAAATAAAATATTACAGTATTGTTATCAAATAAAATATTACAGTAAGTCACAAGAGGCAGTATTGAAAGGAAAAAAATAGAAGCTGATTTTGAGGGAAAATAAGAAGAAACAATGAAGACGAGGGGACGGACAAGAGGAGGAACATAGATAAGGAGACAGAGGAGAGGGACGTGATTTGCCATACATAAATGGTCAAACTGCAATAGTTTACCAATGATGATAAGTAAATAGGCAATAAGAGAAGGCACATAGATAAGAAGACAGAGGAGAGGGGCATGATTTGCTATACATAAATGGTCAAACTGCAATAGTTTACCAATGATGATAAGTAAATAGGCAATAAGAGAAGGAACATAGATAAGGAGACAGAGGAGAGGGACGTGATTTGCCATACGTAAATGGTTCAACTGCAATAGTTTACCAATGATGATAAGTAAATAGGCAATAAGAGAAGGAACATAGATAAGGAGACAGAGGAGAGGGGCGTGATTTGCCATACATAAATGGTCAAACTGCAATAGTTTACCAATGATGATTAGTAAATAGACAATAAGCATTTTAGTCATGTGTTGTTCCAAAAATTATACATATGAACAAGGATGTTGAATATATTATACGTCCATTTTTAGAATACACACCGTATATTGGTAGGCTCGCTGAATCACAGAATCGTGTTTTGATGGTCGGCGCCTTAGCACGATGGTAGCTTTTATACCACCAGCAAGATAAATGTCTTGAACATTGTGATCCCCCATAACATTGAATCTTTTAAGGAGAACACAATTATAAAGTGCATTTCTTCAGACACCGTGTCTCATCAAGACGCTTTCCCTTTTACGGTTGCACCTGCATAATAACATCAGAATAATAGAAACAAACGTTACAGTTGTTGCACATATTATAACGTCAATTAAAACGAGCTATTTTTAGACAATGTCAGGGGGTCAATGTTACAATATTTAATATTATGCAAGTTCAATATTATCACTGGCTAGCACATTTAGAGAATATTGTATTCTGTAATCTGTATGGTTTGCAACAATACCACCTAGTAAAAACAGGTCACGCAGATAAAACATTAATTAAAATAATCGTATTATAAAGGTTGATCAGGTTTGATTAAAATCTCTATTATCGCCCAAATAATCCGGCCTGATCCCAAACTTGTCCGTATGCTATGATTATTGTCACACGCGACCCGTTATTGCACGTTGTTAACCCCTAATAACCTTCTATGTCTGACTAGTTCTAAAGTGTTTCACTATAAAGTGGGCCTATAGTCTGAAACACAACATACTGTGTCAGCGACAGTGCCTTACTAACCTGCATTTGTCGCCCGTCTTTCTGGCGGGTAAACCTTTTACGTGCAGTAATACATTCCTTGGCGATCTGTTACTTTCTGACCTAACCATGAAAACGACCACCTAGAGCACCCATTACATCTACTATACATATATTAATGTCACATGGTCAAAAAGGACATTTACTTTCTCAGAAAGATAAAAAAAATTAAAATAATTAAACCAAAATATCGTCAACTCCTACGTTGTTGTTTTTCCTCAGAATGGCAATGTCGAGCCTCCATATGCACCAAAGATAACCTTTTTAAGTTGAGCGCTTCGAAATATACACCATCGAACGTGTACAAATTGCACTGCTCCATGATATAGATTAATCCATTAACATATTTGATTCATTGATCTGCTGTGAAATTTCCGATTTGAGAAAATATCCTGCTAGCAGCATCATTTGCATGTTCAGCATCATTCTAGCTACAGGCAGTGATCTGTCTAGTTAACGTTAGGATTTGGAGTTATTCGGCTGCCTTGTATCGTAGCAAATTTCCCTTATTGCCTTCAGCAATGTGAAATTGTGCTGGCAAGTATACACCATTGTATTAAAGATCAAATTTTGCGATTCCTATGAGAGACAAAAATACGGATTAACGAGAGTTGGTGATAACTGAACAGGTGGTTTACCTCGTAGTCTCTGGAATGTGGCAGATTCGAAGTTGTTCACAGATGCGCCCGAATCCACGTTCATCTCAACAGATTGACCTTGAACTTTTACCTGACACTTCGGGATACAACTGCTGGAGCACTGTGTGATATACACATGCTCGCTCTTTGGCGTGCCTTTGCTTACACTGGTTGCAGCAAAAAAGCATAGTCATGTTCATTTGAAAGAGACTGTACAAAGTCTGTTGTCACAGTGTTGGCAGCGTCACGTCGAGATTTTTTTTATTTGATGAACGACAGACGGTAGATAAATTATCAATGAATGAATGTCCACGTGAAATGCATCTTTATCCACCTGCAGGGCATCCAGAGTAGTGTGGTAGTTGATTTCCACAGTAGTTGCAAATATTATACTTGTATGATTTAGCATGTTTGCCGTTTTTAACGTTAGATCGATTATATGAACTGCGTCGACGTTGCTGGCCTGCTCTGTAGCATCGACTGCTGGCTCGGTGGCTCGGTCTAGTGATTGGTTGAATCTTGACTCTGGTTCTTCTTTGTGTTGATTGCAATTACTAGTTAGGTGGAGGCATATCTTTCGAATATTTGTTTGCATCTGTACATAATGTTTTTATTGTCAGAATAAGATATTTAGTCATGTTTCGCCGACCGAATTCTCTAGCACGTGTGCAAACAGCGAATCGCCGAATACATGACGTCATAGTTCCTTCCCGGCGTCACTTTCTAACATATACTGGTCTTTGTATAACTATGTATCTGAGTACATATAGTCACTTCGTCACATAGATATCGGCATACAACTATTCAGTGGCAGAACACGCCATATGAAGCCCAATCGAAGCAGGCCAATCGAGGCTACTTGGCCTTCACAATAGCGAATGCGTAACTGTAAAACTAATTAGTGATAGTCCCAAGGTGATCGTAACCGTGAGATAACCACCTTATTACAGGGGTGACTGTAACGTGAAGTTCGATGGTAAATATGGAACATTCACAGACCGACCAATCGAAGAGGGCCTAGTCAGTTAACGTCCGTGGTCAGTGAACCATGACGCTTGCTCCGTTACTCATAGCGGCGGCTCCGGTGAAGTGAATTCAGTTGACAGCCACGTCGACGTTGGAAAGGTAGGTGAGAATCGCTCGCTGCTCATCGTGATAAAGATGTGTTCTTGAAAGACATATGTTTGGTGTTGACTTCAGCATCGTTAATAATCTTCACATATACAGATATTTCACTGTCGTTCATTGTCATTTTGGGTCAATCAATGATTTGTGTTATCCTTCTCTCGCACACGTAGCCTACTACAATAAACTATGCGTTATACGTTACTGATTCTTAACTAGGGTACAATACTTTATTGAGTTTTAAGTTATAGCACAATGCCATAAGAAATGGTATCAAAGAAATAGGCCTATTTTTAATGATGCTCCATATTATATGTACATAAAAATACTTCATCTTATGTATTCTTACCTCTTAACTGCAGTGTCATTCCTTTTGTTACCTTGACAGCACAGCTTACACACATGCACACTTCATCGTTTCTTGTTAATCTACATTGTTTCGTTGTTTCAGATAAACATGTTCAACTGGTTCTTATTTGTGCTACTGGCGATGTATGCAGGTGACGCTGCAAGTGGTATGTAGCTTCACATTCGTCAGACTAATTCAATTACTCCTATGTGAGTAACCTGCCAGGTTCCACGTAAGAATTTCAGAAATGTTAACTAACTACCTATTTGTAATTTATGTTTTATCCACCCTTTTCAGATAACTCTCAATTCATACATAATTGAGAGTTATCTGAAAAGGGTATATGTTAGAAATACTTAAACAACTAGATAAAAATTGACCGGAACAATGCTAAGTGTATATTGACATCAGAAAATTGTCATGAGAATTGATGGAGATATAACATAATGTGGACAAATTAAGGAGAACGGTAGTTTCAAAGAAAGCAACAACGTAATAGTTGATGGAGACAACAAATATGAAGTTGATTCATTCATTTACTTCTGCAGCACTGTAGCATCAGGCATCAGATGTGATCAAGAAATTTAGATTACGGTTAGATTTGGCTACATTAATACTATTATTACGCTGGGATATTATGCAAGCGTTGTCTCAGTGTCTTGTACAGTAACTGTGATGCTACTTCCACGCAGCTCTGCCCCTCTACTGCTACCTGCCGTCCGTAACTGGGCCATGCAAGGCCAACATGCCAAGTTGGTTCTATAAAAATTGGACGGACTCGTGCGAGATGTTCATCTACGGCGGATGCGACGGCAACAAGAACCGGTTCCCCAGTCAGCGTGTCTGCGTGGAGACGTGCCGGGAGAAGAAGCGGATGTGTAGTCTCTTCATGTGCACGCTCTACTGCAACGGCGCATTCAAGAGAGACCAATATGGATGTCCCATATGCGCCTGTCAGGTTCCACGTAAGAATTTCAGTAACGTTAACTAACTACCTATTTGTAATTTTTGTTTTATCCACCCTTTTCAGATAACTCTCAATTAATACATATTTGAGAGTTATCTGAAAAGGGCGTATGTATGAAATACTTAAACAATTAGATAAAAATTGACCGGAACGATGCGAAGTGTATATTGTCATCAGAAAATTGTCATGAGAATTGATGGAGATATAACATAATGTGGACAAATCAAGGAGAACGGTAGTTTCAAAGAAAGCAACAACGTAATAGTTGATAGAGAGAACAAATATGAAGTTGATTCATTCATTTACCTCTGCAGCATTGTAGCAGCATGCATCAGATGTGATCAAGAAAGTTAGATTACGGTTAGATTTGACTACATTAATACTATTATTACGCTGGGATATTATGCAAACGTTGTCTCAGTGTCTTGTACAGTAACTGTGATGCTACTTCCACGCAGCTCTGCCCCTCTACTGCTACCTGCCGTCCGTAACTGGGCAATGCAAGGCCAACATGCCAAGCTGGTTCTATAACAATGGGACGGGCTCGTGCGAGGAGTTCATCTACGGCGGATGCGACGGCAACAAGAACAGGTTCCCGAGCCAGCGTGTCTGCATGGAGACGTGCCGGGAGAAGAAGCGGATGTGTAGTCCCTTCACGTGCCAGCTCTACTGCAAGGACGGATTCAAGAGAGACCAATATGGATGTCCCATATGCGCCTGCCAGGTTAACGTAAGAATTTCAGTAACGTTACCTAACTACCTCTTGGAAAACTAGTTATGCGTAGCCACTGCCACTTTACCTGGGTGATAATATACAAGAATATAGACACAGACGGTGACCCTATGTGGAATTGTTTCGCTAACGGTAAATCATAATGTGCTTTACGGTGAGGCGCTCTGATGAAATCAGTCCGATGTCGCACGAAACATACATATTGTACTACAAAGGAAATTCGATTGTTCATAGAAAGGGTAATGCCGTGGTGGATTTCCGAAAATAATAAAATTGAGACGACTCGGCCATTGAACCGCAGACGAACCCATTAAAATTTGGCGCCCGAGATGCTTAGCGTCTAGGAGAAAAATGAAAGAAATATCGCGTCAAACTGGAAGTGGAACATGTGTCTATTGTGAACTGTAAATTGGTGTTGTAGTTAACTGATACTCTTTTAGTAATGTATAGATAAGTTGCACACAAACACACGAATACGCGCGCGCACGCACGCACACACATACAAATGAAGCTGCTGCACGATCTATCTATCATGAGTTGTGTTTTTTTATTCTTCAGAAATGGGCATTGCTCCTAGAACCTACATTGTCATGATCGCATGAAGGAAGAGACGATGCGCTGTACAAAACAAATTTTTTTTGTGATTTCTTATTCGTCCACAATAAAAATGACAGCTCTTAGACAAATTATCGCTGACAAAATCTGGCAGCGGCGACATCGCCTGGACATCCATGTAGATGACGTAACGGAACAAAATGTAAATGGTATCAGTATTAATGTGTTTAAAAACAAAATTGACAGAGTGGGACAAACCATAAACATTACAAATTGTCCACTTGCCATATGGAGCGTGTTGCTTTCGATAGCAATCTTGTTGAATTACCTCGCTGCAACAAACATTTCCACGGTGTCTTGTATAGACATGTTTGTGCAAGGGCATGGCCAGAGTTTGTAGGTCATGACTCGTTCTCCCGTGTTGTCTGTCGTGTCGCAGTAGTCAGCAATCTAAGCAGGACGACGGTTTGGTTATTGTACATAATTACTTATACAAGTACATTTTTCTATTTAATTAAATATGTAAAAATAATAATAATTTAACATAATTTCTGGTAAACATAACATTTTCGTAGCAATATTTTTTTTAATAAGATTGTCATTGAAAAGTACACGATTCGTTCTGCAAGCGTTGTCAAGGAAACCTTTGCATTCTATAAATTGTATTTTTTGTTTTATCCACCTTTTTCAGATAATTCTCAATTATATATGACATACTTAAACAATTCGATAAATAAAAATTTACCGGAATTTGTTAAATGTATGTTGGCATCCAAAAATTTTCATGAAAATTTATGGATATATAACATACGGTGGACAAATTAAGGAGAACGGTAGTTTCAAAGAAAGCAACAACGTAATAGTTGATAGAGAGAAAAATTAAGAAGTTGATTCATTCATTTACCTCTGCAGCATTGTAGTATCATACATCAGATGTGATCAAGAAATTTAGATTACACTAGCCGTCGACGCCTGACACCAAGTAGTGCGCGTTCATTTCAACACGAGTTTGGACGCGACCCACTAAAATAAATGTCATCCGTTTTACGTCGCCCGCCACAAGCTCTTGTTCAAATTAGCAACTGCCACACCTCGGCAGCAGTTAAGTCAACCACCACGGCACACGCCGCTGCACACGTTGAATGTAACCTCGGTCGTGACATTCTTTTCGAAGATTGTTATCAATCACTGTCCGCTGCGCTGTTGTTCCAACTAACTGCGCCATCACATCAGGCTCGCCACTCCTTCCGCGAACCAAAGGAACTTGCCACAAACACCCACTAATGTAACCCATGGTTGCGCATGAAAATGCCACGCCGTCGGTGTTAAATATACGCGCTTTTCTCGCTCGTGTTTCCAGCGATAAGTTCCCTTATACTGTGAGCGAAAAAAAATAAGATATTGATTCATTCATTTACCTCTGCAGCATTGTAGCATCAGGCATGAGATGTGATCAAGAAATTTAGATTACACTAGCCGTCGACGCCTGACACCAAGTCGTGCTCGTGCATTTCAACACGAGGGTGGACGCGACCCGCTAAAATAAATGTCATCCGTTTTACGTCGCCCGCCACGAGCTCTTGCTCAAATTAGCAACTGCCACACATCGGCAGCAGTTCAGTCAACCGCCGCGACACACGGCCCTGCACACGTTGAATGTAACTTCGGTCGTGACATTCTTTTCGAAGATTGTTAGCAATCAATGTCCGCTGCGCTGTTTTTTCCAATTAACTGCCCCATCGGATACGCGAGGCCGTTCGTAGTTGCCCTCGTCCAGGCTGATCGCTGCCTTGGTTGTGCCTATCACAAACTTCCTCAGGAACTATCCTGAGAAATGTTCACTCTTTCTTAACTCAGTTGTCAGCGTGAATTAAAGCTTACATTATCAAAAGTTGTTTTACTTTGCTACAAGAATAACTTTAGAGTAACAACTACAAATTTTAAAACATGTCATGTTTTTACGACACAATTCCCACAATTCCCAACTAGAGTAGCACAACTTATCATATCAACACTGCGACAACTTGATTATAAATTCAAAATGGATGGTTCGCCGAGTGATATAGGAAGAGCGACGCCATTGTTGTTTGAGAGACGTAAGAAGTGTCATAATAAAATTAACCCTATCGTATTTCTTGTCTGAATATTGCCTAAGAATGTACCAAATGAAATAACAATGTGCATAATCCGCACACAAATGCAAAGTGTGGCAAGGGTGATATGATAGATGTTTACGCATGCGCAGAGGTTGGTGACAAATTCGACCGCGATCACAAGACGCATTGGCCAACTAGCGATGAAACTACACTATTTTTCTATTTAAGTTGCATTTGCATTTTGACGATTAACAATAAACTGCGTTGTTGTACAACACCAATGATAAGTAAGATTTATGTTGTTCATTACTAGGTAAAATGGCATTTATTTATATATTTGGAGAGAAAATATTTTTTTCCCCCAATACTGCTATTTAAAATTTCCTTTAATTGTGTTAATTTGTATAGGGCTGATAAAGCAGATTGTTCAAAATACAAGTAGCATAATATTAATGAAGAACCAGGTGCATACAAATCGTCAAATAGACTTTGCTAAAGTTGATTAAATTACCTGTTTTCCTTAAAATAGCGCAGTTTTTAGCCTTTTAAATGGATCTACGTAAACGAATGACGGTTAAACAAGCAGTTCGCTCTAACATTAATACATAAGCAAAGCGGTAATGTAACTTAAAATGTCATGCACAACATAAATGTTTCCGCTGTCCAACACAAAACAATGAATGATTGGTCGCCTGAAAACATGTCCTCACTTACATTTTTCGGCCATAAATGATCTGTCTGACAGCCAACAATGATGCCGATTCATTTCTGAAAATGTATTCTGTCGTTTATATTATTTTAGTTCTGCATAATTAGTCGTAAATGGTCAGTTTACTGCTTGCATTGAAGTATACATACATCAGCCATCAACTCTAACCAAACATTAACGTAGATCAAAGAAGGTTCTACCTTTGTTTGCGTGTTGGGATTTTTTACACAGAAATTGATGCAATTTCAGAATGCCGTTCCTGCCTATATCTTGCGGTGCCCGCACCTGCGTTAACTCGGCAATAACTCTGTGTATTATGTACAGAGTGTGGTGGAACTTTCAACAGACTAAGGAAAGGCTCATGCCACAGTTACTTTTCCTATTTGGTGGCCATGTTAACGTTTTGCATGATCGAAAGAATATGTGACCATCAATACATATACAACGTCATAACATTCACTGGCAATATGTTAGCAATGTACTAAACAGTCGGGTAAAAATCACTAAACTGCAGCACATTTAGTTATGTCATCAACGAGCTTACCCTCAGAATTGTAAGAATTCGCAAATTTTATTGATATGTCAACGATTAAAGAATTTCGCCACCAAGATACCAACTCAGTTTTTAAATCCGCTTGATACAAGTCAATGCCAATGTTCCAACATTGTAACGTTTCGCCGTTCCTTGTTGAATACTGTTACCTTGTGTGACGATAACGTCATTGACATCGGCTAACTTACATATGACAGTACTTATGGAAATGTCCCTCGTTGGTATGTTAGAAATGTCCTCATATGTGGAACAAGTGCAGGTGTTCATCGCCTCGCGGTGTCTTGAAAATTAATTCTAACTTGATAAAAACAAATCCGGCCAAAATAAAGGGGATACACTGGCACCTGATGGAAACCTTATTGATCCGCCCATGTAAATGCACAACGGTAGAGTGTTACCACTGCATTAACTCCATGTGAACTATTTATTGTTGTGCATTTTCTTATAATATTCAATCATATAAATTATTTGCAGGCTAATGACGTTTGACATTCAACCGTGCTAGGATTATAGACGCCAGCGACTGGAAATCGTGGCCACTGGTTAGATTTTTCCTGGGAAAATTCTAAGCTCAATATTAAAGTGTGTACGGTTGTCCTGTACTTGTTTACATGTTTATTGTTTTAATGAAACGACGAATGAGGTGGTCGTCGTACTTACGCCGGAACAAAACATGTTCACTAAAGCAAGCAGTCAATAGATAATCTTTCCTTTCATTGATGATCCTCTGTAAAAAATATTTTTTACTCAATCTCACTGTTCTTTATTAACACTACTTCGTGTTCTTTCGTTCTTCGACTTTCTATTAATGTGTAGATCAAAACACTTCTTACCAATATTTTCATAATCACTCATTAGATAAAAATCTTTTATTCACTTCGTCGTGTGGTGTTTTTGAACCAAATTCTATTATGCGTTTTCCATTCTGTTGTAACCATAATTAAGCTTACCTTTGTTAACTCTAGTTTGTGTGGAGGCCCTTGGGAAGCAGAGGTTTATGGTAAGGTAAACCTTGACAAATAGTTACGTTTTTATGTGATTTTGTTAAATTGCATCAGTATCTTTAAACAAAAGAATCCCAATACGCAAACAATAGTAGACGCAGCCAGTATGTAAAAGTGTTCTTTCATCTATGCCAAAGTTGGGTTATTAGTGAGCGCTGATATGTGTATACTTCAATGTAAGCATTAAACCAACCAATTACGACTAATTGTGCACAGATAAAATAATCTCAACGAAAATACTCATTTTCTGATATGAAATGGCATCATTGTTGGCTGTCAGACAGAACGTTTATGGCTGAACAAATCGTAAGTGATTACATGTCTTGATGACGATCAATCATTAATTGTTGTGTGTTCGATAGCGGCGGTAGCATGTATTTATGTTGTGCATGAAATTATCTTTATTAATTAACTTAAGCGCTTATTTTTGCATTGTACGATTAAGCTTAGCCGACGAACCGATACAATCCCATGTAATAGTCGCGGAACGGAACATGCTGATACACGGTCGCTGACGATCGAGCAGATGCGCTGCGATGGGTTGCTCAACGTTTGCGACACGCTCATTGACATTGGCCAGATTCGGTGATATGTTACCGTTACATACTGTAAAGCATATGTGCTAATTCTCGATGGAGAAGGATCGTGTTTTATGTGGTCATGACTTCAGAAATGACAAACCCGAAAGTGGTGGTCGTCGTACTTGCCTCATAATCACTCTTGCTACTGTCGGCCACTAGGTTGAAGGCCCACTCCCCAGGTCTAAGTTTAGTTGTTTCCAGCACTCGGCAACGTTCTATTAACTGACTAGTCTTTATGCTGTGGTTACTACAATTGTATGGTGTTTTGATGTCTCATTCAGTTAGTCAGCATTTTACAAAATAATATCGCTAAGCCAACCTTTTATATGCTGACAATGAGGATGGTCAATGCCACGGTGCGCTTCGTCCTCAACGGTTTTTTTACGTCCGCAATTAACGTTATCATCCGAGCCCGGTCCGGATTTTGAACTTAAAATTCTGGCATGTAAAGTTTATGTGCTAACGTATGCTAAAGTTTAGGTTTTTTCTGAAATCTGAAAACAGAGTCAACTTTTGTTTTTTTAAGTAATAATTATAATCCTTATTGTCAGTATATTGAATTCCTTGTGCAATAATTTGACCTATGCTCATCATATTTATTGAATTTATTTGCAATATCCGTTTTATCGGTTATAATATTGCCATGATCTTTAAAATGTAATATTTTGTTTGCTTTATTTTTTATTATTATGAATTTCCAAGTATTTCTAATATTATTTTTGGAACGGTTGAAGCATAACTCAAACAAATATTTTTGGCTGCAAGAATATTGTTCTTTACTGATTAGTTAAATGTTTTAAATTTGGCGAAAAGTACCTAAAAGTTAGGTAAGTTACAGTTAGACATTTTTTATTTCTTATGAAGTGGATCTCGATATTTGATAACTTTTAGAAGACCCTATGTGGCCCAAGTAGAATGTGTATGCTTATATTTATTTAATTTCATTACTTTGATTGGCATATGCGTGTAATTTTCTCGCATAATTTCTTCATGTATAATGTTAAGACATTTATATAGTTTGTTGTTGATTTCCTCAGAGTTTATTTAATTTTTAACGACACGCTTTGCTACTTTATTTTGGTAATCTATTCTTACGAATTTAGTAAGAAGTTTATGTTTTATAATACTATATCCATGAATAGGAAGTATGGTTGATTATCAGAAAAAGCTTTAGTGAAGACCCATGCTATACTGTCTATATAGTTGTTTCATTGATGAGCGGCTCTGCGTTTACTGTGCCATCGTTTGATTGATATGTGATAACTACTGTCAATCTGCTTATATATATATATATATATATATATATATATTACCTTTCAGCGCAGATTTCCGATGTGATAATGTCAGCCATTACGCACATTACAAATCATTTAATGACAATATACCAAACAAAAGTACGCATTGAATTTGCAGTAAGTGATGAACTCCTAAAAATAATGGAACGGTTAATATTAATAACTTATAATTAACCAAAAATAAATATAAATATATGAACTTTCAAATGCCCAATAAAGTTAGGTATACCTTTTCGCTCAACATCAATAATATCAACATAGAACGAGTGAACGAATTACATGTTTAGGACTGAATTGAGATACAGACTTAATTTGTAAAAATACACTGAAAAAAATCAAATAAATGTTCAAACATGATTGGCAGTATAAACATATCAAAGCATGTGCTACCTCTAGAACTAAAAATTCTTTGTCTAGTACATTAATATTATTTCATGGCGTTGGGTTACCCATGTAGCAGAGTCATTAAAATGTTAGCCTTATGTAGACACAATTCACGTAGAGAATTTTATATAAAGAAATTACATATTAAAAAAATACATGATTTATTAAGATTACATGAACTTAAATTTTATTTTAAAAACCTGCATCAAGAATTTCCTGCCTACTTGTTAAACTGGAAAATAAACGTAAGAATACACAATCATAATACTAGGAGTACAACTGCTATAATTATAATCATTCAAAACCAAACATGAGTTTGCAAAAAAAAGGTGTCTTAGTATAACGTGAAACATGTCATTAAGAATACCAAATCAATAATTATAGAATATAGGAACTCAGAGTTTGCGAGTTTTTGAAAATTATACAAACAATTATTTATTTATAAAATATGATGATTTTGTTCAATTCTAAAATGTTATTCTTGCTATTAAAATATACTAAATCAGTAATACATATATGAATGTAAGATTACTATCTATTACAATTTATATTCCATATTTTCACACATATTTCAATATATACACTCGGATATTCATGCACACCCTTTCTCCTTCTGCACACACTCATTGTCAAAACCTTTTGTATAAATGAGTTAGTTCATTTTATTTCATCAGTCGCTCCCATGAGAGTGTCTGTGAAGTCTCTATAGGAGTCACTGACCCCTTAAGTTATATTGTGTTCGCAATTGTCCATATGCACATATTAATGCATACTTTGTTGATATCACTCAATTTTAATTTTCAAGTTTCAATTTTCAATTTTATTTGTATTTTAAACGGGTAAAATAAATTTATTGTCTTTGTGCTTTCTTGTTAGTCCTCTAGAAGTAGTCCAGACGTCATCGATACACTAAGTCTTGATTTTTTTAACTTAAATTGCCTCAGTGTTTTGTAAGAAAATTCCCAAAACACAAATAATAACACTCCCCGTTAGTATGCAAAAGTATTTTTTATCTTTGTTAATTTTGGGTTATTAATGAAGGTTGATGTATGCATATTCCAACGCCAGCATTCTAATTCTAGTTATTTGTAGCATTCGGCAACGTTATATTAACTGACGAATCTGAATGTTGTGGTTATTACACTTATATGGTGTTTTTATATATCATTTAACTAGTCAACCTTTTACAAAAACATTATCGGTAAGCCCACCTTATATATGCTGCCATTGCTGATGATCAATGCCAGGGTGGACGTCGACCTCTAAGGTTTTTTTTTGCGTCCCAATTCAATCAGATTGGACCGATATTAACGTGATCATGCGAATAACGAGGGATACACAGTCAAAGTTGAGAAATACGATGATTTTACACCACAAATACCGATGTCCGGTCCGGGTATTCAACTCGAACTCCCGTTAACAGATGTGCTAACAACTGTACTACCGTGCCTCACACTATAAATTTGTAAGACGCAATGATGACCTTTTTTAGAAAACTGCTTTTTTAGATATCACCCCGGAACTTCCCAAACTTTAATTTCTTAAGTACCATTTGAACATATAAAATTAACTGCTCTAAGTAATCTGATTGCTATTCATAGAAACAAATCCCAGTTGACAATGAAGACAATCGCTTAATGAGAGTTATTTTGTAATACGTGTAACAAACCTATTTCATATATTTGTCAGTTTCTTTCGACACATTTCACACTGGAAACAAGTTTATATTCAACATCTCCGTTCTTTACTAACGCTACTTCGTGTTCTTTCGTTCTTCATCTTTCCATACATTTGAAGAAAAAATAACTTCTTACCAATGTTTTCATAATCATTCATTAGCTAAGCAAATCGTCCGCTTGGCAGTCATCAAATTAAATCTGAGTCGACTGTTCGAGCTTTCTCGTCGTAATGTTGTTGCCTAGTAATTATAATGTATATATATAACGAGGCATTTAAAAAGGGAAGTGAGTATTACATGAATATCACGAAATCAATGAACAGAAATACAAATACTGGACTACTGACCGATCCAGCAATAAAACCATAACTGAGGCTGGCAATCATTTGGTCCATGTGTGCACATGTTCTCCGCTTTGCAATACGTTCACGAAAAATCTCAATAGTGGCCATGTATGTTTACAATGCACGATTACCGGTCGTAGCCGTCCATAATTCTAGCCGAGTGTCAAATGCAAACAATATGATTACGTACTATAAGAACATGCACAACAATAAATAGCTCGCAGGTATTTAATACTGTGGTAAAATACTAGCGTTGTTCCGTTACACGGATCCAGGGGGAGTCCACCAAGTGCCCGAACACCCACTTAACTTAGATTTGTTTTTCATCAAGTCGGAATTAATTGTTCCTCATATAAGGACATTTCTAACATTCCAACGTGGGATATTGCGACAAGTACTGTCATACGTAAGTTAGCCGATCTCAATGATCGTATTGTCACACGTGGCAACAGTATTCAGCCTGGAACGCTGAAACGTTTACAATGGTGGTTATTTTGCAATCACATGTTGCAGTAAGAAGCGGATTTAAAAAATGCGTAAGCATCTTGATGACTACATTCTCTAAGCACCTTAGACGTAGATCTTTGCGAGATCTGACACTTTTGAGGTTAAGCGCGGTTGCCACACAATTAACAGTTCTGGAGCTAAGTGATATTCACCCAAATGTTCAGCATATTGGCATCACATTGCCAGTGGATGTCATGAAGTTTTATATTTGTTGATGGTCACATATTCTCACAGTCATGCAAAACGTTAACATGGCCACCAAAAAAGTTAACTGTGGTCTGCGCCCTTCCGTCGTTTGTGGAAAGTTTCCCTACGCTGTGTCCATATACAGTGCAACTGCCGTGTTAACGTTGGTGCGGGGACCGCGATACGTAGGCCATACGTCATCGTCTTCTTTAAATGTAGTCCATACCTCATCGATACACTATTTTCATGTGTTTTTCTTAAATTGCATCAGTTTCTTCATAACAAAATCCCACCACGCCAACAATTGTAGACCCCTCCAGTATATAAACGTGTTCTTTCATTTATGTTAATGTTGGATTATTAATGATGGATAATGTATTTAAACCGACCAACTAGGACTAGTTGTGCACAGCTAAAATAATCTCAACGACAAGATACATTTTCTGAGATGAAAACGCCTCATTGATGGCCGTCAGACAAATCGTTTATCATAAGTGGTAATATGTTTGAGGAAGATCAATCATGCAATGTTGTGTGTTGGATAGCGGCAGCATTTATTTATATAGTTCATTATCTTAAATTGCATCAATTTCTTTGTTAAACAGTCCCAACGCGCAGACAATAGTAGACCCCCGAGTATGAAAAATGTGTTCTTTGATCTATGTTAATGTTGGGTTATTAGTGATCAATGATGTATGTATACTTCAACGCAAGAATTAAACCGACCAATTACGACAAATTGTGCACACCTAAAATAATCTCAATCACAAGACATATTTTCTGAGATGAAACGCCATCATTGTTTGCTGCGAGACGGAACGATTATGGCTGAGAAAATCGTTAGTGATGATATGTTTGAGGACGATCAATCATTCATTGTTGTGTGTTGGATAGTGGCAGCATTTACTGATGTTGTACATGACATTATTGTTATTAAGTTACATTAAAGCTTAGTTTTGCATTTATTTCATAGCGACATGCGAGTTTAGCTAACAAGGCTGCAAACTGCGCTATTTTGAAGAAAAAAAGTAATATGATCAACTTTCGCATAGTCTACTTAGTCAACGATTTGTAAGCTCGTGGTTCGTCATGAATATGATGTCCTATTTATATTGAACAGTCTGCGTCCTCAGCCCAAGTCTTTGGCTACATCCACTAATTTGACCTGGTCAACATTTTTGAGTACGTGTGATATCACAAAACTATTCAGCCTAGTGTGTTTTGTTCCAGATCTCAGGCGGGTAATCGTGAGTGAATTCACGGCTATCTTTTACAAAAATAGACCTAATAATACAGGATGCTTATGACTCAATATGGAGGTTTTATTCTTTAACATTATGCAAATGAGCCTAATTAAATTAGATTGTGAATAGCATAACTAAGTTAAATTGCATTTTCATATATATATATATATATATATATATATATATATATATATATATATATATATAAATACAATATATATATATATATATATATATATATATATATATATACTATATACAATATATATATATATATATATATATATATATATATATATATATATATATATATATATATATATATATATATAAGTACACAACAAATTCCATGCGTGTAGCTAGTGGAAAACAGCGCACAACGTTGTTGCTTGCGAGGTAGAGCAGGATCACACAAATGACTGAGATCTACCATTGAGTGGGGAATGTGCACATATCAACGATGCACACCTTGAGGTTTGAACAAATGTTGGTCAGCCCTATTCCTGTTTGGTCTTACTGGTTCCTACATGCTAAATGTTGGACAGAATGGCTCAGTCCGACACAATCGAACATTTCCTCGAACCACCTTTTCTAAACGTGCGTGTGTATGTGCGTGTGTGTGTGAGTGCGTGCGTGCGTGCGTGCGCGCGCGTGCGTGTGTGTGTAGTATCTTGAAGTATCTTAGTATCTTGAAAATATTAACTGAAATCTACTAGGTAATTGCAAAGCTAATTTATCCTTTCAGTCTGACAGTTGTGCAGGGCGTTTTTTAACATACAAAGTGGGGGGCAATGCCCCTCCAGCCCTTTCAATTGCCCCTCCAGTCAAACCAACTTGCCCCCCCTCCAATGCGTGCCCCCATTCTCCTTAACCAGCCCCTTGTATTAATGTAGGTCTTAATTTGTATTCTTTTTGTTAGTGTGTTTTAGTTAATTTTCATTGGTGGCAAAATCAAAAAAGTTCCAAAGTTAAAGAAGGGCAATATGTCTACAAAAGATCAATTTATTGATATGGGAATATAATAGCATCATAGCAATAACAGTGACGTATTGCCGAATGGCTTCTTCATACAGTTCATTCGAAGAACTGAAAACGTGCTTTGGCATAGCCATACCATAGCCATAGAAGTGTTTACTTATGACGTCATTGTTCCGGTTCTAGAATAGCTAATGATTATGTATATGTAAATATGTGTACCTGCATGTTACTGTTTGTTTCAATTGTGTATAATTCAACAAGACGTGCCATCACATTTTACACGATTGAGCCGCGTGCAATCCAGTTGTTTACAGTGATGTTGAAATAGCTGTTAACATAAACCGGTGTCCTGGCCGCGAAATTGCGAAACGTACTCGGTATAGCACAGGCGAGACTAAACCACGCCCATTCGCTATTACCACTGGTCGAGAGCGAGCGGGCGGGGATTAACGATGTATCAACAACCTGTCAGTCGGCTGGTTTTTTTTCAAATAATAAATAAACCTGGCAAAGTGTGTGTAGTGTCCAACGAAAGCAATTGGAAACGTTTAACAAATATCACAAAATAATCACATTTTAATAATGATCCCTCTTGTAGGTAAGGTGATACAAACATCATAACAGCCATAAACCTGTCAGGGTAGATTTTGATTAAGGCATTAACATAGCCAATTCATTCACCGCATCTTTGAGAAATCGAAATGTTAAGCATGGTAACTCAAAGAAGCATATTGTATACATACTAAACAAATAAACTTTAAAATGTATGAGTAGTTGATAGTGTTCTACATGTGAGATGGAAAGTTGGCGGTCAGCAGGGACATCAACTTTGCAAAATTGTTACTCAAAGGTTTGTGGTGCACATATTAACCTAAAATGTAATCAACATTTGCACATGTCAGTTTTGGAAGTACGTATTTTCTATATTTTGATTTGTTATGTACTTAGCCAACCATTTCATTGATAGACGTGGTATACATGTTTTGCATTACTCTCTTTTCTGCCTTAAGCCTATATCTTCAGTATATTTATGTCTAGAGTCTAGAGCATGTCGCCGCTCGGATTGTAATTCTACTATACAAGTGTTTCAAATAGACATGCTTTTCCTGAGTTAGTTATTACATTTAACCATTTAATTTGTCCAGGTCGATATCCTGCCAGTCATGCTTAAGAGAGACAGAAATGCAAAACGAAGACAAGAAGAGCTACAGAAATCTGCCGCAAAATGTCAACTCCTAGACACAATTTTTCGACGCAGCCTCAATGACTCATTGCCAGAAATGCCGCCAGGGAACTATGACCCGTCCGCTGCCATCACATATGATGACACTCCCAAAGATAAAGTGTACCACCAGTCATAGAGGTACTGCCTTCGTCGTGTTCTCGCCCGATAACCAGTTCATCAAGCAGCCATGATCCGTCCACTGCCATCACACCTGACCACACTCCTGGCGACAAAGATCACCACCTTACCCAGACACTTGGAAACCGACAACGCAACTACACACCAGAGACCGTCAAGTTCCCGCACACCGACGTACACAGGAATTCCTTTAACTATTGCAGATGTTGTCAACAAATTCCCCGAGCTTCGCTCATATTCGGCAAAGAAATGTGACCGAACAAGGGCTCACATTCTATGCACAACATGTCAGGAGTATGAGGAGATGGCAAAGAAAAGTTATAAAAATGGCACTACGCCAATCGCAAGAGGCGTTAGGACGGACTGTAGTGATAAGCTGGAAAGGATCATTAACCATATGACCTCTAAACCGCACATGGCAGCTACAAGCAAGAAGAAGATGGACGAAGCCTGGGAAGAGTGCACAACGTCGCATCCATGGCTACGCGCACCCACTGCTTACAATAAGACTGTGTTTGCGATGCTTCTGCGAATGGGCGTCGACGTATACAACGACTGTCTAATCGAAACGGTCTCCGCCCGATCGTGGCCGATGCTCTGGCTTGTTTGGCGTCGGACCATCTGTTGGCCACTATGCGACAAAATGGCGCAGATGTGGAATTTGTTCCATTCACGCCCGCGTCTAGCGATCTACACTACACGGATCCGAACTACTACAAGCAGATGCTGGATGTCATATACGAACTAGAGAAAATGGGTCTGTCTCAAATGTTCAACCGATGCACGTGTGCAGATTGATGGCAGCTGTGACAGGCAAATGTTGGACCACAAGTTTGTAAGTGGACGGATGGGTAATAGTGATAGTAGCATAACGAGTATGTTCGTCGTCATGCATTCGCCAGAGAAGAACGGCGCCCTTGGACTACTGGAAGCGGTGAACAAAACTTTGGATCTGACCGGAGGTAAAGACTCGAAGCTCGTCGTTGTCACCACTGACGGCGAATCAGCAAACACTGGCAGACATGGTGAGTTATGGCGTTTGCTTGCTGACCAAGTGCAGAGAGGTCTGGCAACATTCTGGTGTGCTGCTCACCGGTCGGACTTAGCCATTGAGTCGGTCGTCAGCACCGTACCGGAGCTGGGCATCTGGAAGTCTAATCTACTGCGGCTCGTACGATTCTTCCGGACGCCGAGAAGGATGAAGATGTCAGCGCAAGCCGGGAATGTCAAACAGTTCCCCTGGCACCACAATGTCAGGTTTGCCCAGCACGAGCTGCAGCTGGTGGATGCTGTGCTGAATAACCTACCAGCCTGCATTAATGTGTGGGAACAGATGCAGGCACCAAAAAGTACCAGCGATAGAAAGGAGAAGGCTGAAGCCAAAGGGTTTCTTAGAATCTGGAACCACCAACAGAAGTGGATCACCTCACTGATGGGCGACATCCTGGAGATATTTGAAACACTCCAGAAGAAGTTGCAAAGGAGTGATTTGTTCATCAGCGATCTTCTCACTGTGAGTGGCGCTGCCGTCAAGAAGTTGAGATTGATGAGGGATGGACTATTCCTGGGAAGAAGAGAGGAGAAAGAGAGTTGCCCAACCGATAGCACCAGTGAGGACCTAACACAGCGAAAGTTCAACCACCAGCTCGTTTGTACGAACCGCCGTAATGCACGAGCAATCAGGCTGGAGGTCGTGCAAGCATCCCACGAATACTTGTCTGAACGCATCCACCCGGAGCAGGAGGACGTCATCAACGACATGAAGGGGTTGGTGATATCACGCAACCTGGGATCATTCGTTGAACATGGCGTGCGTGACGTCAGGCGTCTTTTTCCAGACTAAGGTTCTGACTTTGCGGACGGGGCAGCCGAGCAATGTGAGAACATGATGAATGTGCCGTTCCTGCCTGATGGCTGTGATCTCGGTTGTAAGATGACTGTCAGATTGCGGGAACTTCTGCCAGTCACCACAGGTTCAGTTCAGAAGGTGTTGGCATCTCTGGCTTGCATGAGTCCACAATCTATGCAGACCGAAAGGATCGTGAGCCACAATCACCGCACCAGCATGCGTGAGGACACGAGAAACGCCAGCCTCATTGTGGCACTGAATGTTGTGGGCACCGCCTACTTTGACCCTCGACCCGCTGTCGTCAAATTCCTGGAGAAGACCAGAAGATGGGGGCTCCAGATTTGGACATCAAATCGTCTCAATTTTACTAGACGAGCACCGTTTCGCGGGTGAATTTCCTAACGAATTCAAGCTGCCCGTAGATGTCCAGATCGTAGATGTCCGGGTATAACCTTGATACGTGCAGTAATATATTCCTTGGCGATCTTTTACTTTCTGGCCTAACCATGAAAACGACCACATTGTAATTATGTATATGTATATGCCACAGACGATGATATCATCCGAGATGTTGCGGCATCCGTTTAGGCCATGTATTAGCTCAGCGACTGTGTTTTGGAAGATTTCTGAGGCAGCAGTTATGCCAAACATCAGTCGTTTGTATCTGTAACGCTACATGTTTACTAAACGTTGTGATATGACGACTTGCAGGATCAAGTTCAAGTTGGTGATAGCCTGCTTTCAATTACAATGTGCTGAACGTTGTCGCGTCGGCATGAGATGTTTCTCTCTATGCACTGCCTCGTTTGCTTCACGCATATTTACGCGGACTTCTCCTGATTTCTTCCTAGGAACAACGACTATTGGGGTGTCATCGATTCGTCGATGTGCAGCGACACCATTATGTTGCGAAATTTTCCGATACCTGAAATGTCCTAGTAATCTTCTAGAATGCTTTCAGCATCATTTGCATTTTAGCGTCATTCTTGCGACCGGCAGTGATCTGTCTTGCTAACGTTAGGATTTTGAGTTCGTCGTCTGCCTTCAATCCTAGATTCGAGGATGTTCGCAGATGCGCCCGAATCACAATCACCTCAACAGTTTGACCTTGAACTTTTACCTGACACTTCGGGTTACAACTGCTGGAGCACTGTGTAATATACACATGCTCGCTCTGTGGCGTGTCTTTGTTTACACTGGTTGCAGCAAAAACATAGTCATATTCATTTGAAAGTGACTGCACAAAGTCTGTTTTCACAGTATTGCCAGCGTCAAATTACCTATTTTTCCACATGAATTGCACCTTTTTCCAAGTTCACGGCGTGATTGTTGATTTCCACAGTAGTTGCAAATGTTATGCTTGTCTGATTTAGCATGTTTGCTGTTTCCAGCGTTAGATCGATGATATGAACTGCTGACCTCCTCTGTAGGTTCGACTGCTAGCTCGGTGGCTCCGTCTAACGATTGACGGTGTGACGAAATTGATTCCGTGAACAGTATGTGCTTCGATTTCAGCAGCTTGTTTTTCGCTCACTTCGAGGGCTCGATCAGATGCTATTAGCTGATCGATGTTAAGGTCTTCCCTAAGTGCACTGCGGAGGGGAGAGATTGAGAATGACACGCTAATATTACTTGATGTTCAATCTGTTTGTCTGAGTTCGCAAAATGACGTCATCTGTGGCTTCTTGTACGGCGAGTTTGCTGAATATCTTGTATATTTTGTGTCCAGCATAGTGGAGTAATAATGCACGCATGCGTACTGGGTATGACTATCATCAAACGGTAAAATCGGAATAACCATTTTTTCAAACGTGGTCCGACATTTCCATCTGTTCGTAAATCGAATTGTGGAAAGGATGGTAGAGTCATAATGGTTGCGTCAACGAGATTGTCGTGGACTGTTGAAGACACAGTCGTGGTCATGTCGCCGTTGTTTTGTCGGTCATTGACACATTACGAATACGTTGCGCATTCACCGCGAAAGTTCATTGTAAATGTTCATGATGTGTTTTCCCAGCATGGAGAACATTTACTTCGCCGCCATATGTTGTGTCTCGTTATCTCAAATGATTGTACTTTATCGCAACATATTAAAATAGACATGAATGCGAACATCTACTGCTTTACTGGGTATCATGCCTTTACACGCGCCCGCGCCACCTTACATCCGGGTCTTAGAAGGGTCGTTATGACACAGGTGGATACAGCATGATCTACTACGTTGTTTACGAACCAGGTGAAGTGAAATACGACAGGTCATTAACTGTGTCGCTTCAGTGAATGAAAGACAATTTATTTCGGCCAAAATAGCCTGTGTCAGCCGATGGCATCAATGAAAGGACATTTATTTTAGTTACTATTGTGTACGCTCGCGTTGTGAATGGGGTGTAGGTGTCCAGTGTGAATACGTGATGGCTTTATTTGTTGTGAAAGATAACCCATTTTCTGGGACAAAGTCACTTGAATTGCCAAATAACTTTAACAGCGAATCTACTCACCGAAGTGTCACGGATGTTCCTATTTCAAAACATCTCGGGAACACGACTAAATATTATAAATGCACCATTAAACTAATGAAAAGTATGAGACGGTTGTTTATTGTGAAACAATTTCACCAATGTATTTTCATTTAACGAATATTTAATTTAAAGGTAGAAGATACGTTCTCATATAGCGCGGTATCCAGTCCTTGGGACTGTTCAAAGCGCTTTGCACTTCAACCATTGCAGAACTGTTCATTGAAGAGCCAACTCGACTTCGCTGGGAAGCAAATTAGTATGTTGTGTCAAAACATCACTGATTAGGTTAACTTGTTGTTGAGTGGTTATCTGACATGCCGCCACCCTGAGATAACGAGCGGATCATGCCGCCACCCCGAGATAACGAGCGGATCATGCCGATACCCCGAGATAACGAGCGGATCAGAATTATTTTCCAACTTCGAAATACCGGCTTTACATTAACTGTTTAACCATACACAACGCAGCGTAGAGTCAATTCTTAATGAAAACCTGTCGATTATATTCGATCGTCATAAAATAAACAAACGTGCCAGTGGAGAAAGCGCTCGCGTTCCTCTGAGTCAAAAACGATACAGAGTGTTCACTAAACTAGAAACACAAAAATATAGCCACAGTCGGCTTCTGTTTTCATCACCATCATCGTTTGTCCGCCGGAACTTGGGGATTGTCGAGCCGCTTCCATGAAGGTCGATTGATCCCTAGGGATGGAAGATCAGCCACTTCAGAATCGAAGTCTTCCCAGATCAGTGTGGTGTGTGCTATTCTTTGTTTCCTGATTTCCTGATCCTGAGTCGGTGTCCACGAGATGAATCTTGACTCTGGTTCTTCTTTTGCGACGATTGCAGTTACCAGTTAGGTGGAGGCTTCTCTTTCAAATCTGTTTGCATCTGTACATAATGACTTTGACTGTCGGCATGAGACGTGTACAAACAAACTCCTTCCCCGGTGTCGCTTTCTCGCATTAACTGGTCTTTGTAAAACTACATATCTGAGTACACACTGTCACTTCATCACATAGATATAGGTGTACAACTATTCAGTGGCAGAACACGCCATGTGAAGCCCCATCGAAGCAGGTCAATCGAGGCTACTTGTCCTTCACAATAGCGAATGTGTAACTGTAAAATCCATTTGTAATTGTCCCAAGGTAGCCGTTACTGTGAGACAGCGACCCTATTACAGGCGTGACTGTAACGTGAAGTTCGATGGTAAATATGGAACATTCACAGACCGACCAATCGAAGAGGGCCTAGTGAGTTAACGTCTGTGGTCAGTGAACCTTGACGCCTGCTCCATTACTCAAAGCTGCGGCTCCGGTGAATTGAATTCAGTTGACAGCCACGTCGACGTTGGAAAGTTAGGTGGGAATCGCTCGCTGCTCCAACAAAATAGTGTCATGTATTTCTAAACGAAAACTTGTACAACAGTACCGCTGTGCATACAAGTGATATACATTTGTGTATGTTGCAAACATCATAATAAAGTTTTGTTCTTAAACGGCGTACGTTTGGTGTATACTTCAACATCGTTAATAATCTTTACAAATACAGATGTTTTACAGTCGTTCATTGTCAATGTTGGGTCTATCAATGATTTGCTTAACAATATCTCGCACACGTAACCTACTACAATAAACTATGCGTTATACGTTACTGATTCTTAGCTAGCGTACGATGATTTGTTGAATCTTGAGTTATAGCACATTGCTATAAGACATCGTTTCAAAGAAGTAGGTCTATTCTTAATGATATTCTATTTTTTCATATTATATGTGCAAAAAAAAAACTTCACATGTATTCTTAGATCATATCAGCAGTGTGATTCCGCAAATTTCATAATTTCTTTATAATCTTCATTGTTTCGTTGTTTCAGATAAACATGATCAACTGGTGCTTACTTATGTTACTAGGGGTGTATGCAGGTGGCGCTGCAAGTGGTATGTAGAATCCTATATCAGTACTCTACATATGTTTGTATGTGTGTATGTGTGTATGTGTGTATTTATGTATGTATGTATGTATGTATGTATGTATGTATGTATGTATGTATGTATGTATGTATGTTTGTATGTATGTATGTATGTATGTATTCATGTATGTATGTATGTATGTATCTATGCATGGATGTATGTATGTATGTATGTATGTGTGTGTGTGTGTGTGTGTATGTATGTATGTATGTATGTATATATGTATGTATTCGTGTATGTATGGATGCATGCACGTATGTATGCACGAGTTTATGTATTTGTGCATGTATGTATGTTTGTATGTACGTATGTGTTAATGTGTGTGTGTATGTATGTGTATGTATATATGTATGTATGTTTGTGTGTATGTATGTGTATATTTATGTATTTATGCATTTATGCATGTATGCATGTATTATGCAGGTAGGTATAAAAAAATCGAGGATATATATATATATATATATATATATATATATATATATATATATATATATATATATATATATATACAGGTTTTTTAAGGTTCAGCTCACACGGGCAGTGCAACATTTCACACTGCCATGGGCAACCATGGTTTGACTTTTATCAGGCGCATTACCGCACATATATACGCAAAACAATATTTGTTTATTTACTTTTGAATTTCACACGGGCATTGAGGGTTTTCACTTGTTACATGTCCTAATGTTGATTGTTCTTCGCCGGTTGCAGCATCACCGCCTGTGTTACCCGGAAGATGTCCGCCAGTCAAAGGTCCTGGCGTCTGTGCCGAGCTGTGCGTCAACTGTGCTGCTCGAGGCATGGTGTGCTGCTCGAATGGATGCGGTCACCAATGCATGAAACCTGTGTCTCCGGTGTCTCCACGTGAGTGACAACTGTCAATAATAAGTAACCACATCAAATCATCTACCTGACTCACGATAGCCGATGTAACACGCTATTCGCATATTTTTTAGATGCCTTAGCTATAATTTACTACGACAAACCACCGGACGAAATCAATATTAATTTCAATCATAAATCAAGAACAATCATAGAAAATAGGAAAGGCTTTGCGAACAGCTGTATTTCCACGACCGCGTACTACAAATATGATATTACATACATCTTTATGATTAATGTGTTTCTACAGTTGCATATGCTTCATGTGTACAGTAAACTTTATTTGTGACCGGAAATTGGCTACATTTAAAATATCGTTCGCGTTTGTGATAGTATACAAATAAAATATATGTGATTAAATGCTTTATCAAAAGTGACAACGTACTTCTAGAGGGCTTCTGAAAGTTTCAACAGAAGTTTCGTAGTTTCAACAGAAGAACTACATAACTAAATATGTTAACAATGTCCGGGCTACAATTTAGCTGAACTTATTAATGATACGCCTTATACGGTCTATTTGCACGCAGCTCGCCCCCACTACTGCTACCTGCCCGCCGTGAAAGGCCTATGCAAGGCCTACGTGCCAAGTTGGTTCTATAACAAGAGGACGGGCTTGTGCGAGAAGTTCATCTACGGAGGATGCGGCGGAAACAGGAACCGGTTCCCGAGTGAACTGGCTTGTAAAATGATATGTCGGGCCAAGTCAAGGCCGTGCAATCCCACCAGGTGTCTGCGCTACTGCAGATACGGATTCAAGAAAGACAAGTATGGATGTCCCACGTGCTCATGCCTGGGTCCACGTAAGGATTGACAAACAGTTTTGCAAAATACAAACTTTGATTTTTGCGTTTGCTGCTTTAAAGTCAGGTTACGTACTGTTGTAAAACGGTGTTCTATCTTCCTATCTTTCTTTATAATATTGTATATGCCCCGAGTATCGAGGAATAAACTCTACATGGGGAACAGCGTGCGGAGCGACACTTTTCCTGTGATTAAAATGCAGCAGTATAAAAGTTACGCTAAAGGTTAAAAACGAAAAAAAACAATCATAATTATTATTACGTTCCCAACTTCTTTAATATTGAAGTAGTTTGTGAAGTCTGTCTGTTCCCTCGTATCTCCGTCAGTGTCGCACGTATGTGGCTGAAAATGTGTAGACGTGCCCGGGGGGGGGCATGTTGATGGTTCGTGCATTGCAAAATATTCGAAATTCCCTCCTGAGGATCGGGGTACTGCAAATGAAGTTATGTGGACGTTTGGCGTAAATAACGTAACTCGAAACAATAGCTACATACAATTGCTAGCAACGCTGTGCGAGCTTCTGCCAGTGTTACGTGATCTACGTCAAACGTCCACCGAACGCTTCGTGAAACCGGCAGTTGTACGTGATTTTTGGGGCGTGAAGGTGTCGTTTCCATTGGCACTGCCCTACAACCACGTGACTGGGTAGTACAAGAAGTCACAAGCTCGTGTCTTTTCTATCGTGCATCGCCGGGCAACTCGGCAAGTAGTTGCATAACGTAGTTATGCTACATTCCATTTCTTATGGCATTGTTGTATCCACATAGTAAAATAAAGTGTCATAATAGGTGCTCAGTGATATTTCATTGAGCGTTTATTCAGACGACGTGGGCGGACATATTCTGTTTGTGCAGGTGAAGTGGTGTCAATTTGTCACATTATGTATCCACGCTGCACGTTAGTGCGTGCGTGCGTGCGTGCGTGCGTGCGTGCGTACGTACGTGCATGCGTGCAGGGATATTATGCAAAAGTTGTATCAGTGTCTTGTACAGTAACTGTGATGCTACATCCACGCAGCTCGCCCCCTCTACTGCTACCTGCCGGCCGTGAAAGGCTTATGCAAGGCCTACATGCCAAGTTGGTTCTATAACAAGAGGACGGGCTCGTGCGAGAAGTTCATCTACGGCGGATGCGGCGGCAACAGGAACCGGTTCCCGAGCCAGCTTGCCTGCATGGTGACGTGCCGCGTGAAGAAACGGAGGTGTAGTCCCGTCATGTGCACGCTCTACTGCAAGTACGGATTCAAGAGAGACCAATATGGATGTCCCATATGCGCCTGCCGGCTTCCACGTAAGAATTTCAGTAACGCTAACTACCTCATGGTAAATTGTAGTTATGAGTAGCCACTGCCACTTTACCTGGGTTTTAATATACAAGAATGTCGACACAGAAGGTGATTCTATATGGAAGTGTTTCGCTAACGGTACATCATTATATGCTTTACGATGAGGCGTTCTGATGAAACCAGTCGGATGTTGAATCATACATATTATATAGGTTTCACAAAGGTCATTTAGCATATAAATAAATATTGGGCGGAGAATGGTATGGCTTGAATACCAATTGTCTTAGTTATCTGACGATATACCTGTTTCGAATCATGTTTATGAAATATGCAGTTATTAAAAAATAGGCGTTCATTATCTTCCTATTTATGGTATTTAAGCTATTGGTACTCAAAACTGGTTGTTCTTGGGCATTTGCAGACAGTTGTACTTAATAATTACAAAGGGTATTTCAATTGTTCATACAAAGGGTAATACCCGGGTGAATTTTGGAAACCAATTAAATTGAGACGACTCGGCCTTTGGACCGTAGATGAATCCCTAAAAGTTTGGCGCCCGAGATGATTAGCGTCTAGGAGGAGAATGAAAGATAAATATCTCGTCCAACTTGAAGTGGAACATGTGTCCATTGTGAACTGTAAATTGGTGTTTTAGTTAACTGATACTATTTTAGTAATGTATACATATGGTGCACACAAACACACCCATACGCATTCGCACGCGCGCACGAACACAATATATATATATATATATATATATATATATATATATATATAAATATACATAAAATATTATTTATATATATATATATATATATATATATATATATATATATATATACATTACTTTGGTTCACCGCTTTATATATTTATATATATATACATATAAGCGGTGAACCAAAGTAATGTATAAATATGTTGCACATAAATACACGCGCACGGGCGCATGTTGCGTCATACTTATACTAATTTACCACTTACGCAGAACACGACGTTTTCATTTTCTTTTTATGAAAAGGAATTACGACAATCTTCAGTTGCATGTGCCCAAAGTGTACAATAAACTTTTTTTGTGACAGGGATTTTACTACATTAAAAGTATTATTATGCTGGGATATTGTGCAAACGTTGTCTCAGTGTCTTGTACAATAACTGTAATGCTATTTCCACGCAGCTCGCCCCCTCTTCTGCTACCTGCCGGCCGTGAAAGGCTTATGCAAGGCCTACATGCCAAGTTGGTTCTATAACAAGAGGACGGGCTCGTGCTAGAAGTTCATCTACGGCGGATGCGGCGGCAACAGGAACCGGTTTTCGAGCCAGCTTGCCTGCATGGTGACGTGCCGCGTGAAGAAACGGAGGTGTAGTCCCGTCATGTGCACGCTCTACTGCAAGTACGGATTCAAGAGAGACCAATATGGATGTCCCATATGTGCCTGCCGGTTTCCACGTAAGAATTTCTGTAACGCTAACTACCTCTTGGATAATTGTTATGAATAGCTACTGTCACTTTATCTGGGTTTTACTATACAAGAATGTCGACACAGAAGGTGATTCTATATGGAATTGCTTCGCTAACTGTAAATCATAACACGATGAGGCATTCTGATGTAACCAGTCGGATGTCGCACGAAACATATATCATATAGGTTTCACAAAGGTCATTTAGCATATAAATAAATACCGGGCGAAGAATTGTGTGGCTTGACTACCAATTGTCTTAGTGATCTAACGATAGACTTGTCTCGAATCATGTTTCTGAAATATGCATTTATTAAAAAATAGGCGTTCATTGTCTTCCTATTTAAGGTATTTAAGCAACTTTAACTCAGAACTGGTTGTTCTTGGGCAGTTGGGAACAGCTGTGCTTAATTACAAAGGGTAATTCGATTGTTCATAGAAAGGGTAATAACAGGGTGAATTTGGGAAAAAATAATTGAGACGACTCGGCCGTTGTACCGTAGATGAACCCCTAAAAGATTGGCGCCAGATATGCATAGCATCTAGGAGGAGAGTGAAAGAGAAATATCTCGTCAAACTTAAAGTGGAACATGTGTCTATCTGTAAATTGGTGTTGTAGTTAACTGATACTCTTTTAGCAATTTATAAATAAGTTGCACACAAACACGCATACACGCATATAATTCAGTCAAATCAGTGCTTTTAAAACAATGAAAATACCAAAAACAAAGATACAGACAAAGTGGTGTGAACGAAATTGCCCTAGCTTCGAAACGGTGGCATGTGGAATCAATCCATCGTCATCCCGATCGACAGTCGGGTGTTCCAGCCTATAAACCTCCTCCACCCCACAACCCCAACCCCCCCCCACCCCAACCCCAATACTTCTTAATAACACTCTCTTGTCCTAGACATTGAGGGGGGCTCACGATGTTTTTTTTTCATCAGAAAAAAGAGTTCACGCGAACCATATGCGGCAAACATCATCACACGCGTGACAAGTACCACATAAAACTAATAGGGCTTACACAGAACAGCCAGGGGCATAGAATTGTTTGAGTATCATCTAGTTACTGAGTAAATTCATGGCTAGATTATTTATGCTATAAAATGCACCATATTTCTGTTACCTAAAGTTCGGAAATTTCAGAAACCGACAGATTTATGAGTGACTGAAGGACATACATTAGACAAATATCCCACTAAAAACGACAGTTCGGTGGCACGATTGTACTAAAATAAAATTCAAAGTTGCTGATCAAGGAACAACTAGTAATAAAACGTGTCAGAGGTTGCTATTTGATAGAGAATATGCCTTCAATGCCCTAACATACATCCACCCCATTTTAAAGCCTCTCGCTTAGCATACTATTAAACTAGTAGATGATCAATAAATCTGGTAAACATAACCATTAAGAGACGATTCGTTCGACAGTGAATTGGCGGCTCTCTTTCACGACGCCGACCGCCTTGTAAGCATGGACATTAATCTTGTTGAGGTATATTGAAATGGTTACTCGGAGACACAGCATGTTGTCATGACTATGGTCATGCAGGTGTGCCGACATCAGTCCGGTCAAGCAAGCTTGTCGTCTGCGTCACTGTGCCGGAACCGCCATTAAACCGAGGGGCGTTTAAAGGCCTTTTCGTAATGTGAAGCAGAACATTCTACTACCAACCGCTATCGAAGCAACATGTAATTACCAGTTTGACGCTAGTGAGACACGGTAGGACACTGGTTAAACAGGTGGATCGTCAACGGAGATCACAGTGTTCGAATTATCTTTGTTCCATGTCTGCGCAATTTCGTTCACCCCACGTCGCCCTAGTTCTCTATGCTATGCAAGCGAGTAGTTGGCAGTGATGGAACTGTTGGTTGAACCGCTTTTAAATAATAATTGCAGCATAGCTGAACGCTTCCCAGATTACACGAACTGTTAGTGTTAACAAGTCGTAGGAAAAGGGGGAAGACCGCAACTGAGATGAGAGGAATGCGTAAGAAAGGCGGAGGAAGTGCCAAGTGTAGGGAAACGGCTGCCGATAGGGAGCGGAAATGGATAACAGCTGGGGTTGGGCCGCAGTACAAAAATAGTGTCAGCCCTTTATAGAGGGAAAAACGAGGAAGAACAATTAACATAAACAGGTTTAACAAGGAAAAGTGTAATGATAAGAGCAGTTACCATAAACAGGTCTGCCATGGTAAAGTGTAGTATTAAGAACATTTATCATAAACAGGTATGCCATGGTAAAGTGTAGTGGTAAGAATAGTTACCATACACAGGTCTGCCATGGTAAAGTGTAGTGGTAAGAACAGTTACCATACACAGGTCTGCCATGGTAAAGTGTAGTGGTAAGAATAGTTACCATACACAGGTCTGCCATTGTAAAGTGTAACGGTAAGAACAGTTATCACAAACACGTCTGCCATGGTAAAGTGTAGTGGTAAGAACAGTTACCATAAACAGGTCTGTCATGGTAAAGTGTAGTGGTAAGAACAGTTACCACAAACTGGTCTGCCATGGTAAAGTGTAGTGGTAAGAACAGTTACCATAAACAGGTCTTCCATGGTAAAGTGTAGTGGTAAGAACAGTTACCATAAACAGGTATGCCATGGTAAAGTGTAATGGTAAGAACAGTTACTATAAACAGGTCTGCCATGGTAAAGTGTAGTGGTAAGAATAGTTACCATAAACAGGTATGCCATGGTAAAGTGTAATGGTAAGAACAGTTACCATAAACAGGTCTGCCATGGTAAAGTGTAGTGGTAAGAATAGTTACCATAAACAGGTCTTCCATGGTAAAGTGTAGTGGTAAGAACAGTTACCATAAACAGGTATGCCATGGTAAAGTGTAATGGTAAGAACAGTTACTATAAACAGGTCTGCCATGGTAAAGTGTAATGGTAAGAACAATTACTATAAACAGGTCTGCCATGGTAAAGTGTAGTGGTAAGAATAGTTACCATAAACAGGTCTGCCATGGTAAAGTGTAGTGGTAAGAACAGTTACCATAAACAGGTCTGCCATGGTAAAGTGTAGTGGTAAGAACAGTTACCATAAACAGGTCTGCCATGGTAAAGTGTAGTGGTAAGAACAGTTACCATAAACAGGTCTGCCATGGTAAAGTGTAGTGGTAAGAACAGTTACCATAAACAGGTCTGCCATGGTAAAGTGTAGTGGTAAGAACAGTTACCATAAACAGGTCTGCCATGGTAAAGTGTAGTGGTAAGAACAGTTACCATAAACAGGTCTGCCATGGTAAAGTGTAGTGGTAAGAACAGTTACCATAAACAGGTCTGCCATGGTAAAGTGTAGTGGTAAGAACAGTTACCATAAACAGGTCTGCCATGGTAAAGTGTAGTGGTAAGAACAGTTACCATAAACAGGTCTGCCATGGTAAAGTGTAGTGGTAAGAACAGTTACCATAAACAGGTCTGCCATGGTAAAGTGTAGTGGTAAGAACAGTTACCATAAACAGGTCTGCCATGGTAAAGTGTAGTGGTAAGAACAGTTACCATAAACAGGTCTGCCATGGTAAAGTGTAGTGGTAAGAACAGTTACCATAAACAGGTCTGCCATGGTGTAAAGTGTAATGGACATCGAGCAACGGAGAAGCTCAGAAATCGAACATTTTATTTTTATCCCCCCGATCTTCTTCCAGGTTTCCGACAACAAAGATTGGATGGCTCAGAGTTGGCATAACATGTCTACTGATGGTGGCTAGCACTGCTTCTTGTGGCGTAGAGAGGGATGACGCCAGTCTAGGTATGCCTTCACTTACATATTGAACTTTGCTTGACTCTCGATAAGCCAATGCCTTCCTTTTCCACTTGCCATCTGTATGTTTTGCCTTGGTTGGTAATCTTGTTGTCGTGTTAAATATTTAATCCGAATGTACACGCATTAAAGTTGTATCTTCTAATTATGTTGATTACCTTACCTACACAGTCTCTTCGGGCCTCTTGACCCATAAGGTTGCAGTGCTCCTTATTTAATTATCTCCATCTTTGTACACCTGTATGGTTTTAGTCTATGTCTCCCAACCTAGGTATTGTCTCCCTTTTCCTACTGTGATATTTCGTAAACACTGTCGTTTGTGTCGTGCAAATGCATTACACCATTCACGACGAGACCCTGGTGCTACACCCTGGTGCTACAGACCATGGTGCTACACCGTGGTGCTACAGACCCTGGTGCTACACCGTGGTTCCGCTCTGTGCAACACGGGATCGGTCAGCCAGAACAGGTTCTGGATTGATTGGTTTCACAGATAGGTGAAGTTCCCATTAAAACTTACATAGGGCCTAGTGTTATTACATAGATAAACTTGTGCGAGCGATATTTATAAAGGAGTTTACCGTGACCAAGGAAATAAGTCATGAGTATGTATCCTAACCAAGGCGTTAAATTGGAGAAAGTCCCTTAGTCAATAAGTTGGCGGATACCTCACAAATTATGATACAACGGTGTGAGCTTCTTTTGATGTTTTGTAAAACATGTATTTCTATAAATAAATGAATGTGCCTATTGGTGTCATTAATTTCACGAACATTTCCTAACAATTGTAACGGTACTTAGTAGATCGTTTCTTAATAAACACAGTCACGCCTCTGTACAAAATATCATGTAAGAAAATATTTATTTGTCCCAATGACAACATAATTCATACAAAAACCTTGATTATACAAATATGCAACAGTGTAAAGCAAAAACAATCAATCAACAAACTGAAATAATACATACATAATATAGCAAATGTGTTTTATTCAATATTGAATATTAACTCATACTAAGACCGGACATTGTCGCTATCCTAGAAGCCATCGAACTAATAACATGTCAGTTACCAGCAATACACTACCGCTTCAGTCGAGACACCGAGACTGCCGGCGTTGTGCAAGCTGCCGGCCGTCCCTGGCGTATGTCTTGCGTATTTCCCTCGCTGGTTCTTCAACAGCAAGACCGGCAAGTGCGAGAGGTTCATCTACGGCGGCTGTGGCGGTAACAAGAACAACTTCAGTACGAAAGAAGAGTGCGACAAGATGTGCTGGTGTCCACCGCCGTGTCGATGCTACTGCGAATTTGGTTTCCAGATCGACGAGTATGGTTGTCGAATTTGCAAATGCGTAGACCCGTGCAAGGTACCGTTGTGTTATGGGTGATAAAGGGTCTAAATGTAGACTGAAGTAGAAGAACACACATTCGTTCACGGGGATTTACCATGTTTCACTAGCTCGCTAATGACATACACATGTACTTCTAACTATTCGTTAGTGAGGGTCCATGAATGGCACATAACAATATTCTCTTAAACTCTGGCGATTCTTGGATGATTTATTGGACAAAAATGTGTTTTACGTGTTTCAAACAACACGTATTAACTATCGTAAACCCAATAGCAATCCCCGTCCACTGGTACAGGTGAATGCTTTACGATATTAATTATCATACATTATTCATTTACTTAATTATTGTTTTAAATGGTGCAGTATGTTTGTAGTTACCCATACATGTTGGATAATATATTAGTTGTGTTCATGTGTATTTAATTACAATTGTTTGTTATACTGAGTTTGTTTCTCTGTGTTTCGCATATTCGAGCCTCAGAAAGATGTAATCTTAGTTTCGGTGTAACCGCTATTTAACCTGGTTGGTGATTTGAGAAAGAACTTGAAACGTCTGCAAAATCGTCCTGTTAACTGTTAGTGTAATGGTCAGCTAAATCATACCAAAGTAAAGGTCGGTTTACACGAGCGAGTTGTACTCCTGTTGGGGGGCGACACGGTGTCGCATGATAATGGCCAGCTAAATTGTGTGTGCGTTTAGACGAGTAACATGTCTAAACACTGCGACGTAGATATAGACTGGCGCCACTCCCGACTGGACCTTTGATCACAGGTTATATATATATATATATATATATATATATATATATATATATATATATATATATATATATATATATATATATATATATATATATATATATATATATATATATGTCCAATTGAGCAATCAATCGCTATTGTAAACCGGCCTTAACACCAATGAGTAACACAATAAAATGGGCAGCTAGTATTTTCTATGCAAATGTAAGTAACCCTCTGTTTCTCATTCAGGGAGTCTTCTGCCCGCCTGGTCAAATATGTGAAGCAAAGAAAGTGTTTTGCAAAAAGGCGCCATGTCCGCCTGTGATGCAATGTGTCGGTGAGTGGCAATGATGTGTAAACAGAATAGTTGTTCCCTTCAAATAATAATAATAATAATAATAAAGAGCATTGTCGCTTTCAAACATCAAGTATGTAGGTTCAGCTGATGTAATTTCTATGTCATATCCTGATATGTCTGTTTTAAACGGATTACTAAGACATATTGATAAAACAGAAAAGTCTATGTGTCTATATCTTATTTGGATCATGTTACAAGGCATAAACTATATCTATTCTAATTTCCTGACTGCCCATATGTGTTTTAATGAACCACAATTTACAAATATAATATGACCGTTATCTTTTTATGAATATAAATCTTGCAGTTCATCATGCAATGTAAACAATATATTCGAGTCGAAACATTCAAATTAAACAGATACTGGTCAACTTATTCGAAACAACTGCTGTTCATGAAACAGATTTGTGCTGTCAATATGTTAGAACAGATATGACTGATGTTACATAACATGATTGTACGGTGATAACGATCATCAGATTATGTACTGTAAAACAATTAGACAACCAGGCGGTGTACGGCTGACAGTGTCGTATATATCGTCGCAATCACCTGCAGTTCCAGACCCGACCTGCTGCGACGGTCGGCCGTACGACCACGTGAAACAAGTCTGCTGCCAGAGAAGACTGTATGACAGAGAAGACGATGTCGACTGTTGCGCCGTCGACTCCATCTATCGCGTCAACCCGCCCTATAACGTCATCAAAGAGATCTGCTGCCAAGGAGTCGTGCAGAAACGGCCCAACAACGCCGAGTGCTGCGCCGAGAAGGCCTTCGACATCAAGCGCCAGTTCTGTTGCCAGGGCAACCTCTACAATCGTCACCCAGACGTCATATGTCCCGGATGCTGCGGAGGTCTGTATGCAAAATATACGTACAAATAGGTCTCACTTTGCATGTTGTATGGATAATACTGATTACTTTAGACTTAGCAGCCAATCTGGTCCGCGGGTCGTCCGACCACATTTAGTACTTTATAAAAAACATCCAAATGTGATCCGTCCTTGGAAGTCCTATCTATGTGTCTGAAGGCGATATATGTCCGACACGTAGTATAAAGTATGTATGTTGCAGAACTATTTTTGCACTTTATACATGATATTAAGGCTCATACACAAGTACGACGAATGACCATACATAATTAGCGTCACCTATATATATATATATATATATATATATATATATATATATATATATATATATATATATATATATATATATATATATATATATATATATATATACATATATATATATATATACATATAATATATATATATATATAATATATATATATATATATATATATATATATATATATATATATATATATATATATATATATATATATATATATATATATATATATATATATATATATATATATATATATATATATATATATATATATATATATATATATATATATATATATATATATATATATATATATATATATATATATATATATATATATATATATATATATATATATACGATCCATTGGAAGAAAGATCGTGGATCTGAAGAAAACAGCGTAATATTGGAAATTGTTTTGAAATGAACAGATTAAGTGGTGAATATTTATAATGCAACTCTGAGGTGTCGTTCTCAGAAGCTATCAATTGGAACTTACCTAAACAAAACATCCGTGAGAAATACGAGATTAAATTAATTGCCCAGAAAATGCAGATGCATTTCACAAATATCAATCACGATTAAAACTCAATCAGCGGGCAAGCATGCAATATTCTTTATAAATGCTCTTGTCGATTTGTTCCTGTTTACCTAGTGTTTCACAGTGTGCCACTATAAACGTTGCGTTTGTCAGCCAAGCCGTACAGCACTATGGATGAACTGTGCTGCGACGGCGCCGTTGTCTGGAAGCCAAGGAACGGTGCGTGCTGCGGCAAGAAGGCGTACAACGAACTGGAGGAGATCTGCTGTGACGGAGTGATACAGAAGCGACCGCCCAACGCCGAATGCTGTTGCAAGAAGGCATTTGACTCCCGCAAGTTCGTCTGTTGCGGTGGCATAGTGCAGGAGAGGCCCAACAACGCGTTCGGCTGATTCTTTTCACGCCACAAATGTTTAATTCTCACAGTGTGATACTAAACTTTAGTTTATGCTATAATACGCCTCTTCTACTCCATGACGACAAAGCCTTTTGTTAACTAGGCTACATCAGTAAACCGACTAGTGACTGCTATGCACTAGCTAATATTTATAATAATGTTTGTATGACTTGTTTCCAGCTTTCTTCTAAAAAACAAATAAAGTTGATCAGCATGGTGTGTTTCTTGCAATGTTATCAGATGTGTCACCTTATTTCGGTGTGTTATCGTAGTCACTCTGAAATGGTCAAATAAACCCAATAGCCCTGTCATTAGAGCACCAACCTGACACTTACGCCTCCCGTAAAAGTCCAACCGCTTGTTTGCATTAGGTTCTTTAAAGTTAACTAAGCGTTCAAATAGTGTGTCTCCAATTTTAATGGTCCGCCCCTTCATTCATAAAACGTGTGCGGTCAGTAGGAATTATCAGGACACGGTTTATGGTCTTACTTGTGTACCGTTTACTACGGGTCATATTTGTTAAAAGATCAATTGTGCTCTAGAATCTCAGTTTTCTTGCAACTTGCAGGGCACATTTATCGTTTTATTCGTTTTATTTGACGGTCGTAAGATTTCGACAATGCTAAGCCACACCCCGGTCACGGTGGTCTTAGAAATGTTCGCAAAGCGGCGCAGCCGAGTTCTCGGCTGACGTCAGAGATTCGCCTCTATGTACTGAACACCTGCAAATCATTATCGTAGCGAGCGTGATTAATGTGATATACTTCGGAGTACAGAAAGACACCTTGGTAGTTAAACAGAATGTCTCTACATGTATTGCCCTCGTATAACATATGAAAGCTATATATGGCTGCATAAATCGTCTTGCCTGCTTTCTCTCGTTGTAGCGTAGGATAAAACGACGATTTACTGTGGTAATCTGAATCATGTTGGGATATGCCCCCCACTCCCAATAATTCATAACGCCTGAATGCAAACATTCACCTGAATGCGTGATGTGCACTAGTTGGCACAGTGAAGAACCAAACTGAATCAATTGCCTTCAGCTTCAGACGAAGATATAGAGAGGGTGCGCAGACTGCTTAGCTCTGACGAGTGCCGATTGTGGCTCAGACCATCAGCTGTGGGCAAATATACGGACGCACACAGAGTAAGAAGACATATCACCTGTGTGTGCCCTCCGCGGCCGCGGGGGGCACACACCAGAGTGATACGTCTGCGTAGAATGAGTACCGTGTCGCCATCTAGCGGTAGTCGTCTGAAGAAGATTGCTGATACCAGTTCAAACGTCACAGGAGGAGAAAGGCAAACTGACTGTGAAATAAGTAAAACTATTACTCATTTGAACCATTCAGTCTGATGAACATCTTCACTCAAAGAAATTATCAATTAGAAGCTGTACAGCAAAAACGTAAATATAAACACCACCTGAACAGTACTTATGGCTGATATCAGGTTATAGGCAAGTTAGCAGAAAGATGACGTGGCAGCTGGGCTAGACGGCATCCCCGCTGAAATACTCAAAGCAGGTAGGGAAACCAAAGCACTAAAGAACATAATCGGTCATGTTTCGGAAAGCAGTGAATATTTAGGTGATTTGGTTCAATCCGAGATCATTTTATACGCTACCAAAAATGCCGAAGAGTGTAGAAACATCGTAGAATTTGTTATGATAGCATAACATAAGTTGAATGTTCAAGCGGCACCTGTTACAACCAGTAATGTAGTAATGGAACGGTAATGTAATAATCGACCAGTAATGTAATAAATCGACCGGTAATGTAATAATCGACCAGTAATGTAATAAAAATGATGATGATAATCATGATGAAGATGATGTTAATAATGATGATAAATAAGGTGATGATGATGTTGATAAATGAATATGATGATGATGACAATTAAGGGGTCATCTTAGTGACGATGATAATGATGATGAAGATTATGACGATGGTGATGATAATGATCAAGATGATAAAAATGATAAAAATAATAATAATGATAACGACGGTGATGATGAGGGTGATGAGTGGTTATGATGATGATGAGGAAGAAGATGAACATATTTAACCGGTCTTAGTGATGATGATGATGATGATGAAGAAGATTATGACAATGAGGGGGATCATTATTACGATTATGAGGACGAAGACAATGACAACCTCAGCCTCGGCATCCTGCTCCTTCTCCTCCTCATCATCATTATGACGATGAGAAGGAGGAGCAGGGTGATGAGGCTTGAAGGTGTCACTGTCTTCGTCCTCATAATCGTAATAATGATCACCCTCATTGTCATCATCATCATCATCATCATCATCATCACTAAGACCGCTTAATTGCCTTCATCTTGTTCCTCATCATCATAACTATTTGTCACCCTCACCATCACCGTCGTTATCATCATTATTATTATTATCATTATCAACATCATCGTCATAATCTTCATCATCATTATCATCGTCACTAAGATAACCTCTTAATTGGCATCAACATCATAATCATTTATCACCCTCATCATCACCTTATTCGTTATAATTATTAACATTATCATCATCATCATAATGGTTATCATCATCATTTTATTTACATTACTGGTCGACTTATTACATTACCGTTCGGGTATTACATTACCGGTAGATTTATTATATTACCGATCGATTATTACATTACCGGTCGATTATTACATTACTGATTGTAACAGGCGCCCCATACACTCGGCGGTTTAGGGGTAAGACCACAGTTGACCTTCCTGTTTATTGTTTCACACGAATGTAGGGCGTATTAAATTGCGATATGTGAATTTAAAGAATTCATATGATGTAACATAAGTGCAATTGAGCAGGCATATGCGCATTTGTTTTGAGAGTTTAACAGTCGGAGGGATTTATGGGAATTTTTCTGCTATGGGCCACGTGGGCGAATGAATACATGGCTAGTTTTGTCAAAATTGATGGGCATCGCACGTCGGGGCGTTTTAAAAGAGCTGGAGGTAAGTGATTTTGATACAACTTGGTCAGCATGTCAACAAGATGATGGCAGTTGCTGTGAAAATTTTTCAGAATTTTTAGTGGTCACGTTTTCTTATAATCAGACAAAACGTTAACATGGCCACCAATGCAATTCTCAACTGTGGTCTGACTCCTTTAGTGGGCGTCATCACTCTCTGTGCAGACGCCAGAGCGGGAACTCAATGTATGTGTCGTGTTGTCGATACTTTTAATAAACCTTTATTAACTAAATAGTTAAGACATCTCTTTACAGAATCAACCTAATAATTCATGCCACTAAAGTGCTGCTTGATATCATTTGTCAGCGGATGTCGTATTACACTACATCAGGATTTGCATGATAACAGTTTGGATTCGTCGGGCAGCGAAGGAACAACTAATTCGATCCTCACACTAAGAAACATCACCAAACAGACATCAAAAAGGCAGATTGGGCGAGATAACATATGCAACAGCCAACTGAATTAGAAAACATTTGTCTATGTTTGACCCGAATATCAATGCTGCTTACACACATGTCACGGCTCTAAGTGACGACCAACCCATCAACGTGGGCAGCAAGAAAACTAACCAGTCAGGCTGTTTCAAATGTATAGGCTCACTTCTCAACATTGAAAGAAACAGCATAACCGATGTTCGCGCTCTGACCAGGAGTGTCATAATCGTACTGACATATGGAAGTCAACGGAGATCGGGTTGTGTTAGAATATACAGTTAGACAAGTCGTTAGTCCGGAGCGCGGCGTTGTACGGTTATGCAAGTTGGGATATGGAAACGACGGACGACAACAGGTTGGTGTGTCTGAAGACAAGTGACTGTTAGCAGAGCTAAAACGGCTAAAACTATTGAAATATGGACAATGAAAACGGCAACGCCACAGCCTGGTATTAACATCGAAGGCAAAGCCGAAGAGAAGAACAAACCTGGAAGCAAATGGACTGCTTGGCTAGACAACGTGAGGCAATGGACAGTTGGAAGCCTGCGAATTGCATGGGAGACGTCGGGTACCCGTGATGACTGGAGGATGTCGACGGCTCTGATGATGGTGATGACAAAACGCAATGCGATCGCGGGCTCGAAACATTATCAATCTGCCAATGGTTGGGTCTTTCAGTTGTAGCTCACTCATCTGTGATGGTGGAATGCTGGGTAGTGTCCCACTCGACCGTAGGGCACTACCGGTCACGTTGACTTGCGTTACGACAGGCTGCTGTATACACTGCACGGCTGACTCCACCAAGTTCACACGCAATGTTGCTGGGAGTACTGTTGATCGAGTCACTTCTTCGAAACAACTGCTGACATCATTACCGTCCATCGGCACAGTCTGGCGTGTCATCCGTGACAGGGCATCAGCATTGGCATTATGACGAGCTGCACGATACCGAATGTCAAAATCAAATGGAGCCAGTGCAGACGCCCATCTTTGCTCCAAGGCAGGGAGTTTTGTCTTTTTCATCAAGTACGTCAACGGGTTGTTGTCTGTGTAGATGGTGAATTTGCTGCCTAGGAGGTAGTCACGAAATTTCTCTGTAACGGCCCACGTTAGTGCCAACAGCTCCAACTTCTTGGACGAGTAGTTGGCAGCATTGCGTTCAGCTCCACGTAGCCCTCGACTGGCATAGGCAATGATCCGCAGTCTTCCCTCTTGCATTTGGCTCAACACTGCACCCAATCCTCGGTCACATGCATCCGTCTCCACAATAAACTGCTGGGCGTAGTCTGCAAAGCCGAGTACTGGGGCAGTAGTTAGGGTGTGTTTCAAGGTGCTGAAGGCATTGTCACAATCCTTCGTCCACCGATATCCGAGTTTCACGTGGGCACTCTTCCTAGGCTTGCCTTTCACATCCTGACACATTGACGTCACCAACTGGTGTAGAGGGCTGGCAATCTGTGTGAAGCGCGACACGTATCGACGGTAGTAGGATGCAAAGCCAAGGAATGAGCGAAGCTCCTTGAGTGTCGAGGGGGTAGGCCAGTTCGTTACATCAGTGATCTTGTTCGGATCTGTTGCAATGCCCTCTGCCGACACGCGATGGTCCAGGTAGTTTACTTCATCTCGGAAGAAAGAACACTTCTTTAAGTCCAACTTGAGACCATATTCTGCTAGTTTCGGGAACACAACATCGAGTCGGCGTATGTGCTCGGAAATGTGTTCGGCAAAGATGATAATGTCATCCAAGTAGCACAGCAATATGGTGTACAGTTCATTGCGAAATGCTGTCTGCATCAGACGTTGGAATGTCGCAGGCGCATTACACAAGCCAAACGGCATACGTGCAAACTCATACAGTCCAAACGGTGTTGTGAATGCTGTCTTGTGCTGGTCGTCTGGGTGCATGCGTACCTGGTTGTAAGCGGACTGCAGGGCAAGTGTGGAAAACCAACGAGCCCCTTTCATGGCATCCATTGATTCATCGATTCGAGGAAGTGGGTGCGCAGCCTTGACGGTTTTCGCATTCAATGCACGGTAGTCACAGCACAGTCGAAGCGCTCCAGAGCGCTTTCGCACTAGCACGATAGCACTGGCGTGATCACTCTGACTTTCAACAATACAGCCATTTCTAAGTAGCTGCTGCAAGTGTTCTTTCACCTCTTCAAACTGGGTCGGTGGTATTCGCCGATAGGGCATCACAACAGGAGTGTCATCTGTCGTACGAATGCGGTGCTGTACAGCATCAGTGCATCCTAAGTCATCATCAGATTTGGCGAACACGTTGGCATGGCGACTAAAGAGTTCCGTGACCTGTCGCAACTCATCACTCGTGCCGGGAAAGTTGGACAGATCAACAGGTGGCACTCGGGGTGTGTCCATCTTGTCCGGTGAATTGGTGTCAAGCATCGACTGGTTGCTCACAACAATCTCACAGTTATTCACCTCGACTTGCAAGTCTCTAGTGCCCAAGACTTGTACGGGTCGTAACATGCCAAGTCAGGTCCGTTGTGTCAGCCACATGTCACTCTGGGTGGTGTTGACAACAGCCACAGGGAAGGTCCTAGCACTGATGACAGCTGATATAATCAGTGGATTGCCAGGGTCCAGTGTCAACGGTTCAAGAATTGCCGTCACGCCGTCTTTCCCTCCAAGTGCGTGTACACAGCTCGTTGAGTGGGCAGGCACACGGACCGGCTGTGAGCCAGCAACACGAGCAAACTTCACTGTTTCTCTAGCGGCTTGTCCCTTCGTCCCCAAATCCCTCAGACAGGAAGTCACTTGGGGTACTGCAGACAGTACATTAGTGCCAATGAGCCCCGGCACTTGACGACCATTGGGACAGTCTCGGACCACCAGCACAGCTCGGTTGCACACAGTAGTGCCAACCAACACAATGTATGTCTCAAAATAGCCGAGATATGGCAACTCCAGACCATCAGCAGCTCAAATTGTCAGCCAGTTCCGTACTGTCGTGAGTTTGTGGCCACGAGGTTGCAGGTGGGCCAGGTAGAACGACTCGTTTACGAGTGTCACCTGGCTTCCAGTGTCCACCAAACACTCTAGGTTGACACCCGCCATTGTCACAGTGATTATTGGTGAATCGCCAATCAAATGTTCTAGCCCATCTATGGGCCGTCCCCGTTTTTGGGCCACTTGATTCACATCGGCCCCCAGGCCCTGACGGGGGTGGACTCGTTCAGTTTAAATGAGCTGAACGCTGGTATGCTCGACAATCGCGCCGGATATGTCCACGTTTGTGGCAGTGGAAACACTCCACTCCACGTCCGGCTTCACTGGAACGACCCAACTGCCTCGGTCCGGGGCCACTTGCCATGGCCGACATAATCTGCTGCTGCTGACTCAGCACCTCGGTGATTGCGTGCTGTTGGGCAGCTAGTCCCTCAGAGAACAGCTTTCTCTGGGCAGCCAACTCATCCCAGACTTTGGCCAATGCATCAGGGGGCGTTGCGTCACACTGGGCCACGTACGCCATGGTCTTCCTGGGAGCCACGTCTTCCACCTCATCAGCCCACATCAGGGCCACTTTCCGGATCGCCAGAAACGTGCTGGCTGGCTCGCGCTCGACCCGACGTTTCAATTCCCATCGGAGATGGACGTCGCGCACATTCTCAATCAGCTGTTCGCGCAACATCCGGTCGCGGTCGTCGGCTATTCCTGGTGATGTCCTCTGCAGGCAGTCCACCAGCTCGACCAGGCCATGCGAGAAGTCAGATATTGTTTCTGAATTATGTTGCCGTCGTTCGTAGAACGCTCGCAGTAGCTGTGATGTGGAGCTTTTCTCGCCAAACACCTCCTCCAGGGCAGAGAAGATCTGTTCTGCGTCACCCCGAACTTCGTCAGGCTGACACCGCATCTCCACCCGGGCTGCTCCCTCCAGATAGCTGATCGCGAAATTTGCTGCAGCATGTCCTGTCAGACCCTGCACAATGATGCAGGCCCTCGCCTCCTCCAGCCAATCCACCAGGGACACGTCGCAGGCCCCACTGAAGTGACGCAGCTTGCGTTCACGCTGAATCAAAACGCTGGTCGCAGGTTGTCCAGCCCGATCCCTCATTCGCTGTAACTCTTGCTGCATTGCCGCCAGTTCGTCCTGGAGATCTTCCATCCGGCCTTTCCCAGTTGTTGTTTAATAAAAATTAAAAGCATACAAGATACAAAAAAAAATATTTTTTTTATTTTAAAACATGAGACAAGAAACAAAAAACATTTGTTTGGCCTACCCCACTTCTGGTACCAAATGTAAGCCCTGCTTACTATTACAAATTAGGCCACAGCAATAATCATTACTGTATAGTTGTACTATAAACAAAGTTATTTCTTTTAAGCGTAAGGGAAAAAACGAAAGGATTTAGGAGTAACTAAATTTAATAATAATCACGTAAGAACAACTACAAATTCACATCAGTCACAACAATGACTCCACTCCTCTACTTTACACCAAATAATAACTATAAACCCTCAAACAACAACCGGTACTAAGCAATATGGTCCTGATCTGTCAGGTGAGCCATAACCTGCAGAATGCAAAGTATTAGTGGTGAAACTAGATACAGCATACAAGACAACCTACAAGAGTTAGATACCTGGCTGTCTGGCTGTAACCATCTATATCTACCAGTCACAATGCTGGAAATTATATACCAGCTCCAGGACGATACATATTACTCGAATGGATAATCAAAGATTAAGGTAAAATAGCAGTGGATTACAAGATCCACCAACAATACAGTTTAAGTCAAAATAGTTCAAGTTGTAAACTGTCACTTGGCTCCAAATGGTATCACCATCTAGCGACTACTAGTGAACCCAAACATCACAACATAGCTCGAGAATTAAGTGTCACCATCTAGCGACTAACCGCGAACATAGGGTAGGGCGGGGCAATACGCCCATATGAGGCAATACGCCCATAGCACTTTTCCAACGAACGCCCAATGCAGTATACCACGTGTTATGCTTTTTGAAGTGCTGCCATCTCTCGCTTTCTTCTGAGAAGAGCGCTAAAGTGGATGTTCGAAAGTAAGTATGAAAATCAATGTTTCGTGTTTTTCTCGGTATTGATATAAAATTTAATGTCTACCTTTGTGTTAATAAAGTCATTGTAACCAAGAGTGATGTTTTGCCACTCGGCATATATCATCATAATTAACTTGTAAACACATTAGCAGCATTGATTGTGGGTGATAATAAGGACGCTTATTGTATGCCACCTATTGATCAAAATAGTACTATTGGGGCGAGACGCCTACCAACCAAGGGGGCAATACGCCTAGGTGGGCGTTTTGCCCCGCCTATATATATATATATATATATATATATATATATATATATATATATATATATATATATATATATATATATATATATATATATATATACACATTCGGTATAATAATTATACAACTACCAATACCAATCCCACTACTACCAGTCTCTGTGCACCACTTAATGTAAAGCAGACAATAGGTATGCATGATTACCTTTCTTTATTATATCGCATTTATTCTTTATGTTCATTTGCAGTCTAAATCATGGTCAGGCACTACAAAAAACAAACAAACAGAGGAGTGTACGGTGATGGCAACTTGCAAGATGCGTTGAGATTAGTCAGAGACGGCATGCCGCTCATCCGTGTCAGCAAAGAATTGGGAGTTCCTGTTCGCACTATTCGCAGACACCGTGATGCCCTTGTAGCCACACCTGGAAAGGTGAGGTTGGGTTCCTCATCGGCGCTGCCGCCGGAGGTTGAGTTGGTCATTCATGACCACATCCAGACAATGGAGAGGGCCTTGTACGGCCTAACTCCTACTGATGTCAGACGTCTGGCATACGACGTGGCAGTGGCCACGGGGACAAACCACTCGTTCAACCAGACAAACAAGTTGGCCGGGAAAGACTGGCTGAAGAGCTTTCTAAGAAGACATCCCGACCTGAGCATTCGTCAGCCCCAAGGAATAAACTTATCAAGAGCTGTTGGTTTCAACAGAGCGAAAGTAAACGAGTTCTTTGGGATCTACAAAGATGTGCTCAATGGCCACGAATACCTACCGTCCAAGGTGTGGAACATGGACGAAACTGGGATAACCAGTGTCCACCAGCCAGGCAAGGTCGTCGCTTCCAAGGGGGTCCGTCAGGTGGCGAAAATGACCAGCGGCGAACGAGGAGCAACCGTGACCGTGATCTGCGCGGTCAGTGCTGCCGGGGCCTACCTTCCGCCATTCATTATTTTTTCCCCGGAAGCGAATGGTGGACCAGCTCATGCAGGGTGCCCCGCCACAGTCAGTCGGCCACGCCAGTGCAAGCGGTTGGACAGATGCCGGACTCTTTCTGAAGTGGATGGAACATTTTGTTCTCTACACAAATGCATCAACGCAGAACCGTCACCTGATTGTGTTGGACGGGCATCACAGCCACAAGACACTGGATGCTGTAAACTAACCCAGGGCTCATGGAATCGAGCTGATCACTTTTCCTCCACACTGCACCCATAAGATGCAGCCTCTCGACCGATGCTACTTCAAATCTCTGAAGAGCGCCTACAACGTATCTGCAGACAACTGGATGACGTCACACCATGGCAAAAGAATAACATTCTACGACATGGCAGGGATCTTTGGCACTGCGTTCCTACGAACGTCAACGCCATACAAGGCCATCAATTGATTCCGGGCCTGCGGACTGTGGCCCTTCGATGACACCATCTTTCAAGACAACGAGTTCGCTGCTGCCGCTGTGCCACCTATACATGATACCACTGAGCAGGCCGATGTGGCTGCCGTTGAAGGTATGTGCACAATGTTAACACGCACTATTTATACGGGATATACGTCAGTCAATGTGCACACTATGGATATTCCAAAACCTTTCCATCACACGTTGGAAGCCAAACGCGCGTAAATGAAAATTACCCGTTTGCCCTTGCTTGCCCCCATATAGCTCCAAAGCATTCCCACTCAATTGCTGACTGACGAAAAATATCACTTTATTCACATAAGAAGATACATGTAATGAAGTGTAACAATAACGACCTAAGTACCTGTGCTGAATATAGTAAATGACTATGTATAGTAGTTTAGTATGGCAGGCTACGGTAAATTAGGGAATCGTACATTTTATTGATATAGGTCTAGCGGTTGTACAAAAATATAGGTACAGGTATTGACGTACTTCTGAGCTCGGATACAGGCTCTATAGACATAGTGTATATTGTACTGAACTATATGTTATAGATACCGCTCGGGAGATCGTCAAGAAGCTTTCTCCTTCTCCGCGGATTGATGCACCCAGAGCTCGTACGCGGAAGGCTGAATCTGCGGCGTGCCTCACGTCGTCTCCATACAAACGGAGTTTGGTGGAAAAGGACGACGTCCAAAAAAGGAAGAAGACAACCGCCGTCCGCACTGCATCGGGAAAGAAACGCAAAACAAAGAAACAAACTACACCCGAAAGCAGCGACGACGAAGACGAAACGTGGCCTTGCCTTGTATGTGACGAGCCTTTTTCAAATAGCAAATCGCGGGAAAAATGGGTCCAGTGTCTAATGTGCAAGAAATGGGCCCACGGCTAGTGCACACCAGGCTACAACATGTTTATGTGTCCTAACTGTGAATCAGACGAGGACTAGGATAGTCACATCATGTCATGTAATGTCTCACAGCAACGGAGAAAACATTACCGTAATGCCTTTCAATTGTGACATTTGTTTCAATATAATGCTATACACGACGATAATAGGAACTGGGCTGGCTTGACATAAATCAGACGACTTCCAGTATGCATGACACATTTGTTTAATTGTATCAATTATATCATACTGCTAATAGTCGTATAATACGCAAATATATTTGCTTAATTGGTAGGTCCCAGATATATGTTATACGTGACATATGTGATGTCAACACGATTCCCTGATTTCTTATGGGGCGAAACGCCTACCACTGGGCGACTTGCTCCTTTCTGTGGGCGTATTACCCCAGCAAAGGGGCAATACGCCTACATAAGACTTTTTTAGAATGCGTTTAACTTGAAAACTGTTTGTAATCAGACTTTTAATACTGTTTATTTTAATTGAGTGTAGCTGCCTCTTTCGGAGTATTAAACTGTTTTTTCGGATAAACTTTAGTATTTGTTGCTATTCAATTTCTTGCTTAAGGTGGGCGTATTCCCCCGCCCTACCCTACCGTCCACACCATTACCAAATAAACACATTGTAAAAGATAAATCTTAATGTCACTCTACTGGGCTGGTATGTTAAACTTGAATATTACGGTTGGTCTCCTTAGATTATGGGGTTCTTAGAGGATCTACATTCGACACATTATCCGAACGAATTGCATTATCGCTCATCTGTACGACAATAGTACAACAGACCATTAATGATTAAGATTAAAACAAACAAACAAACAGGCAATATAGCATAGCAAGATGGTACGACAGTAGGAAATATAATTCACCAACCTCTCTCTTGATAGTGCAATATGGATGTAGTAAATTGAATGTAGTAAAATTTAAGAATGGCACCGTAAATTACAATTGCAGCCGAAACACACTTACGGGCTCACAGTCCGAGTACAGGGGTTCTCCCGCGCCACGATTTAAATCTCGCGCTCCTCGCAATTATTACTACTTTTTGGTATGAACCATATAAAACAAATGTCATAATCATAAGACGAAATATATCAAAATAAATGGTAATCACATTCAAGACAAGGAAAAAATTAAAAATTACACCAACAACAGAACGTGCCGCCACCTAGCGCCACCTAACCAGAATGATCAGGTCACACACACACAATATATATATATATATATATATATATATATATATATATATATATATATATATATATATATATATATATATATATATATATATATATATATATATATATATATATATATATATATATATATATATATATATATGTATGTATATATATATATATATATATATATATATATATATATATATATATATATATATATATATATATATATATATATATATGTATATATATGTATGTATATATATGTATGTATATATATATGTGTATATATATATATATATATATGTATATATATATGTATATATATATGTATATATATATGTATATATATATATATATATATATATATATATATATATATATATATATATATATATATATATATATATATATATATATATATATATATATATATATATATATATATATATATATATATATATATATATATTGTATTTATATATATATATGTATATATATATATATATATATATATATATATATATAAATGGTTTGGAAGATGACATATCTAGCAAAGTACTGAAATTTGTAGATGACACAAAATTATTCAGAAAGGTTACTAATGATACAGATAAACAAAGTTTACAGGATGATCTAGATAAATTAGTTAAATGGTCAGAACAATGGCAAATGTTATTAAATTTTGGGAAGTGCAAATGTATACACATAGGACATGAAAACATGGACGAAGAATATAAAATGGATGATGCTATACTAGGTAGAACCACAAAAGACAAGGACTTACGAGTAACATTTAGTGCCGACATGAAAGTTTCAGAGCAATGTGGGATTGCTGCTTCGAAAGGAAATCAAATTCTATAGCTAACTAGGAGAATTATTACGTATAAGGAGAAACAGCTAATAGCACCCCTGTACAAAGCAATAGTTAGACCACATTTGGAATATTTTATTTAAGCATGGGGGCCGTATCGTAAGAAGGACATAGACAAGCTAGAAAGAATACAAAGAAGAGCAACTAAAATGATTCCAGCATTGAGGGACCTTAGTTATGAAAGCCGCTTATTACAATGTGGTTTGACAACACTAGAGGCCAGGAGACTAAGAGGAGACCAAATAGATGTGTTTAAAATAGTGAACGGTTATTAGGATATTAATAAGAATATGTTCTTCAAACTTAAAGAAGGCAGTAGAACCAGAGGACACAAAGCAGCATTAGTTAAGCAGCAGTGTAGGTTGGACATGAGAAAGTACTCTTTCTCACAGAGGGTGATAAATAAATGGAACAAACTGCCAAATGATTGTGTTAATGCTAGTAGTGTGAATAGGTTTAAAAATAGAATTGACAGATATCTGATAAGGGTGGGCTACACATAGATGATAAAATTGTTGGACTCTCTATGAGCCAATGGCTTCCTTGTCCACTTGCCATTTGGAACTCGTTTTTTGGGATGGCAATCTTGTTAAATCTTGTTAAAAGTCCATCTACATCGGCCCTTGACGCGTGTGCCTGACCGTGACGACATCGGCCCTTGACGCGTGTGCCTGACCGTGACGACATCGGCCCTTGACGCGTGTGCCTGGCCATGACGACATCGGCCCTTGACGCGTGTGCCTGGCCATGACGACATCGGCCCTTGACGCGTGTGCCTGACCGCGACGACATTGGCCCTTGACGCGTGTGCCTGGTCGTGCCGACATCGGCCCTTGACGCGTGTGCCTGGCCGTGACGACATCGGCCCTTGACGCGTGTGCCTGGCCATGACGACATCGATCCTTAACGCGTGTGCCTGGCCGTGACGACATCGGCCCTTGACGCGTGTGCCTGGTCGTGACGACATCGGCCCTTGACGCGTGTGCCTGGCCTTGACGACATCGGCCCTTGACGCGTGTGCCTGGCCATGACGACATCGGCCCTTGACGCTAGTGCCTGGCCGTGACGACATCGGCCCTTGACGCGTGCGCCTGGCCGTGACGACATCGGCACTTGACGCGTGTGCCTGACCGTGACGACCCCCGCCCAATAAAAAGTACATCTGCGTATCTACACCGACATGCAGTAGCAAAACAATGACAGTGAAGCAGACCGCCATAGTGAGAGTGAGCTACGCCGTCAACAGAGGGGTGGTCTTCTCCCCTCTGTTGGTGGAAGCATGGTCGTGATGTAATTTGGCCCTGTTTTGGCAGAGGGATGGTCGTACGGCGACTTACCCTTCTGTCTTTGGATGGTCAGCCATTTTGCGATACAACCCTACACGAACCCGTCCTGCTATGTCAGCCAGACTGCAGTTATTTACGTAACACACACCAGTCTTTCTGGGTACGATACCAATTGTGATATTAGCCATGGACTAATACACCTTTCATCATGTTGAGTGTGGTAAAAAAATTATCTCAGCAAGTGCCAATATTTCACAATTTTGTATTGAACACAACTAAATAGTATCTACTGTGGCTCCAGCCAACTGATGCGCAGCCCTTTAGAGGGGGTTGGGCCACCACCTGCACACAGGTGGGGCCGGAGGGTTTATTCCCCCACTTTTGTGTATATCATTGTAAATACTCTAGCTAGCACTATATTCATATAATTATATACGCTTATCTGCACATAGGTATCTTTTCCATTTTTGTATGTTGTCGCTTTGTATAAGAGCAGCAAGGGTTGTTGGTAAAGTATGTCTTTGGCAGTTGCTAGTTACAGTAGAAAATATAATTAATATTAAAACGTATCTGGTATTGTTTATTAATTGGTCATACATACCAGCTTAGTCAATAATGTACCAGGCTTTGCACAGTTTGTGACAGGCTTTGTCACTATTATGTTGGATATTAATAAAATTGGATTGCCCATTACCAACCTACCAAGTAGTTGGTGCATTTATACAAAAAAAAAAGTGTGCATGAGCGTGTCCCCATTTCGTTATAAACACAAATACACCGGGAGTCAACGGGGTATCGAACTGCAAAAACACACTAAATGAATTTTTGGCCTATAGGATGAAAAGCCTTTTTTGTGGGACTGGGCAGCGAGCACCTAGCTTATTAGCTAGGTGTGTTTCACCAAAAAAATAACATGTCCCTCTCTCTATCCTGCGCACCCAATTACACCAAACGATCATGTGACTTTTTTTGGAAACTATTACTGGCCAGCGTGCACCACGCTGGGAAAATGTGCAGATAGCGAGCGGGACCATGTTTTCGAATCACTTTTCTTCTCTTCGCCATACGAACAACATCATCCGAGCTTCTTAATTTATTCCCTTCCACCTTCCCGATAAATTTGTACTTCTGTGTCGATATGCTTTTTAAAGTCGCATATTACGTGACAACATGTCTAGGTATCGAATTGATCTGAATGTTGTATCGGGGGGGGGGGGGTTATTCCCCAATTGTTTTTATATCATTGGGGTTTATTCCCCCACGTTTGTGTATATCATTGTAAGGGGGGATTATTCCTCCACTTTTGTGTATATCATTGTAGATACTCTAGCTAGCACTATATACATATAATTATGTATGCTTGTCTGCACATAAGTATATTTTCCCTTTTTGTATGCTGTCGTTTTGTATAAGAGCAGCAAGGGTTTTTGGTAAAGTCTGTCTTTGGCAGTTGCTAGCTACAGTAGGAAATATCGCTAACTAATGTTCAAACTTATTTGGTTTTGCTTACTAATTGGTCATACGTACCAGCTTAATCAATAATGTACTAGGTTGTGCACAATTTGTGGCAGACTTTGTCACTATTATTGTGTGCACTGCGGCAATCCTTGTTGGAAATGAATAAAATTGGATTGCCCATTACCAACCTACCAAGTAGTTGGCGTATTTATACAAACAGAGAAAGGTCTGCATGAGCGTGTCCCCATTTCGTTATAAACACAAATACACCGGGAGAAACGAGTTAATTATATCCCTGTATAAAGCAGTAGCTAGGCCTCATTTCAAATAAAGTATACAACGTCTTAGAAGAGCAGGGAACACGTATTTGAAACATGATTTAACTCTCGATAAGGCAATAACTTCCTTGTCCACATCCCATCAGGGTATTTTGCCTTGGATGAATCTTGTTAAATCCTAGCGAAAGTACTTAATGGTTGAGAGTCATGCTAGTGGCGCCGACTAGTGATCAATGGCAATTCAAAATTTCGGAAAAGTTGTTTGTTGCAACGAATTAACACATAACGAAACGTTGTCATGTCTGGGATCATTGGAAAAATCGTGGTTTACTGATAGTGTTTATCCTTGTGTTACCATTTAATTATGGTGGAAAACAAATATCTTGCGATTTGTCTCGGTAACAGCATAGTTGTGAAGTAAATATGTTTGCGTCCTCACCTTCGACAATGGGTTTAGATAGAGGACATTTGTAAAGTGCTTTTTCTGTTACAAATCTTGTATGAGATGCTTTTTGGTGTACACCATAATTATGTGTGCATTGTCTAGATTCTTATGATATAGATTTTGTTTAGGATATTATTTTATGTGAATGTTTGAAACTGGGGTGTTTTGGTGCAACTATTGCGTAACTTTCCACAAGTCAACTTGCAAGTTGTATAGGCTACCAAGCCTTTCCGTGGTCTAAGTGAGTTACCAAATGCACTAAAATTATTGGTTGATTTATTATGAGACGACGATTGTTTTTAGTGGTAGAAGAAGTACAAAACAGCTGACGCTGGATGTGTTGGTCAGACAATTGAGATCAATCAGACATCTGAGAGGTTTGATTATTCACGAAGTGAATCGCCATGTGAATCGATATATTGACTCCGAGACATGGAAAGGTGAAGCAATGTTCGTTCGAACAGAATACATTCACCGAGTAAGGTAATGTGAGTATGTCTCGTGTTGGGAGTTTCGACGTGTAAGGACAATAATTGTCAGTGCATTATTCTTGATTCAAGAGACGATTATTTTGCTGTTATTTCATGCGATCTACGGTTGACTGCACTCCCTTGGCATGTTCTACGCTTGACTTTACTGGCTTGGCCACGCTCTACGCTTGACTGCTCTCGCCTGGACACGCCCTACGCTTGACTACACTATTCGGGGCACGTTTGATTGCATTCGCTGTGACAAGTTTGGTACCGCCATCGTTGGAACTGTTTTTGCTAGAAGCGACGCCAGCAAGTTCGTAAGATACTTTGAATTATTATAACAACTGTTATTTAATGGTAAAGAATATAAATGTTACGTTGGTAGATTGTAATTACTTTCAGCAAACTTGATTTGTTATTATTACTATAATATTCATTTTGTTATTAAACGGGAAATATGTTACATATACCCCTGTTGTTGATTTATTTGTAGTTGTACGAATATACACACACTGAACCATAACAAGCATGTCCATTGGCTTATCGCATTATTCCAGCCAAACTATAAATCTGTGACACGTACATGTAGCGGTGACGATGTTTCGGAAGTAACTATGCATATTCCTCGTGTTTGTTGTACATACCTTATGTGCATTCTTTCTGCCTAGTCTCCAAATGTACATTTCTTTGTCAGAATAGCAACCGCAACAAAACAGTGTAAGGCCCGACAGCTGCCACAAAATTGTATTCTAAGAGAGGCAATTACAATAGTAACTCGCCTCCAATATGAAGCTAAGACAACACATATTACCAGTGTTACATGTGTAAGTGAAGGGGACACGGAATGTGAGAACAAAGACTGTGAATGTCATACAAATGGCGACGGGTGTGATAACATTCAAATATATGATGTTTTCATTAGGCCAGCGGTGGTGTCTAAGCGTTATTATTATCTCCAGTTCTTGTTGGCGACACCACTGCTTACGATTGGCTGTGGTGTGGGCATTCGAGATGACATTTGAGTAACTTTTTCAAGCGCATGTAACATGCAGTGCTGTAGTACAGACATGTATGCTTTCATAAATTATAAACTATATTGTCATGATGACCTGCTCACAACGAACAATTATCCTGCGTGTTCTAACGTTGCGAGTTCACTCACGCACAAAATACGCTATGAGCCTCTTTATGAATATCAACATTTACGCAGAATAACAACACAATTCCAGGTTAGAGTGAAACATGCCAAAGTCATGTATGAATTAATATACCATAAATAATGCCAGCGTTTAACATGAAAACGACATACATGAATACATACTCACACGAACACATATTCAAATGGTATTTACACATAATACGTGCAATTGTCTCACATATTACGCCAGTCTTCACATAATTAACCCTATCGAGCTGCTGAGTTACATATTGTTTCTCCGAGGCTATTCTACGCCTTGCCAACATCCACACACGCACCCACACACGCACACGCAGTCACACACAAACACACAAACACACACACACACACACACACACACACACACACACACACACAATCATATACCGTACGCACAAACACACACAAACAATCACGACACATCTCCAAAACAATTCAAACTCCGTGAAAACATAACACAATTACCTCATCTGTTATTCCTTTCAATTTCTTCCTAACAACAGCCTTCTCCCTCCATTTGAAATCCTCCTCTGCGTTCCTCACATCCCTCTTTAGGCAGTCCTCCGATTTCACTTGCAGGCTGCCCTTTTCCTACAGCCTGGCTGTTTCATCGCATCTTTTTTCTGAGTTGGCCCACCACCAACTGCGCACAATGCATTCCATAATTATTTTAAAGACAAACCCTGTGGTCTGACAACTTGAGAGAGACGCTTATTTCGCTGTAATAAATTCTACAGCTATGTTCCCCTAATATGCGTGCAAAAACAAAACACGAAACAGATGGTATATCAGTATCGTTTTTGTAAATGCTCCGTGGTTGCCTGTTTCGAATACATCATACATTTCCATTAAGTCCAAGCGCTTTTTATTAGCCATCTTAAGTGAGTCATACAGAAGCAAACTTGCAAGGCAAATACAACATAAATGTATATGCTTTTGTGACGCAATGTTATATGATGGGAACTCGTCGAAATGAGCGTAATTGTACCGATTTGTATACTGCAACGTTAGCCAATGTTGTGCAATCCAAACAACTGGATGCAACGTCAGACACATAACTACTATTGAGTGCCGAATAAGCGTCCCTATACGCGTATTTATTTGATAAAAAATGCCACCCTATACGCAACTTATTTGGCACTATACTATTATTAAATTTAAACATTTGTGCCAGCCTATATTCTCCGATAATCGTGGCAAATTATGCAGGGCATAATGTTTAGGAGAGCAATCCCTCTTACTCCCTATTAGCGCTAATCAATCATCCACGGAGCGGTTTACCCTTCGCGCTAAAATCACTTGCTCCCAACTAGAGTTGTATGTGGCTCCCTCTGACGGCTTTCATCCTTTCGAACGACAGTCGTGAATTTAACGGGATTCCGTGCTTCTGAGGATCCTAGATTAGACCGTTAGAATTCCATGATTAGATGAATCCGTCAGAATCCTTAGTTCTCGGGAGCACGACATGGTATAGTATTAGTTTAAACGCCTTTATCATCGCGTAAACCGACCGTAAATGGCCGCCGCGCGCAGCGCCTGAAACCGGTCGTAACCGGCTGGCGGTGGTTTCCCCTAAAACGGACTTGCGTATTCAGTTCAATAAAACTTTAATGTCCATTTAAAAATGGAAAATTCCCCGGTTTTTCACAGATATCAAATGCGTTTACTATATCTGCGGTCACACGAATACGCACAAAGTTTATACAAATCCGGCAGAAAAAAAATACAGGCGATCCGCGTAGTTTTCTAGGGACGCCTTGGGCTTGGCTTCGCGTCGAGTACAACAAATTGCTTCGGCGCTAAAAAGACAAATATACTAGTGATTTTTTTGCACTGTACTATTATTTGTTTTGAACAATTTGCCCCCCCTCCCCGATACTGTTATTCGGCACTATACTATTATTAAATTTGACCGATTTGACCCTATACTGTTATTTGGCCTATACGCTTATTCGGCACTCAAGAGTAGACGTCGCTATTGATATGATACGTCGACATTAATATAAACATGAATATACATTTAGTGAAAATACTGGATATGATTGTACACACAATGTTTTTATTATGCGTTGTGTTAATGGTTGTGTATTGCAACACGATAAATTTCACATTTCATATATATATGTTTTATATGTAAAAAATATTTCTTTCTGTAGTGTAAACTGCCATCTCAAACATAATTTGTTTAATAACAAAGACATTTAACATCATCTACTCTTCTTTATTAACCACTAAATAATTAAATCAAAAGTGTTATTTGAGCTGTAATGGAATGTCACTATGTCATTGTATACACTATGATTGTGCATGATAAAAATGTATATACAAGCTATACTTACACAGTGCGCTTTGCAGTTTGCTTCAGGAGCAACCCTTTGTGCTTCTGGTAGTCGATTGCTCCCAAGAAGTGTCATGCCTGGTATACTGGGAAGCTGCAATAGTTAATTTTTAATTGTTATGTTTCATCAGCATGATCCAGTGGCCAACCCCAGCATACTATATACTCTACAGGCTTGCATAACTGTTTACAACTGTTATTAAAAGTGGAAATAGGCAGTCAATCAAAGTGCAATTATTATAACAGATTGCACAAATAATTATGAGATCAAATTATTACAATGACTCATTATTACGAAGATATATATATATATATTCTACAAATACTTCTGATACACATATATTCTATGATTGGGTACAAGCAATGTATTAATACATAATATCAATCAATCCATTAACTGAATGTAAACTAATTATTTTTCTATATTTTAAGGAATTATAATATTTTATGTAATTTACAAATGTATTTCATATGCAAAGTATTACAGTTTTACTCTTTTTACTCAGTTTCACCCTAAAATAGGCTGTCCCCATAGACCAGTCCAAAAACCCATTACTGTATATTCACCCACCTATAACTAGTATTAAATACAATATAAATTTGTTAATATGAATTTCAGTAATACTAATACCTATCATACCTCGGATCGTTACACGGTGCCGTTATGCAATATCATAACTACTGGCAAACATGACATTACTGTCCACCAATCATTCTTCGTTAAGTGTTTCCCTGGTCCCTCCAACTTATAATAGTAGGAAAACGTCTATCGTGTGTAAATCCCCACAAAACCCGAGCTCAGAAGTAATACTGTTTTATGATAACAGTACATTCGGTTCGGATGTCATACTGCAGTCAAGGACCTGGCAATATATAGTAGAGCAAAAAGATTATTGTGCCACACTACACATGTATACCATATTTAATTAATTTCAATAATACGTTTTATCATAACAGTAAAGCTTACACCCAGGCCCAGCGACTATGCCCGGCTTTCATACTGCTGTCTCGAGCAGACAGGTCCAGCGTCCGTGTTCGCTGTCATACTGCTCCACCGAGTACTATTACTGCTAATGTCTGCTGACAATTACCACGTAATCCAAACTTGTAATTTAATTAATTCGAGTTGTTGATTCAGTTGCCCGTGGTACGGGGGCTTCTGTCCGGCTGAATAGGTCGAGTGGAGACAACGACGATCGACGGATAAATCAAATGTACGAATAATATAGAATGTTGTTAATGGACACATATCTTGTTTAACAAGATTTAACAAGATTTGCCATCCAAGCCAAAGGCCCAGATGGCAAGTGGACAAGGAAGCCATTGGCTTATCGAGAGTCCAACAATGTTCATCTACTTATAACCCGCCCTCCTGAGATATGTGTCAACCTTGTTTTTAAACATATTCACGCTGCTAGCAGTTACACAATCTGTAGACAATTTGTTCCATTCATTTATTTTCCTCTGTGAGAACGAGTGCTTCCTGATGTCCAATCTACATTGATTCTTTACTAATTTTACCTCATGTCCTCTAGTTCTGCTATCCTTCTTGAGTGAGAAAAACATATTTCTATCAATATTTTCATACCCATTCAATATCTTAAAAACTTCAATCTGATCTCCTCTTAACCTCCTTGTCTCTAGAGTTGTTAAACCACATTCTTTCAGGCGTTCTTCATAACTAAGGTCTCTCAGTTCTGGAATCATTTTAGTTGCTCTCCTTTGTATGCGTTCAAGCGTATCTATATCTTTCTTATGATATGGTCTCCATGCTTGTATACAGTATTCAAAATGAGGTCTAACTATTGCATTATAAAGAGGTATAATTAACTTTTTCCCCTTGTATGTTATGTTTCTTCTAATCAATCCAAGAATTTGATTACCCTTTGAAGCTGCAATACCACACTGCTCTGAAACTTTCATATCAGCGCTTATTGTAACTCCTAAGTCCTTTTCTTTTACAGTAGTACCCAGAACAGTATCTCCCATTTTATAGTTTACATTCAAGTTCCTATGTCCTGTATGTAGGCATTTACATTTCCCAAAATTGAACAACATCTGCCATTTCTCAGACCATTTCACTAATATGTCTAGATCGTTTTGTAAATGTTGTTTATCACCATCAGTATTAACCTTTCTAAACAGTTTTGTGTCATCCGCAAATTTCAGTACGTTACTTGTTATACTGTCGTCCAAGTCATTGATATAAATTAAGAATAATATAGGTCCTAATACTGATCCTTGAGGTACCCCACTCAAAACCGATTTCCAATTTGAAACTTCTCCATCTACTACAACTCGTTGTCTTCTGTCAGTCAGCCATTGTTCTATCCAGTCAGTTATGCTGTCCCCGATACCATGGGCTTTTAATTTAAGTAGTAATCTTTGATGTGGCACTTTGTCAAAAGCTTTCTGAAAATCTAAGTAGATAATATCTACTGGCGATCCCACGTCTATCCACTTAGTGATTTCTTCCAAAAAACATAACATATTTGTTAAGCATGACCTCGCTTTAAGGAATCCATGTTGAGATGTATTTAATAATTTATGCTTAACGAGGAATTCCACCATATGGTCTTTAATTAACCTTTCTAATAATTTACAAATCACTGACGTTAAACTCACTGGTCTGTAATTCTCTGACTTATTTCTCGAACCCTTTTTAAATAATGGTATGATGTTTGCTTCTTTCCATTCAAACGGAACAACTCCCTCTTTTAATGACAAGTTGAATACTCTTGCAAGTGGTATACTGATTTGTTCTACTGTTTCCATTAGTAATTTTGGAGGAATCCCATCCACTCCCGGTGATTTGTTATCTTTCATTGCCTTTATTTTCTTAGCTACCAATCCTGGTGTTACAAATAACGGACCTAAATAGTCAGATTTAGCCCCCTGAAATTTAGCACCAGCAACTGGTAATGAACTAATATCTTCTTTGGTAAACACTGAACTGAAGTAACCATTTAGGTCTTCCGCCATTGTTGATAACATTCATTGCAACAACGCAATATTAAACAAAGTTAGTTTCACGAACACCGTGACAAACATAATATTTACGACAATTTATGGTATAACGTACCTCCATCTCAGTAGTACCTTATAGCTTTTCGCACCCCCGTTTATTTGCACCCATGGTCTACTTCTACATCCGGTTGCGCGCGCAGCCTCACGAGCGCCGGCTAGCGGAGAGTAATTAATCGGAGAGTGATCGTAGTGCCATCTAGCGACTAATGGGAGGAGAACGCGCGCGCGCTGTCTTCTGGGTAACATGTGCGTTCCCTAGCGACTGAATGGAAGACTGACGGGTGGGGATACCTAACGGACAGTGAGTTGTGTTGTAACCTAGTAAGAAGACGAATAAAAGTATACGTTGCACGCGTTTTTTATTGAATACAACAAAGCGGTAGCGATACAAACGAGACAATCGTAACAACAACAGTACAAGCGTGTTCGAATGAATACAACGGGTATGATGACGATGAGGCGACTTGCTGATGTTCACCATCGAGCTAGAGGTCGCGAACTTACGGGTGTCTCCACCTCGCCAGAGGTTCAGTACGATGTGCGATAGTGTGGTATACCCTTTTTCAATAGGTTAATCCAATCGAACACGCGACAATCATTAGCGACCAGATCGGTTCGGAAAGCGTTTACGAAAGTTCTCATAGGAGAACCGTTACAACGAAACATTATATAAGCTATACAATATTGTCCGCAAACGTTAGACAGTGGACTCTGAAGTCTCTTGCTATTATGAGTCCACGCGGAACAGTGTTTGTTCAAGAAGGTGCTGAACGCAGCGTGAAGGGGTGGCAGACCGTACGAACAGAAGTATTCACCGCGTCCGTCGGAGGCCAGGTACAGCGCTATCCAATGTTCGCCCGGTTCATCGTCGTCGTCGGTGTTGCATACGAAGGCGATCGGCAAAGCGTCTATTGTTTTAGGCAGTCCGTCTTTGGGCACAACGCCACCAAAGACGGACGCAGTGTTCGGATCCAACGCCAGTAGACGAGCGATCTGCAGGGTGTCCATCTCAGTAGTCGTAGATGACGTTGCGATTCTTGTCGATTTCCAGCACGGATTCGAATTCGGCGTACGCGACGACGTTCACGGTGGTGCGAAGCGCTTCTCGGAAATGAAATTCGATGCGCAGGTTGACTTTTTGTACCAGGTTGAAGCAGGGACCGTCGCACTGGTCGGGGGTCAGGTCAAAGCAGAAGAAGGTGTCGCCGTCTCTGTAGTCGTCGCGCGTCAGATCGTTCCCTTCGTCCTGCCAAATCTTGCCGGTCGAGGTGAACAGGCTCGTGTAGCTCCTGACGAAGAGGTTTTCCTCGAAGTTGGGCTGGAAGGGCTTGGCGGGTATCTGACGTCCGTCCACGTACACCGAGTGGAAGCCTATGGTGTTGTTCTTGGCGTGAAACGGGTTTTTATCGTACGTGCCGTTGTAGGCGTCGTTGTCGATGCAGCACAGCACGAGACGTTTCGGCAGCGTGGTGAGGAACAGGTTCTCGTGCGTGTGCGACCGAGCTCCCGCGGGAATGGAGTACACCTTGACGCTGACAGGTCGTAACGAATATTTGACCGTGTTCTTCTCGAGCGTGTTGATGTGAGCCACCTGCACGGCTGGGTTGAGGGTGGCCTTCTTGACGAGCAAGGTTGCATTGACGATTGTTATCTCGTAATCGGGGGCCACTCCTCCGGACATCAACGCAAACGCCGGCTTACTACGCACCAGTCGTATCTTGACGTCGACTCCGTTGATCAGGAATTTATCTTGCAGAAACATATCCACGTGGAGACCACGCGACTGCCCGTTATGTACTCTCGTCGAGTCGTGAACCCGGGGTTAGGATCGGCTCCGTCTGCCAGTTCGGTGGCATTCATGCGACTAGCCTTGTCCTTGTACCACAGCTGATTCGTCAGTTGCGTCGACTTGGCACCGAGTCCGTGAGACAACAGTGTCTCTATGTAGGCTCGATATGCGTACGTGTCGGATGACTGGGTCACGAGCGTGCCATTCAGGGAGACGTCGACCTGACTCCACAGCGAATGCAGCCAGTTGTTCACCGGTCCTACGGGCGCGGCTGCGTCGAGATCGTTTCCGTTGGGCTGCGTCACCTTCACCTGCACGTGTATCATCGTGTTGGCGAGATCTATGTAATCGTCTCCCGAACCGGGGATGAAGAATTCTATCGGTCCTCCAGAGTCCAGAGAGGCCGTGGGTTGATGTTCCACCACGTGACTGGCGATGATGCAGTTCTGAGTGGGAGGCACGGTAAAGAGATCCAGCTCGCTCTTGACTCCCTCGCACGACTGTCTATGCACGAACGCCATTATCGAATGTGTCGATCTCTCGTTTCTTGGACGTCCGTTTCTTACGTCGAAACTTTACTGCACTTATTCTCGCCTTCGCGGACGGTCGTTTTATACCTTTACCAGGGGGCGGTCGAAGACCTGTCAGCAAGGCGTCGGTGACGCGTCGTTTGGCAGCCGTTTTTATGTTCTGGCCCGATAAGACGTCGCCGGCTATACGAACGCCGGTCTTCAACGCTCCCTTACCCAAAGCCACGGCACCTCTCTTGATGAGTGGCATGGCACTGCGCAACAGACCGCTGAACAGACTGCCCAGTCCGTGACCTCGCTGGTATTGCGCACCGGCGAAGTAGGGCAGTGCACCGCCAGCCTGGCGCGCGTAATAATCGTTGTAGTTCATTGGAACAGTCCGGTCTTGCGTCGACGAAAATGAAGCGTCACCGTCACTCGACCGTATTCGAATGGCACGCGTTGGCCCATGTCGTTTCTTATATCCACTTCGATCGAGTGGAAGTTCGAGCGTAACAGAGGTATGTAGTGAACGTTAGTGAAACGCTCGGACACCCTGTCACCGTGACGTCCGCTAATCGGAATGGATCGCAACAGTGGCGCGAGAGTGTCACCCACAACACGAGACTCCACGACGTCCGTGTAGACGTATAGGGTGTTGAACCCCTGCGTCATGTCCACCACGTCGGCGGCCTCGATGTGGAAGGGGTATGAGGAGTCGGAAGTCCGAGAGTCGGAGACGGGTGATGACACGGACGTAGTAGTAGTTGCCTCCGCTCCGGTGGCTACGGACTCGTGGAATCCTAACATGGAAGCAGTCGAACTGTGGTACGGTATGGTGAACGAGGTGTTCTCCGTCATGTGTAACGTCATTTTTTGAGTGACGGAACTATAGCTCATTTGTGCCCGTGTCTTCTCTGTTCTCAGACTGTACAGTCCGTTGTTGACGTGGTACATCAATGTTAACGGGTCGTCGTAATACCCACACGACAATTTCGCACGCCGAGTCACGTCGGGAACATCGACCACGTTGAGGAATAACCAGACATCATCCTCCGCGACGTTGTACCAAGTGTGCGAATACTGCATCTCTACCAACCCGCACTCCCACTCACCGACCAGATCGATACGGCGAGGTAAGTCCGTGGTGTAATGGGTCAAGGTGTTGTCGAGGTGCATCTTCATAGAAGCGTTACTAGGCAGCGTCATGTAGAAATCAGTCGCCATTGCGTCTCAACGTGGGATTGGGTAGTAGATAACCCAACGAACTACTCAACAGTGCCGTCCACAGATTAGAATCACCGTGACCGACAGTCAGGTTGTAGATGCTTATCACGATGACCGTGTACAAGACGACGACCTGACACAGAAACACTATCACCTCTTTGGGACACTTGATGCAGAACAGATGCCAAGGAGTACTGTCGTTCGACGCGTCGGTACAATCCTCTTCCTCCTCCTTCTCCTTCTCCTCCTCCTCCTCCTCTACGACGACAGTGTGCGGTGCCGTGTCTTGATCCATAATGACAATCCGTCTCACGTCGCTTAGTCTTTATATACGAGTGAGCGACCTGGCATCGATCCAGCTGTTGAATTTGGACGAATAGCCGAACCATTTCACCAAAGCATTCGTTCGAGCGCCGACCTTACGACGTTCCAACACCGCTTCCACTCGGAACGCTTTATCGCTCGCTATCACCACTTTCTGCAGCTCCAGTTCGTAGAAGGTGCCTTCCAGCACGTCGCCGAGATCGTCCCGCAGGCGGTACACGGGCGGTTCGGAGGGGTGAACTTCGTGCATGGTGAACACCTCTTCGCTCCAGTTCGTCTCGTAGCCCTTTTCGAACGTGCCTTTGTACCTGCTGATACACACGCGATCCGACACGCGCAACTTGGGCACACCCTTACCGTCGTGCCCGTACAGACGTTGCCACACCGTTTCTTGATTCTTTGCGGTCACCTGTGACGGAGCCATACCGAGGCTGCGGTGACGGGTGTCGTTGTACGTTCGCACCAGATCCTGAAGGACGTCAATGTAACGCCACGACTGAACTTTCGTGAAGTAGTGCCACATGCGAGTCTTCAACGTCTTGTTGAATCGCTCCACGACGCTCGCCTTCGTCTCCGCGTTGTGCGTGGCGAAGTGATGGACGCCTCGTTTTCGTAAGAGCGACTGAACGGATTTATTCAGAAATTCCATTCCACGATCCGTCTGTAACATCTGCGGTAGGTCGTCCGCGAATGCGATTCGCAGAGCGGCGACCAACGACGCGGCGGAATTGGTATGCATAGGAACGCATCTGGCTCGTTTCGAAAAGACGTCGATCGTTGTGAGGAGAAAGGTCATACCGTTGTTGTCGTCTTTCAAAGTCGTCAGGTCGACGAGATCGGCCTGCCACTGTTGATTCATACCACCCACGATGACGCGTCGTCTCTTGAAACGTCGTCTCGCTGGTTTGTGTAAGCTGTAGGCGTCCTGTTCCGACAACCATCGCGTGCGTGACGCGTCGCAAGTCGTCGACTCCTCCGTAACTGCCTACCCGACTCGGATCGAAATAGACCTTCTTCAGTCTCTTCGACATCGTTAAAACAGAAGATCCGACGCGTTGACGACTGTGACGTTGACGACTCCCGAGTACTGACGAACGAAGAGGAGTGCACTGACGTATAGTAGGACGCACGTTATCGCTCCCACAACGGTGACGACCGAACAGCAGTCTGGCAACGAAACCATTGTCCGAATAACACCTGTTGTATAAGAATTCCGGATGCAACGTCACCGAGCAAGGTAAGTCCGCTAAACAATATCGAAGCGAAGATGGAACGATGCTTGTCCTGCAGATCCGACGACATGAGTGGGTTACGACTACGACGTAGTCTCCTTATAAGTCGACCCAGCGGGGTGGCGTGGATGTGGGATGACGTGGACGAGCGAGGGGCGTCCAACGTAGAGATTTTCGTGCACTACCAACAGCACGCGGGGTAGTGGCAGACTGTCGAGAGAGAGAGTCCGTTTGTATGTAGGTTCTCCTGGCGACGTTACCCATCAACTCCATGGGTATGTTGACGGCACGGAGTTGCTTCGCGAGCGACCGCCAACCCGTTGGAGCGTCGGTCTTTCTCTTACGCAACAGATCGTGAACGAGATCCACCGCGTTACTTCCCGCAATGGGAACACCCTCGTGCACGAGTTCGCCGCGATCGCTCCACGCGACGTTTCTTTTGAGATGTTCCATCAATCGTCTGGCTTTGGCCTGCAGACTCTTGGGAACGGTGTCCAAGACGGTGGCTTCCAGTCGTCTAATAGGAGCATCCTCCTCCTCAGCCTTCTCCTCAACCCTCGCCTTTGATCCTTCCGTCGATTCGTTCACAGCGATCATGCGTATCGGTTCCTTGACGCGTTTATCGACCAGACCGTTGTACCGTTGCAACACCTGATTATACAGCGTTACCTTGGTCCCATCGTCGAGGTCCTTTCTATCGAGGATGGTCTTCATCTCGTCGTCGAGGGCTTGCACTATCTTACCTACGGTATCCGTTGGATGAGGAGGAGGAGGAGGTTGCGAACGAAGCGTGTCCAACAATCGAGTGTCTACCAAAGCCATCTTTCGTGCGTGATCCATGCGTCTAATTCTTGGTCAGCACCTGGCGAAGCAAGGGTAGCAAGACCGAACTCGCCAACGGCGCTAGGAAGGCCGATAGGAAACCTCCGCTCTGTCCCTCGCCAACCTGGGATTTCAGCAAGAGGCGTCTTCTCCGGGCAGCGGTCGTTTTTCTCTGAGCCAACTCGCTTCTTGTATTTACCCAATCGCCGCCTCTGTAAAGCGATCAATGGAATGTTCTTCGTTAGTATGTTGTAAGCACACTCGGCTAGTGCGCACAGCAGATCGGCGTCGGCGTTGGCGATGATGGCCTTTTTCACTTTGTTGTTCTTGTACCGGGCAAGAGTCTGGATGCACAACATGTGTTTCCTCACGAGAGCAGACATGGCGCGAATGAGGAAACGATTCACGTGTTCGGTCTTTTATACCTTCGGCAAGTACACGTACTGCACGTCGTCGTCTGGAAAGACGGCCGTACGCAGACGCATGTCCTCGGGCGTGTCCTGTTTGAGATCGACCAATAGATAACCGTACGGTATTTCGTGGCATCTTTAAACGCCTCCTGCACGAATTTCGTGCGTCCCGGATACATCTGCCGAGCTAAGTGCGACATCTGCGTTGCATCGCGTGGATTCTTGAACACCACCATGTAGTGAGTGTTAAGACTGATGGTACGACCCTCTTTGTTTTTAGGGAACAGGTTCTGCCCGAGATACAGCACGGACGTGTTCCTGTGGTGACTTTTTTAGTAAACAAGGTCGTGACTCGCTCGTCCGTTTCCGCCATGAGATCGTCTATGATGATGAGGTTCCTCGTTGTCGATTCGAACATGGATTCCGTTGGTAACCCCTCCTCGAATCGCACTTGAGTCAAGTCCGTTGTCGCATAAGCCTCTTGCCATTCTCCGTAACACCACGTGATCTTTTCGGGGGGTGGATCGATCATCGCGGTTGCGTGATGTAACAGACGCGTCACGAACGTGCTCTTGCCGCATCCCGTAGGTCCGGCGACGATGCACGTGAAGGGATGTTTCCATCGCGCGTCCGTGATCTGTTATGACAGACTACCGAACCGCGTCGCCTTATCTACACGCTCGTCGGACCCGTGCTCAATCCTTCCTCGCGCACCACGCGTTTGGCGTAGAAGTAGGTGAGAGCCGCTCGTTCCATCACGGCCGATTTATACAAACGGAACCCGCGGTTATTTCCGCTTCCACTCCGACGACTGGTGAGCACCTCCAGGAACGTCTCCTTGTCGATGCTGTTGTGACGTTTGCTCAGACCTTTGGTGCTGTACTTGTCGGTGGATCCGAAACAATAGTACGTCTTGCTGCACAACCCCACGAATCCGTCGCCCGACCATTCTACCTTGAACAGTCCCGGAGTCCTCTTGTCGAACGCTCGTCGCGTCTTGCAGCACTCTTCGTCTCCGACCCACTGTCTGTCGGCGAGTCGACAGCGCACGTACTCGTCCCGATGCTCGTCGCAACATTCCGACGGGAGCCATTCGGATCGATGTCGAAAATAATGTTCTCGCAGTGCAGGGGTCACGAGGGCATCGACCGACTCGGCGGCCAAGGCCAAATAGGCCCGGTCCGTATCCATCTCGCAGTACTGGAACAGAGGACGCTCCACGTATCTGTCGATGAAGTCGTAATAGAACTGCAACATGCGCATCTTGGCGTACTGCAGAACGAAGAATCCCACGTGTATAGGCAAGGCATACGTCACTGTTCTCTTGCTCATCTCTATCTCGTACGCGTCGTCGACGACGACGACGTCGAGTTGCCGGAATCGACGTTCATTGACCAGGCGCGATGCCGCCTTCTCCGTGCAGTAGTTGACGTCGCGATGCCGGTCCACGTTGGTGATGGTCTTTCCGTAGCCCGAGTTCCCCAGCAACTTCATGGTGTCGGCGATGATGGCCCTGTCTCGGTGGACGTCTCCCTCGCGTCTGGCCTCGGACACCGCATCGCCGAACCGACGGAAGCACGGAATCGGATCGTATTCGATGACCTGATAGAGGTGTAACACCTCGAGACCGTGGTCCAGATACCATCGCAAAAGAGGCGTGGCGAGCAGTATCTTATCGCCGTAAAAACTGCCCACGAACATGCGTCTCGGAGTCGTCATGATGTTGTGCTCTTCGGCGTATCGACGCATGAACGGACCGAGATCCTCGCGCTTCAGACTGATGTTCTTGAACACGGGCTGCATCTCGGCGAAGTGATCGCGCAGTTCTTCCGGCACGCATATGTCACACTCGACCATGCCGAACACGGCTCCGTCGCGCACGCCGCTCAGGATCTGTTGCGAAGTCATCGTCCACTGAACGTGTCGACGTCGTCGTGAGAACTCGGCGTCTAGACACCGTTTTACGAGCGGATCTCGTCTCATCTTTTTCCACTCGCATTCCCACATCTCGACAACCTTGACGAAGTGACGTAGGTAGGCGGTGGTCTTTCGGGTCGCGACGAGCAGTTCGGCCATGGTTTTCCCGTTGACGGATTGACCTCAGCTTGAGTGCACGGACAGCCGTGAAAGAAACAACCTTGGAACTGATAAGCCGTCTTCGTCTCGCTGCACCACCCATCCACCCGATGTTTACCTATCCGTTTCTCTCTTCCGTTGGTCTGATGTCGTATGGAAAGTACCATTCGTTCGGATTCCCACGTCAGCCATTCCGAAGCCATCTGTCCGTACAGCTGAGCCGATTCGGGACGGAAGTCGTTCTCAACCCGTCGTCGCGTGTACCATCCCATAGGCATGTCTTGCATGAGCGACCATAGATACAGAGGGTTCGCGTCGTATCAGACGATCGATCGACACGGACGGGCCGTCTCTCCGTACTCGTTTCGACGTAGCGCGGTGATCGCCTTCTCGTGATAGCGGTGAAATATGATCGAGGGACCTCCACAAATGTTATCTTTGACGAGATCGTGCAGATCTTTGTGTTTCTCGTTCAAGATGGTAAAGTAGGTCTTCTCGGGAAGGTCGTTGAAAAGGTACAGCAAGGTCAGACCGGGTACGCTGATGCCTTGCTTGAACATGTCTATTCCACGCTGCTGATAGAAGTCAAACTGTCGCTCGACGGCCTGCATAAAGGGAACCACGTCCCTGTTGTTGTACCAGACGAGAAAGCCGCGCAACGTCGTCATACCGTTTTCGCGCCACGCCTCCTGACAACTGACGTAATCCTCGTCGGCAATACCTTCGTTCTTCAGTCGACTGAAGAAGGCCTCTTTCGGTGGTAGAACGGCGTCGTCGAGCCTCTCCAGTCGATCCATGTACTCGTACGGGAAATGACCTTTCGTCACCTCGCATCCGTACGCTTTCAGATACTTGGCGTAACTGAACCCGGGAGCAAGGTAATTGGTCATGTCTAGGAATTTCAGCTGATCCGTCGAAAGACACATGAAAGCGTTGTTGCGCTTGATAACGAAAAACGATCCGACACCCTCGTTCTCTTCTTTTTCTTTTTCTTCTTCTTCTTCTTCTTCTTCTTCTTCTTGCTTCCTCTCTTCTCGTTCCTCTGTCTTTGCAACGGTCAGGAAGTAGGGTACGAGGAACTGTTTGACGACATTGAGATCGTACTGACCCGAATTGAACCCGACGACGGGTAACTGACGCATCCATCCATACAGTTGTCCCGTCAGCTTTTTGTACGGATTTTTTGTACGTCGACTTTTCTTGTCGTTGGCTGCTCTCGTAGTCTCCTCTTGCTCGTCCCATCGCGTCGACGCTTCCGCGAGTTGTTCCAACACGTTCTCGTACGAGTCTTTGATACCGTCGTACGCGGCGTCGCTCATCGACGTCAGAATGGTCATCATGTCGATCACCAACTTGTTGGAGTCTCCGTTCGTGAAGAGACATTTCACTCGCTCGTGTCCTGGTACGTTTGACGCCACGCTGACGCTCAACGGAACGTGACGCGCGACCCAGTGAACCTCGCTGTTAGACGGAAGTTGTTCGGTGTCGAACCAACATTCGAAATCAAAAGTGGCTCGGTACGGGTAGTACCGCAACGATTCGTCCACTCGGATGTTCTCGTCGTCCAGTCGTTCGAATATCGACGGAGTCGAATGGTACACGCCTCCCGGAAAGACTAGACGTACAGCGCCCGTACACGTGCTCTCGTGCACGCGTAGGTTCCATGTGCGTTTCCACAACGAGTTGCATGTCCGAAATCTGTACGAGTGACAGTACATGCGCACATCGCTTATGAAGGAGAAATGCGTCTCGTGAAGGTTGAGGTAGAGCGTGGTAGGATATTTACAGATCGATCGACGGATGAGTTCGGCGATTGGTCGTTCGTCCTCTTCGTTCGGTTTTACGAGACTGTATACGCACACGTTCGTTTGGAACGTGGTCTCGATACGATGGAGGTCTTTCATCGAGACCCCGGCAAATTCCTCCATGGGTACACCGTCTTGAGCGTAAGTCTCGTACAGCGTCTTCACAACTGGTTTCAATCGACGTAAGTCACATCCTCGTTGCAGGGCCAGACATCGAAAGAGACACAGGTTATCGCCGTACCTCTTGCCACACTTGGGATCCGCTTCCAATCCGACGACGGCTTTGTTCTGCTTAATGTAGACCGGAAGGGGGGTCATTCCCACGCATCCTATCGGATGATCGATGATTCGATTAACGAAGAAGGTGACGTTGGTCACGAGTTCGCACACCCACGCGGAATCAGGTCTTTGATTGACGGCCCACTGCAAGACGTCTGTTTCTCGGATGCGTTTGAGAAAGTCGTCAAATCCCTCGCTGTCGGTGACGAGACTGGGTTCGTCCAGGTATCGACCGCAGCAGTTGCACAAGGAATGGTAGTACTTGTATCGGTTCGTGTTCTTGTTCCTCAGCACGAATGCGTAACTGAGGTTAATCTTGAAGGCGTTGGTTTGTTCCTGGTACATTTTCTTCAAAGACGTCTCTAGAACGGTCGTGTCTAGCGTGGTTAATCTGTAATCGTACCTGCTCTGGAGAGGTCCTCTCGACACGCGTGTTCTTATGGAGGACCAGTGCGCTCGAACGACATCTAACAGTTCCGTCGACAGGTTGTCGTCGAAGGGAAGACGTTCGGGCGGGTCAACGGGGTCTTCGTCGGTGATTAGTGGGTGAAGGGGTGGTGGTGGTGATGGTGGTGGTGGTGATGGCGGTGGTTTGTTACACTCGTGTTTGGTCAAGTAGTCACGTGTGACGAAATTCCTTCCGCATTTAGTACACGTGAATGTCTTGGTCTTTTTTTAAGACGACATGTTGTTCTTACGTGATGCTGCAGATCGTTCCATCTTTCGAACGTCGCTTCACATTTACACGAGTATTTCGTTTTCTTTGTACGATCGTCTTGAGAGAGGTCTTCTAGAAGAACACCAGGAGGCGCTATCGAATAAGAATGCTCGTTCGCAGACGGTGACGGGTGACTCGCTAAGTGACTTCGTAGAGCCGCATACGAATCGAGCGCGAGTCCACAACGACGACATAGATGACGTTTCATGTTATCGACGACGACGACGTGTCTACAACTGACAGACATTGACTCTCGTTATAACATATATACGGTTCAGAACCGTTCGTTATTTATTAAATATTCGAAGGAACGTTCGTTATGCAAACGGAACCAAGACCGTACGGTGGCGACATCGAATGGACGAACGTTCATTATACAAACGACACCAAGACCGTACGGTGGCGACGTCGAGCGTTCATTATGCAAACGACACCAAGACCGTACGGTGGCGACCTCGAACGCCCATTATACAAACGGTACCAAGACCGTACGGTGGCGACATCGAACGGACTGTGAGTTCCTTCGTCTAGAGGACGCTCCACTGCGAGTTCCTTCTCCTAGATGAGGCTCATACGAAGGTAACATCGAACGAACTGTGAGTTCCTTTCGTTAAACATAATTCTTTCGGAGGATTCTTTATGGAGGTGTAATAAAGAGTCTACGAGCACAACTACGAAGCGGAGGACCGACAGCTCGCACTATATTTTTTATATAACAAGGGGACGATAAAGAGTCTACGAAGAATTTCTACGACGACAACACGCACTATATTTTGTTTAATTTTTCTTTTATTATGTTGTAATCATACAAATACGATTCGACCTATAGACGATGATGACATGCTGAGTTTGTGGATATTTATGACCGCGACAGTGACTCCTAGCTTACGATCGGTTATCGATGCGGCAGCGGCTAGCGGATGAATAACTTGTGAGTAGTTAACCACGGCATAGGTTAGGTAATGTTGATGATTATAAGTCTTTTTCGTAGAGATGTATATATAGAAACATAACAAAAAAACAATATATTCACGAATGTTCATTTCTACAGCAGCGGCTATATATATTCAATGTTCATTTCAACAGCGGTTATGTAGTCAATGTTCATTTCAACAGCGGTTATAATGTTCATTTCTACAGCAGCGGATATATATTCAATGTTCATTTCAACAGCGGTTATGTAATCAATGTTCATTTCAACAGCGGTTATAATGTTCATTTCAACAGTGGTTATAATGTTCATTTCAACAGCGGTTATATATATATATATTCAATGTTCGTTTCTACAACGTCATAATGTTCGTTTCTACAACGGTTATAATGTTCATTCTACAACTTTTATGTGTATTCAATGTTCGTTTCTACGGTGGTTATATTCAATGTTCGTTTCAAGAGTGGTTTTAGGTAATGTTCATTTCAAATGCGACTGAATTTGTTGTCGAAGCTCCTTTTGCCAATCCGTAGATAATATAACGGAGGCAACATCCTGGCACACGTTGCAAGTCACCGTCTCGAACGCCAAACGACTGTTTCGACATTCAAGTATAATCTTGCGAAGCATAACTTCTTCGATGATGACGTTACAGACATCCTGCGTCATGACCTCGTCTGGATTAAGAGGTCTAAACACGGCCACGGTGTCGTGCGGTGATGCAATGACGGTGGCGTCTGGTAGGACGTACAACGTCGGCTTCGGCGTTGGAGATTCACTCTCCGACGAATCGGAGCCGTCGTCGTCTTCCGGTTCGGTCAGAGGGCACCCCTCTGGTTGGGAATCTACGTGCGGCGAGGCTGGTGAAGTCGTCGCCACTGGTACTTCCACCGCCGGTCTCTCGAAGGCTTCCATCCTTCTCACGTCATCGTTCTCCGTCGCCGTTCTCTTGTAGGCCGTCGTTCGCGCGCGCGATCTCTTCGACGGCGGTGGTGACTCCCAACTCGGTGTTGCGAAGATGGCGTCGTAGTCCCCGTCGCTCGGAGCCGTCCTCTTGTATGCCTCTTTGATTCGCTGCAAACCACTCTATCGAACAGAAAAGATTAGTACATATGCGCGCTATATTGTGCATGTGAACCGTATTGTTCAATTAATACCTCTCTCACCTTATCTTTCACGCGATATCGCCACTGCGTGCTCCCGCACGTTGAGATTACTTCTATATTTAACCAACTCAAGACATGCAAGATCGCGCTGTCCGAGGGCATATCGCTCTCTGAATCTAAATTTATTATACGAGCCATCTCACCGCTCGCGTATTGCACAGCGGCTTTCTCTACAGCCAGGTTAAATTGTTGTTCGTTATACATGCTTTCGGCGCGATTGGCTATCCTATCTATTCGATGCTCCGTTTTCATAAAACTTTCGCTGATGTCGTTGCCGTCGTCGTCGCCGCTGCCGCTGCTGCCGCCGTCGCTGCTTACTATTATAACATCGGATTTATTCTCCTCCGTCTCGTCGTCTGTTATGACAACGAGCGAGTCCGTCGACGAAGAAGAGAATAAATCATTGCAACTACTATCTTCTAACCATTTACTCACCTTCGCTTTTCCGTCAACAGCAGCGGAAACTGCAGGTACATCGGCGACGGCAGCAGCGGTTGCTGAGGTTCCAGCTTCGTTCTGTCAACAAAAGTTACACGACATCAATCTCCTCCACAGTGTAATTTACGTACTCTTTGGTCACACGCTTCCTAATGACAGCCATGACCTGACTGCCTCGCAGCTCTGACATCGACTCGTAGCGTTCCTCGTCTGACGCCATCTGCACGTAATCGTTTGCGGTGAACCCTAGAATTTTGACCGCTTTTTCGTCAAAACAAGTACACCAGCACTCGCTACCGATCCTGTCTGCCAAGAGTAAGCGCAGAGCGAATCTGTACACGTGCTCACGCTGGTAGTTGCGTGTCGGGCAGACGTGGTTGACGAGTCGTTTGGGACATTTAGGACAAGCATTGTAAAACACGTATTTCTTTTGAACACCGCAGGACATTACGGTTAAAGGCTGCGCAAACACATAGCGACCACCACTCACCTCGCATTGTAATTTCGTCAAAGTCATCTCGACGTAGGTCTGTTGTGAGGCGGCCATCTTCGTGTTCGGGTAGAGTCGCTTTGAAAACAATTGTAATGACTGGGCTAGTACTGCTGTCTTTATATAGGCCCCTGTTAACAGCACGTGATGTTTTTCGCTATTGCGAAACAGCGCGTGATGTCCTAATCGAGTTGCACAGCGCGTGATATTTTCACCGGTGCAAACGAGTTTGGACCGGTTCTCCAGGTGCCTGAATCGGTGTCTGAATCGGGTTGCACGGCGCGTGATGTTTTCACAGCTACAAACAAGTTTGGACCGGTTCTCTCGAGGCCTGGTCGCAATCTCACATCCGCGTTACATCAGACCCACTTTTTTGCCTGTTGATGAGTTCGTATGAACTCTCTTAGTTGCGTAAGTAACCATCCGAGCATATTCTGACCCGTTCGACCATCGTAGATCAAAGCACCCCAAAAACCCTCTTTTACCTTTCACTCATTCTACCAATACAACCTTTAAAACGGATCGGGCGATTCATACTTGTGTTAAAACGCGCATTATAATGAGTGCTGTCACCTCGATTTTTTGTCCGTTTGTCAGACGGTCTTACCTATCAGCTCTCTGATACGGCGAGTTCGTCGTTGTCAACAATATTTCCTCTCTCTACATATATAGGACTTCTCGTCGTACTCTCGTCATCGCTATCAACATGCCGTCGTTTCTGTTCATCGTTCGAGCCATTGCCACCATAGTGTCGGTAATCGTCACCGTTGCTCGCCTCACAATACGATATGCGGGGTGCTACATCAGAGATGTAGGAATCATCTGTAAAATTCTAAGAGAGGCATTCATTATAGAGTTCTGTCTCCGGTAAGTTTATTTCTAGTCTATAATGATGTGTTGTTTTTTCTTGCATTCAACTATATCTCATTCTACTTTGTTGTTGTTGCAAAACTTTAAGAGAAGCGTTCGTTGCAAAGTTCTGTCTCCGGTGAGTTTATTTCTAGTCTGTAATGATGTGTTGTTGTTTTTTTCTTGCATTCAACTATATCTCATTCTACTTTGTTGTTGTTTTCTCGCAGTGATCACTGTCGCCGATGGAAAACAGCGTAATGAGAGAACTTCTGGAGGTGACCCTCCAACGACACTTCGTTCTTGATCGCTCCAACTCGAAGAAGAAAAAAACACGATCGCCATTAAGCCCTTCAGCACTCTCAGAAATCGTGGGGTTGATGCAAAGCCGCTCGCTCTGGCCGTCCGTTATGCGTGAACTAGCGGAGAAGTACGAGTACAAAAAAAAGAATGTGACACCCCTCCGTCTCAAGAAGAAGAAGAAAATTGGACAGATGACCCCTCACCTCCAGCACGACGACCCACTCGGCTGCCGTTGCGAGTTCGCCGTCGTCGCTATTGCGAGCCTCTTCGCGTGCGATTCGTGCCGTATTAAACGAGAACAATCTTAAAATAAAATTAACTTTTTGTGGTCTTTTTTTAAGACGACATGTAATGTTGCAGATCGTTCCGTCTTTCGAACGTCGCTTCGTATTTAAACCAACGCTGCACACTGTAATCTCGCTTTTAATCGTGTATCTTTTCTTGTATTAAATTTTGCTTTGTATCATTAATACATGTCTGTTGTTTTTTGCGTACGTTCTCGATAATAATAATATATATATTTATTACACGATCCTTCCTAATACATCACACTCACAAAGTTCATTATATATATATATTTATTACACGATCCTTCCTAATACATCACACTCACAAAAGTCCAATCGTTTGTACATTCCAACCACTATCACACGGTCCTTCCTTCCTAATACAGCGCAAGCGCAAAGTCCAATCGCTTGTAAATTCCAACCGCTTTCCGTATGCCGTTCGACCGGCCGCTGACTCGGAATCCACGTTAAGTCAGCCGCTTCAGTCTGCAACAGAACGCAGCTGTTTTGGTTAGGTATCGAGTTACAACATGCACGCTGTGATTTAAAATAATAATAATAACATTTCTCACGCATCTCAGTCCGTGTTAAAAGGCCCCGAACGAGTCTCCATAGTACATCGTGTTTTACAACAACCATTCAATATCGAGCGACATTACCTTCGTACCGTCAATTCCCACACGCTTAACAACCGCTAAATCCCATATGGGTCGTTATAACAGAACGCAGCTCGCTTAACAGCAGCTAAACACCATACGGCCCATGTTTCGGCCTACGCGGTTGTCTGCCGATAAACGAGTCCGTTCGTAGTTCACCGGATATCAAGTTACATCAACACGCTTGACGCCAATTATAACATCGACTCGAATATAGGGTAGTGTCGTACCAATTGCTACATATAGGATAGCGTGGGGTAATATGTTACCAATTCTTCGACCTTAGAAGTTACGACCACGCGCGCACGCGTTCGTACGGGCACGCACGGGTGCACTCGTGCACACGTTCCCTCTCATCAGTCGCTAGATGGCACTACGATCGCTCTCCGATTAGTTACTCTCCGCTAGCCGGCGCTCGTGAGGCTGCGCGCGCAACCGGATGTAGAAGTAGACCATGGGTGCAAATAAACGGGGGTGCGAAAAGCTATAAGGTACTACTCATCTCTGTTATCGACGGAAACTGTCCGTTTCCACGGAAGCCATGTTGTTTATCGGTGACAGGCGCTGACATAATACAAGCTCCGCCTCTACCTGTCGCGACCTTCTCGGAACTAGCCGAAAGCTGTTCGGAAAGTTCACTGACGAGCGACGTCGAGTGTTGTAAACGTCGATGCGTTGATTTCAAAATTGCGTCTTCTTCATTTAGACACGCTTGGCCGGTCGGTATATGTTAGAATATTTATATAGTTGACACTAAATAACACGATTTCACGAAAAAAATATTACGGTCAGACCACTTACCTTTAAGCCACTAGGATGTTAATAAAGGGCCATTTATCAGTTAGCCATGTAATGCCTTAGATGCGGTCAGGAGACCATGCCACTTGGCACTTGCTGACAGTGCTAACTGCTAAGAACTGCCAACTGAGTCTTCCTCTGTAGAAGTCAGGTGACTCAAGTCACACTGCCTCCTACACCAGTTTGATCTGGTGCCAGCAGACTGGCTAAAAATTACAAAGGGGATCTTGAGCATGTTGTATTGGCTAACCCTCTCAACAACAAGTACATGTAATCTAAGATATAGCAATATAAATAGCAAACTTCTAATACAAACAAATTGCAAATTGCAACACTGCCTTTGTGCACCAAAAGAACTGAACTGATGTATAAGCATGTAAATTGGTCTCATTTGGTCTTTATTCAAAACAAGGACAAACAAACTTTATTCAAATTACCACATATCCCATGTGTTGCAATTTGGACAAGTATTCTCACATCTACCCCTTCAAATGATGTACATATTTAGGGGGAGGTAATGTTTAGTAACTGATAGGCTAACTACAAAGATATTGGTTTAATGGGTATTATTGTATGAAAGCATGTGGCTTATGAATTGTTAACTGCATATAAGTAAGGACTCCAAGAAAAAACTGATTTTATGAGTCATACCATGTATGTATGTTTGTCAAATGGAGGGGTTTGTGAAAGGTAACCGTATGTTTGATGTTTCCTCTAATTGTACCTTTAACCGTAATTTTCACCATACCCCTAACTATAATTCACACCATGCCTACCACTGCATTCTTACCTGCATTTATCATCATGCCCTTAACTGTAACCCTAACTGCAATACTCCTAAATGTACCCCTAAATGTAATTATCACCATACCTTTAACTGTACCTTACCTGTAATTCTCACCATACACCTGTTCGTACCACCACCCCCCTAGTTGTACCCTTAACTTTAATTCTCTCCATACCCTTAACTAACTCGTAGTGTAATTATCATCATACTCCTCACTGTACCCCTAATTGTACCCTGCTATGACCTAGATGTGATACTGACAGGCAGTGTATGCAATTCGATCAGTACGAAATCAAGGTCCAGTCGCACAGTGTATGTTTTATAAGTAGTTGGCTGTTGAGTTGCCGTTAAATTAATTGTGTCGATGTTAGTGTATTGTAGCAGGTGACTAAGAAGGAACAAACACGTGAATGTTAGTATATATGTTTACGTTCATAAACCTCTCAGTGCACTGGTAGAATACATTCACACTGTCCTTTCAGGACACTGCTACAGTACACAGCTAGAATGCATAGTCGCTAAACCTTTAGTATATCAAGTATATATATGTGTTGATATCATCTTGGAGAGCTTCACAGTCACCTAATGGAGAAATATTTGAATAGAATTGTGTGTCATCGGCAAACATTTTGACCGTTATCTTGACTGAGTCGGGTAGATCATTTACATATAAAAATAGTAATGGCCATAGAATTGTGCTTTGTGGAACCCCACTTCTGAATATTTTCCATGATGAATGCTCATGTCTTAGGAACACCCTCTACGCTCTAGCTGTTAGGAAAGCGTGAATCCATAATAGCTCTTTGCCTTTAATACCATATTGTCTTAATTTATAAATCAATTGTTATGGGGTACAGCATTAAAGGCCTTTGAAAAATCTAAGTAAATTACACCAGTTTCAGCAATGTTGTTTGTATTTACTGTCCAGTCTTGTAGACATTTTAATAATTGAGTAATGCTCGAAAAATATTGTTGGAAACAATGTTGGTCACAGCTGATGGTATTGTTTGTGTCAGCTAGTTTAAGCAAATTGTCTCGTATTATTTTTCAGTAGTTTAATCACTTGGCTAGTGTGTGAGACTGGTCTGTAATTGTTGCACTTGTTTCGTGGACTTTTTTGTGGATTGGTGTTACATTTGCATCCCTCCAATCATGTGGCATTAGGCTTGTTTGTATGAATTTATTAAACTATATATTCTAGAGGAATATCACCATCTAAGCGATTTCATAAAACATTTACATTTAATAGGTCTGGACCACTAACTTTGTTTGGATTCAGTTTTGATAAATTGGTCCTTACTTCGGTTTGTAAAATGTGTAAATTATGCAGTGTACATTTTACATTGGTATCTAACGTTGGTAGAGAGTACAATAATTATGGCTTATCTATCAGAACATATATTAAATAATTGTTTAATATGTTTGCGTTAGTTTGATCATCAGAAATGTTTTCTTTTCTTTAAAGTAAGATTACCAATTGTTAAAGATGATTTGGCAAAGTGTTTAGTGTAGTTCCAGAATCGTTTATCGTTAACATTTATTTGGTCGACCAACTTTTCTTCATAGTGCAAATTTGCCTCCTTAAAATAGTCTGTAGTTTTTCTTTTTTTTTATTCATATATTATAAGATCCGCTGAAATCCACTTTTCGTTGTCACTACGTGTTTAGCACGTTTACTCTTTTGCCTTTTGCGCATATTTGTATTTTACCTATGGAGGCTTTATTCTTGATCCCTGCTTTATCTGTTTGAGTGGAACATGCTTTCCACTAGTTAGGTATAAGGCAGCTTGAAATGTTCCCACATTTCAGTCACAGACGTAGACGATTTCAATCACATACTTGCCAATACGTTTGGACATGCTGTTTGCGTCTAAAATAAACCTATTTGTCAAGATAGTCCAATCATTCATTAATTGTTTATTAACCGCCTCGCGTTCCAATTTGACAGTTCTCTTGATAGAGTGTTTGCGTTGTGTCGAAGTCTTCGGCTGTGGTACATGCTGGAAGGTTGTCGGTACCGCTTCAGGCTTTAACTTTCTCCGTCGCAGACATGTTGAAGGATCTTGACCCATTAGTTGATGTAAACATATCAACTTCAAAATACGGTTCTTCAAAATGGGTCGAACAAAGTCTAGCTTCCAACCAGCCCGCCCGCAGTTGTGAATTAATTGCTTCACTACTGTCTGTTTTTCCAGAGGAAATAAAAAAGACAACTCTCTACACATCGCTGAATCATGTTTACATCCGAATGCCGCCCAGTACAGCATTGTAAGAGTTTTTGCGGCGTGTAAATCCAATACAAAAGAAAATTTAAATGTTACTGCACATCTCAACCACGTTAAAAATACACGCGGTATGCACAGTCTAAGTCACAGCCGCATTGTGGGTTAAGGGGCTGCTCGTCGCTGATTGGTCAATATTGCAAACACTGACGAATATATCAGCCTCCACGCAAAAACACATTAGACCAGAATTTCGCGCTTTTAGAACATACTCCCAGTAAACCACTGGCATGATATTCTTGATTATAGTTGTAAATGATTAGTTTTTAGGATTCAAAGCAATGGCTTTGGTTTCACATATCACGATCCAGTGAATTGCATCGAAGTGTGGGGATGAAAGTGTAATAAGTATCTTAATTTGTTATGTTAAGTATGTGGAAACCCATACATGCATGCACGCAAAAAAACAATTTATCCGCCGAAAGACGTTTTCAGGGATTTAAAGGATTTCTTATCACAACTTTCCATCAGCGTACCATCTTCAAATGAGATTCCTGGCCAGTCAGCATTCGATTGCAGAGAGTGACACAATGCTATTGCACATCTGCTTAGTTCAGATGAAAATCATGTGTGAGACCATGGGCGGATCCAAACACCATACTGGACACTATATAATCATTCAAATTTCCATCGGGACAGTACTTTTTATATTTCATCGTAGAGTTTAATGGTTCATTTAAATACGGGATGAAATATGTCCAATGAAATGAAATTCTGCCAATGAAATGCTATGAAATAGCTAAGGTAACAGCATTATGATGTCTAGTCCCAATGTGGAATGCACATCGATCGTCTAGGACCCCATACAACATTACACATAAACATGATTAGAATAATTCAAAAGAACATAGTAAGGTTGATTTAAGACAAAAATGAATGCTCACTTGGAACCATAGGGCCTAATAAATGTCATACCAGAACTCAACTGGTCATCACTGAGGACGGACGCTGAAATACCATACTTTCTTTTGAAATGGAGAATACATGGCAGACGTTTAGCATTTTTTAAATGCATTATTTACTGAAACGGCAGAGAACATTTAGTAGAAACATCTAGTAAAAACAAACGGTAAAGTATGACCGTTAAGGAATGCGTTTCAACAGGGTTATAGACAAAAATACAACTGCAACGTAGAGAGACGTCAACATCACCTACCATGCTTGCCACAAAAAAAAAAACACCCGGACCGGCTGGTGATTCAGACATGTTTTTTGGCAGTATATTATGTGCCAGCAGGAGTCAAGTCATGCTAAGTGCGCTACGGATAAAAAACCGTGCAAGGCAATTTTCGCCAAAGCCCGCCTGTGTGTGAATGCTTAACATAATATGATTTGACTGAAGCGTTTCTACTCGAACGGTTATGGCAATACACAGGATACAGCAGTGTTGTTGTGTCGTTAACAAACCACACCATGGCTGGCAGTTGCATTTGTCAAGTCGGTTTTTAAACGTATCCTCGAATATTGCGCTTACCCAATTATTCCAAGTTTAGTACAGATGTTCATCTACTCCGGAAGCACAAATACGTTCCCTTATTGAGCCATTGTGTTGTTTGTGTTTACGTATATCATAGTTTTAGAAACGCTACGTACTGTAAACATTTTGTTGGTCGCTGTGTGACACCGAGTCTTGTAATCGGCCACACATGTAGCAGTTCACTTCACGTTGGTGCTAACTATGCTTACATATTTCATTCGTACATTGTCGAGGAACCAACTGTACATTTTGCGCTTGATCCTCGCAATTATTACAATCCAACCATCAGACTATGCATATGGATGAATCGTGCTGATGTAAGAGTAAATATAATAAGTTATCGAAACCTATGTATTTGAAACTTACACATGTTTTGTTTAATACTATGTAGCCAATTCACAAGTGACACAAAGATAATCCAAAGTCAAGCGTTTTGGTATATATGTCATGATGTGTTCATGATACATTACACATCGGTATATATTAGGCTGTTTAAAACCAAAATATTTTTTGCAATGTAAATTTGTAAAACCTTAATTCGGCGTAGCTTACTTAAAAATCTAAACCGTGGAAAACAGGCCTTAAACAAATAGTATGTGACGTCGTGTATCATGCTCAGAGGACACTTAGGGTGAGGGCTACGGCTATGATTAGGATCAGGTTTTTCTGCAAGATGGCAGCTCAAAAACTCTCACAAAACCAACCTCTCCAGAAAAACCAATCACCATCCTCGAAGTGACTGGAAGGAAAACTACAGAACATCGACACATCAAGTCACTGAATGACTTTCTCACAGCATTCATCCAGCCTATTCCACCGCCTCATGACCGACAAGAGCTTCTTGGCGGACGACACAGTTATGTGGTCCAATTATGCAGACTACGTTGTGGGTTGAAAGAAGATTTGAATATTCATAGTTTTCACCAACTCTGAATTAATTCTTGTAATAGTTTTATACCAGGGTTGCAGGCTAGGAATGATGACGTTTATCGGCTGCATTAGTCGAAAAGCATAACGTCACAATCAATTTAATTTCACCAATGTGATTGTAGATGCACGACACATTACACATACGTTTAACTGATGTCACCTTCAAATAACGCATTATCCAATCAAACGCTAGCTACTTGCCCCATTGTTCAGTCAAGCGTGACCGGTGAGTGTACTACATACCACGCTGCAGCTTTTTGAGTTAGTTAAACCACACAACCTGAACAAGCCAGTAAGCCAACATATACCAACATGAAGAGGTTAGTGTGCGGTGTTTTTGTTCTTGTCAAGTGTGCTACCTTAACAAAACATGTAACCGAGAGAATGAATAATGTCACTGTCGACGTCGGGTTATGTATGTGACGTTGCATCCGGTAGTTTGGATTACAGAACATGGGTTAATGTTGTAGTATACGGTTTGTTTAAATGTAGTAGCCTACAAGCATACGTGTTATTACAGTGACACCTGTTTCTTGGCTGCAGTGAAGTGATCTTTCGTTGGTGCGTCTTGTTCCTTGGTCTGTTTGCCGTGACAAGATCACATCGTAAGTATTGCATTTTGTGTTTGACACTCACTGTTACCTCCTCCGACATAGCTGTAGTTCATGGCCTCTCTAGTCTATATCTATCTCTATGGAAATATCGTCTTTGTTTTTTTAACCCTTCGTCTGCCATTGTGATATCATGCCGTCTACACCTCACCACATAAATGTTCGCCACTATAAAACAGCGTCTGCTGATTTGCATACATATGCGTTAATTTTAGATAAAATCGTCTATGTAGCATAGTTGAAATTAGCTACCCCGAACACATGGATTAGGACACACCGTTTGAGAGATTGTGACGATTTTCTTGAGGAGACATAAAGGAAAATCGTGAGGTTGTAGTGGTCAGCGACAAATTTGCATACTATAAATTGTTCTTTGACATAATCATAACCAGAAACCCTGAAAACATGCGTTTTGATACCTCATTTTGATTGTTTGGATGTTTACAAATCGAGATATTCAGAAAAGTAGTATATATTTTAATGGTGATGACTAATTTGCATATTAATGTGTTCATACAAAGCGCTCAAGGGTGCCAGGGTGGCATCCGTCGGATTATTGACCTAGAAGGTTAGAAGGTCACAAAAATGCAAAAAAAACATACTGTAGACCATAATGCGCGGTTCACCTTCAAAGGGGAGTTTGTGGGGATGCTCGCACAAATGTGGTCTTGTTGAAAACGATATATATTTCTTTGCCATAAAGTAGACACTAATTTCCACTAGCTGTTTGATAGACTCTGTTAGCATAATGCATCATATATTTTTTACATAACACACAACACTTGCCGACCTGGAATACAACATGTAGCATCGTATTTCTAGAATGCGGAATGATGGAGGCAGTACAATGCATAATGATTACCACGGTGGAAATATGGGATTACGAACATGCGGTGTTTGCTTCTAGAAGCATCATATAAGACAAATACGTCTGAAACATATCCACACATTAGAAGCAACTATATGATCGTTTGAGTGAACATGCTATAGTATTCAAATATGACATGCTAATATTTCTAGTAGATTCAAAACAAACAAAATGCATGATGTGTTCATTATTATACTGTTTGTCATCATTACCACGTCCCGTTCTTGCTGGAGAAAACCCCGCTTACACGTCGGAATTAAACGTATTTTTCAAACGCATGTACCACGCGGTGCTGTCGCAGTAGATATGTTTTTGTGTCATTATGACGATTTTTTCATACTTTATGCGTCTCCTGCGTGTTAGGACGGTTCACATATTCTTATTCGTACATTTTCTTATTCGTGTTCATTATTATACTGTTTGTCATCATTACCACGTCCCGTTCTTGCTTAAGAAAACACCGCTTGCACGTCGGAATTAAACGTATTTTTCAAACGCATGTACCACGCGGTGCTGTCGCAGTAGATATGTTTTTGTGTCATTATGACGATTTTTTCATACTTTATGCGTCTCCTGCGTGTTAGGGAGCGTTCACATTTTCTTATTCGTACAAAGGGGAGGAGGGGGTCAAGACCCGCGTAATAAATTAAATTAAATTGTGCTCCACCCACAGGATGCATAATTATATTGGTGTCGGCATCTACATGGGTAGCATGCCGATGTGACACATCACATTCTCTTGCGAACATGCAGCCATCATCCTCACATCCACCACCAACAACCACGTGTGTATTTGGATGGAGTGATTTGGCACGCTCGAGCGTGTGGTTAGACAATAATGCTTGATGAACTTGTTACAAATCTAAGGGAGTGGCCCCCTTAGGTAATACATTTTTAGCATGATCGCTTCTGATGTTGATCTTCTTAATAATTATGCTGCTTTTATGGAGTATGCCGAATCATGGCAATCAAATATGTGCACAATATATATCCCAGGATGTCCGCCAAGGGTGTGAACTACAGCCGTTGCATCATATATGTGCGAGTGTGGTCCGTTGACATATTGTCTTGTATATGGGAAAACGTTGTTTTATCGCCCTTGAGCAGTTGCCCACTGGCATCTGACAAATACCATGTCACTACTGACAGTTAATGACGTCATCCAGGTTGACTTGGCAAGTTCCTACCGTTACAAACAAACGGCCAAACAAATCATGGTCTGATTTTGTCTGAACTGACTTTTTTGTCACCCATTAAGACCACCTTCCTTAATGATACGAATGTTTTGCTATTGTTCCTTGGCAGTGATTCGCGATGGTCATTCTGCACCGCGAACTGTGTTGCCAGGCTAACTAGTTCACTATCATAACTGGGAAAGGATTACCATATTTAAATATAACACGGTTTGCTACTGTTTCTCCTAGATGCCCAACAAACAAATTATGTTTAAATTATTATGCTATTGGTGCGTCTTTGAAGTCATTACCACGTCTCGTTCGTGTTGGAGACAGCCCCGCTTGAATGATCGACCTACAGGTCGGGATGATAAAAGCATGTACCACGCGGTGCTGTCGCAGTAGAGATGTTTGTGTCATTATTAATTACACACCAGGATGACTTGCTCCCAGTGAATGTGTCTCCTGCGTGTTAGGGGCCGTTCACAATTCTCGACATTTGTGTATTCGTACAAAGGGGAGGTGGGGGGAGGAGGGTCAAGACCCGCTCACTAAATAAAACAAGTTTAGTCGCATGCGATATATGACAACCGTTGTGCTACGCAACGTCGCGTGGTGAACTGCACGCGTGGTGAACGCACACACACACACACACACACACACACACACACACACACACACACACACACACACACACACACACAAACACACACACACACAAACAAACAAACACACGTACAACAAAACTACAACCATATTACATTCACCATGCCTATGTCATTCGAAGCAAATTCGTGTTCTCTTTTGTGGGCACATTAATTTGTTTACGTGGTAATTCCGCGTGCCAGGGCTCTTTGTGCTGACAAATTGCACCCGTTCGTGATCTTCAAAGCTAGTTATTTCGTCTGATCCAAATCAGTTTTGCAGCTACAAATCAGTGGAACAGGAACTGTTACACTGGGTCTATGCTAACCCGATGGAAATGCACATAACTTATTTCATACGATTTTCAACCAACTCTGTTAGTTAGTTTTAGGACACTTTTTATGTTTTGTCGAATATAATGAGACCGAACAATTCCATACGTTTTCATGAAGAACATTATATATCTAAGCATCGGCCTGATCTGCAACAATTACCCATGACGGTTTAAACAGTTTATAACTTACTACCACCCCGGACGTTGGCAATGGACCTCAATGCCGCTATCTGCTGGCGGAGACTGACAACTGTATGGCGTCCAGGCGGCATGTAGTGGGAAAACATACAATAGCAAATGTCATGCAAATATCAAGTTTTGTTAAATAATCATCTATTTCTGGATTAACTACATGAATATTAAAGCACGTATGGGGCGCGATAGCATACCTGTTATAATGCCGGACTCTCAAGCGAGAGAAGTCGGTTTCAAATCCCACTGCGAATCTCAATAGTCTGTCTCTCTGTCTTACGAGAATATACTGCACACGTTATAATTAATATTGTATTCACAAGTCTTCGCACATAAAAATTACTATATAAATGTTTGACTCAACAAGTGTTTGTATTCAACCATGACATGGTTAAAAAAGTTGGGGGATCCTGTGCACATTTTTTTAATATCTGACATAACAACAGCTACGTCACCAACAAAATTAGCAAAATACTGTATTCTGATCATATTCAGTCATAACGTGATATTTATTTACTATTAAAATATAAAACTTGCAGGAATATTGGAATTTGATTTGATCGTATTATATAAAGCATATTATGTCAAACTCCCACTATAAAAGTGGTAAATATATTATTTTATGTAATTTATTAAGTCACGGAAAAAAAACATTTTAGCTCAATAACAACAATATTCAATATTTGCCCCACAAGGAGTTATGTAACTTTAGTAAAACTTCGTTAATATGTTCATTTATTATGCATCTCTTTTATAAGGTAAAAACTGCTGGGGGTCCCGAACAAATATTTGAAATATATGACGTAGTAACAGCTACATCACCGGCAACATTAGCAAAATACTATTTATATGGGCGTAATCAGTCATGATACAACATTTATTTACTGTTAGAAAACTACTTGCGGGAATATTTTGATTTTATATATTAATATTATATTTATACAAAGCAAAATATATCAGATATGCATAACAAAGTTGTAAAATTAATTATGTTCCCTAATGTATTAAGTCACGGAAAAAACGTCTTAATTTCGACAATATTTATTTAATATTTAACCCTCAAGGAATGATATCACTCCAGGAGAACTTGGCAGAAATGTGAATTTATTAATTGTAAAATGTTAATTTATTAAAGGCAAAACAAACTTTCTGACATAGTAATAGCTACATCAGCCACACAGTTGCCGAGCAAAACAACTGGGTTCACTGTCTTAAAATCACACGAGTTCCGAACTAAATTGTCCGAAACGAATTTATAAGACGTTATTTACTTGTGTAACACTTTCGGATATTAATGTTTTTTCTTTATAAAAAAGTATGTATCAGTTTTGTTTAGTAGTCGCATAGAGGACATAGTTTCAATCAACAGTTTAACTTTTGTGTTGATTTCATGTTACGACTCAGATGCGCAGACCGATGAGCAAATGGCTTGATTTCAAGGTAGTCGGCCAAATTAAAGTATTATGCTTTTGGTGCTTGTTTGATATCATCAGCACGTTTCGTTCGTGTTAGAGACATCACCGCTTAAACTATCGATCCGCAGGTCTGGAAAATAAAAACTTTTACAAACGGATGCACCGCGCATGTCATAACGTGTGTTTACTTTCATACTGTTTAAAGGCAAGAAAAACAGTAATAACTCGTTGAACAACGCAGTAAAGTTATTTCTTTCTATTTACTTAGGCGCATTACAGCACATATATACGCAAAACAATATTTTGTGTGAAACACAAGACGGCAGAGCTGGGATAAAAGTATTTAATGACAGTAGTTTTCACATAACGTATATACACGACAAGTCAATTGGCAACAGTTGTGGTACAATATAATGATAATGCATGTATACACAGTGAAACATAAACTGTCCATAAAGTTAGCAACACTAGAATGTTTGCTGATTGTCCCAGCATGCTGTTTGCTAATTGTCCCAACATGTGTTCTATAAAATAAAACATGTATAGATGGCGACACAATTCTAGTTGTTTATACATTATTATGTATCAAAATAGTAAACATATAAGGTGACATTGGAGATACCTAAATTTACTAATATGTCCTAGAACAATAGGTGGGATGTCATTGAAAACGCCAGAACAATAGGTGGGATGTCATTGAAAACGCCGGGGAGGGCAGTATTGGGTGGGAACAAGTAACAATTGATATCTTCCCGAAGTATTCTGAATACGTCTGGTCGCTCTGGATTCTTGATCAGAAAAGGCAGAGGCAATGCTTATTGTCAATCACTGTGATTGGCTGGTTAAAAGTATAATAAAATATGGATCTGCTTCTGGTAAACGGAACCGTCTTGATATCTCTCACAAAACACAGCAGGGGGAGCCCCAACTGTTTTATTTTGTGTGAAACACAAGACGGCAGAGCTGGGATAAAAGTATTTAATGACAGTAGTTTTCACATAACGTATATACACGACAAGTCAATTGGCAACAGTTGTGGTACAATATAATGATAATGCATGTATACACAGTGAAACATAAATTGTCCATAAAGTTAGCAACACTAGAATGTTTGCTGATTGTCCCAGCATGCTGTTTGCTAATTGTCCCAACATGTGTTCTATAAAATAAAACATGTATAGTTGGCGACACAATTCTAGTTGTTTATACATTATTATGTATCAAAATAGTAAACATATAAGGTGACATTGGAGATACCTAAATTTACTAATATGTCCTAGAACAATAGGTGGGATGTCATTGAAAACGCCAAAGCCTTGATGTGCACAGGAAGTCAAGGCTGTCATTTTATTTACTTTTGAATTTCACACGGGCATGGAGGGTTTTCACAAGGGTGCTTGCCTTAAAACTTGCGCACACACACACACACACACACACACACACACACACACACACACACACACACACACACACACACACACACACACACACACACACACACACACACACACACACACACACACACACACACACACACACACACACACACACACACACACACATTAATTTTACAATAAGTGTAAACAAACGTTATCCAAAATGGGATGCATGGCTTGTTACATATCTTAGTGTTGATTGTTCTCCGCCGGTTGCAGCATCACCGCCTGCTTTACTCGGAAGATGTCCGCCAGTCAAAGGTTATGGCGTCTGTGCCGAGCTCTGCGTCAACTGTGCTGCTCGAGGCATGGTGTGCTGCTCGAATGGATGCGGTCACCAATGCATGAAACCGGTGTCTCCGGTGTCTACACGTGAGTGATAGCTGTCAATATTATGTAATCACATCAAATCATCTAGCTGACTCAAGATAGCCGATGAAACACGCTATTCGCACATTTTTTAGATGCCTTAGCTATAATTTTCTACAACAAACCACCGGACGAAATCAATATTAATTTCAATCATAAATCAAGAACAATCAGAGAAAATAGGAATGGCTTTGCGAACAGCTGTATTTCCACGATCGCGTACTACAAATATGATGCATTTTTATAAGAAATGTGTTTCTACAGTTTCATATGCTTAATGTGTACAGTAAACTTTATTTGTGACCGGAACTTGGCTACATTTAAAATAACGTTCGCTTTTATGATAGCTGTCGCAGTAGAGATGTTTGTGTCATTATTAATTACAAACCAGGATGACTTGCTCCCAGTGAATATGTCTCCAGCGTGTTAGGGGCCGTTCACAATTCTCGACATTTGTGTATTCGTACAAAGGGGAGGTGGGGGGCAGGGTCAAGACCCGCTCACTAAATAAAACAAGTTTAGTCGCATGCGATATATGACAACCGTTGTGCTACGCAACGTCGCGTGGTGAACTGCCGCGTGGTGAACGCACGCACGCACGCACGCACGCACGCACGCACGCACGCACACACACACACACACACACACACACACACACACACACACACACACACACACACACACACACACACACACACACACACACACCACAAACAAACACACGTACAAACAAAACTACAACCATATTACATTCACCATGCCTATGTCATTCGAAGCAAATTCGTGTTCTCTTATTTGGGCACATTAATTTGTTTACGTGGTAATTCCGCGTGCCAGGGCTCTTTGTGCTGACAAATTGCACCCGTTCGTGATCTTCAAAGCTAGTTATTTCGTCTGATCTAAATCAGATTTGCAGCTACAAATCAGTGGAACAGGAACTGTTACACTGGGTCTATGCTAACCCGATGGAAATGCACATAACTTATTTCATACGATTTTCAGCCAACTCTGTTAGTTAGTTTTAGGACACTTTTTATGTTTTGTCGAATATAACGAGACCGAACAATTCCATACGTTTTCGTGAAGAACATTATATATCTAAGCATCGACCTGATCTGCAACAATTACCCGTGACGGTTTAAACAGTTTATAACTTACTACCACCCCGGACGTTGGCAATGGACCTCAATGCCGCTATCTGCTGGCGGAGACTGACAACTGCATGGCGTCCAGGCGGCATGTAGTGGGAAAACATACAATAGCAAATGTCATGCAAATATCAAGTTTTGTTAAATAATCATCTATTTCTGGATTACCTACATGAATATTAAAGCACGTATGGGGCGCGATAGCATACCGGTTATAATGTCGGACTCTCAATCGAGAGAAGTCGGTTTCAAATCCCACTGCGAATCTCAATAGTCTGTCTCTCTGTCTTACGAGAATATACTGCACACGTTATAATTAATATTGTATTCACAAGTCTTCGCACATAAAAATTAATATATAAATGTTTGACTCAACAAGTGTTTGTATTCAACCATGACATGGTTAAAAAAGTTGGGGGATCCTGTGCACATTTTTTAAATGTCTGACATAACAACGTCAACAATAAAATTAGCAAAATACTGTATTCTGATCATATTCAGTCATAACGTGATATTTATTTACTATTAAAATATAAAACTTGCAGGAATATTGCAATTTGATTTGATCGTATTATATAAAGCATATTATGTCAAACTCCCACTATAAAAATGGTAAATATATTATTTTATGTAATTTATTAAGTCACGGAAAAAACACATTTTAGCTCAATAACAACAATATTCAATATTTGACCCACAAGGAGTAATGCAACTTTAGTAAAACTTCGTTAATATGTTCATTTATTATGCATCTCTTTTATAAGGCTAAAGCTGCTGGGGGTCCCGAACAAATATTTGAAATATATGACGTAGTAACAGCTACATCACCGGCAACATTAGCAAAATACTGTTCTATGGTCGTAATCAGTCATGATACAACATTTATTTACTGTTAGAAAACTACTTGCGGGAATATTTGATTTGATATATTAATATTATATTTATACAAAGCAAAATATGTCAGATATGCATAACAAAGTTGTAAAATTAATTATGTTCCATAATGTATTAAGTCACAGAAAAAACGTCTTAATTTCGACAATATTTATTTAATATTTAACCCTCAAGGAATGATATCACTCCAGTAGAACTTGGCAGAAATGTTAATTTATTAATGGTAAAATGTTAATTTATTAAAGGCAAAACAAACTTGCTGACATAGTAATAGCTACATCAGCCACACAGTTGCCGGGCAAAACAACTGGGTTCACTGTCTTAAAATCACACTAGTTCCGAACTGAATTGTCCGCAACGAATTTATAACACGTTATTTACTTGTGTAACACTTTCGGAAATTAATGTTTTTTCTTTATAAAAAAATATGTATCAGTTTTGTTTAGTAGTCGCATAGAGGACATAGTTTCAATCAACAGTTTAACTTTTGTGTTGATTTCATTTTACGACTCAGATGCGCAGACCGATGAGCACATGACTTGATTTCAAGGTAGTCGGCCAAATTAAAGTATTATGCTTTTGGTGCTTGTTTGATATCATCAGCATGTTTCGTTCGTGTTGGAGACATCACCGCTTAAACTATCGATCCGCAGGTCTGGAAAATAAAAACTTTTACAAACGGATGTACCACGCATGCCATAACGTGTGTTTACTTTCATACTGTTTAAAGGCAAGAAAAACAGTAATAACTCGTTGAACAACGCAGTAAAGTTATTTCTTTCTATTTACTTAGGCGCATTACAGCACATATATACGCAAAACAATATTTTGTGTGAAACACAAGACGGCAGAGCTGGGATAAAAGTATTTAATGACAGTAGTTTTCACATAACGTATATACACGACAAGTCAATTGGCAACAGTTGTGGTACAATATAATGATAATGCATGTATACACAGTGAAACATAAACTGTCCATAAAGTTAGCAACACTAGAATGTTTGCTGATTGTCCCAGCATGCTGTTTGCTAATTGTCCCAACATGTGTTCTATAAAATAAAACATGTATAGATGGCGACACAATTCTAGTTGTTTATACATTATTATGTATCAAAATAGTAAACATATAAGGTGACATTGGAGATACCTAAATTTACTAATATGTCCTAGAACAATAGGTGGGATGTCATTGAAAACGCCAGAACAATAGGTGGGATGTCATTGAAAACGCCGGGGAGGGCAGTATTGGGTGGGAACAAGTAACAATTGATATCTTCCCGAAGTATTCTGAATACGTCTGGTCGCTCTGGATTCTTGATCAGAAAAGGCAGAGGCAATGCTTATTGTCAATCACTGTGATTGGCTGTTAAAAGTATAATAAAATATGGATCTGCTTCTGGTAAACGGAACCGTCTTGATATCTCTCACAAAACACAGCAGGGGGAGCCCCAACTGTTTTATTTTGTGTGAAACACAAGACGGCAGAGCTGGGATAAAAGTATTTAATGACAGTAGTTTTCACATAACGTATATACACGACAAGTCAATTGGCAACAGTTGTGGTACAATATAATGATAATGCATGTATACACAGTGAAACATAAATTGTCCATAAAGTTAGCAACACTAGAATGTTTGCTGATTGTCCCAGCATGCTGTTTGCTAATTGTCCCAACATGTGTTCTATAAAATAAAACATGTATAGTTGGCGACACAATTCTAGTTGTTTATACATTATTATGTATCAAAATAGTAAACATATAAGGTGACATTGGAGATACCTAAATTTACTAATATGTCCTAGAACAATAGGTGGGATGTCATTGAAAACGCCAAAGCCTTGATGTGCACAGGAAGTCAAGGCTGTCATTTTATTTACTTTTGAATTTCACACGGGCATGGAGGGTTTTCACAAGGGTGCTTGCCTTAAAACTTGCGCACACTCACACACAAACACACACACACACACACACACACACACACACACACACACACACACACACACACACACACACACACACACACACACACACACACACACACACACACACACACACACACACACACACACACACACACACACACACACACACACATTAATTTTACAATAAGTGTAAACAAACGTTATCCAAAATGGGATGCATGGCTTGTTACATATCTTAGTGTTGATTGTTCTCCGCCGGTTGCAGCATCACCGCCTGCTTTACTCGGAAGATGTCCGCCAGTCAAAGGTTATGGCGTCTGTGCCGAGCTCTGCGTCAACTGTGCTGCTCGAGGCATGGTGTGCTGCTCGAATGGATGCGGTCACCAATGCATGAAACCGGTGTCTCCGGTGTCTACACGTGAGTGATAGCTGTCAATATTATGTAATCACATCAAATCATCTAGCTGACTCAAGATAGCCGATGAAACACGCTATTCGCACATTTTTTAGATGCCTTAGCTATAATTTTCTACAACAAACCACCGGACGAAATCAATATTAATTTCAATCATAAATCAAGAACAATCAGAGAAAATAGGAATGGCTTTGCGAACAGCTGTATTTCCACGATCGCGTACTACAAATATGATGCATTTTTATAAGAAATGTGTTTCTACAGTTTCATATGCTTAATGTGTACAGTAAACTTTATTTGTGACCGGAACTTGGCTACATTTAAAATAACGTTCGCTTTTATGATAGCTGTCGCAGTAGAGATGTTTGTGTCATTATTAATTACACACCAGGATGACTTGCTCCCAGTGAATGTGTCTCCTGCGTGTTAGGGGGCCGTTCACAATTCTCGACATTTGTGTATTCGTACAAAGGGGAGGTGGGGGGAGGAGGGTCAAGACCCGCTCACTAAATAAAACAAGTTTAGTCGCATGCGATATATGACAACCGTTGTGCTACGCAACGTCGCGTGGTGAACTGCCGCGTGGTGAACGCACGCACGCACGCACGCACGCACGCACGCACACACACGCACACACACAAACAAACACACGTACAAACAAAACTACAACCATATTACATTCACCATGCCTATGTCATTCGAAGCAAATTCGTGTTCTCTTATTTGGGCACATTAATTTGTTTACGTGGTAATTCCCCGTGCCAGGGCTCTTTGTGCTGACAAATTGCACCCGTTGGTGATCTTCAAAGCTAGTTATTTCTTCTGATCTAAATCAGTTTTGCAGCTACAAATCAGTGGAACAGTAACTGTTACACTGGGTCTATGCTAACCCGATGGAAATACACATAACTTATTTGATACGATTTTCAGCCAACACTGTTAGTTAGTTTTAGGACACTTTTTATGTTTTGTCGAATATAACGAGACCGAACAATTCCATACGTTTTCATGAAGAACATTATATATCTAAGCATCGGCCTGATCTGCAACAATTACCCGTGACGGTTTAAACAGTTTATAACTTACTACCACCCCGGACGTTGGCAATGGACCTCAATGCGGCTATCTGCTGGCGGAGACTGACAACTGCATGGCGTCCAGGCGGCATGTAGTGGGAAAACATACAATAGCAAATGTCATGCAAATATCAAGTTTTGTTAAATAATCATATATTTCTGGATTACCTACATGAATATTAACGCACGTATGGGGCGCGATAGCATACCGGTTATAATGTCGGACTCTCAATCGAGAGAAGTCGGTTTCAAATCCCACTGCGAATCTCAATAGTCTGTCTCTCTGTTTTACGAGAATATACTGCACACGTTATAATTAATATTGTATTCACAAGTCTTCGCACATAAAAATCACTATATAAATGTTTGACTCAACAAGTGTTTGTATTCAACCATGACATGGTTAAAAAAGTTGGTGGATCCTGTGCACATTTTTTTAATATCTGACATAACAACAGCTACGTCACCAACAAAATTAGCAAAATACTGTATTCTGATCATATTCAGTCATAACGTGATATTTATTTACTATTAAAATATAAAACTTGCAGGAATATTGGAATTTGATTTGATCGTATTATATAAAGCATATTATGTCAAACTCCCACTATAAAAGTGGTAAATATATTATTTTATGTAATTTATTAAGTCACGGAAAAAAACACATTTTAGCTCAATAACAACAATATTCAATATTTGCCCCACAAGGAGTTATGTAACTTTAGTAAAACTTCGTTAATTTGTTCATTTATTGTGCATCTCTTTTATAAGGCAAAAGCTGCTTGGGGTCCCGAACAAATATTTGAAATATATGACGTAGTAACAGCTACATCACCGGCAACATTAGCAAAATACTGTTCTATGGTCGTAATCAGTCATGACACAACATTTATTTACTGTTAGAAAACTACTTGCGGGAATATTTTGATTTGATATATTAATATTATATTTATACAAAGCAAAATATGTCAGATATGCATAACAAAGTTGTAAAATTAATTATGTTCCCTAATGTATTAAGTCACGGAAAAAACGTCTTAATTTCGACAATATTTATTTAATATTTAACCCTCAAGGAATTATATCACTCCAGTACAACTTGGCAGAAATGTTAATTTATTAAAGGCAAAACAAACTTTCTGACATAGTAATAGCTACATCAGCCACACAGTTGCCGGGCAAAACAACTGGGTTCACTGTCTTAAAATCACACGAGTTCCGAACTAAATTGTCCGCAACGAATTTATAAGACGTTATTTACTTGTGTAACACTTTCGGATATTAATGTGTTTTCTTTATAAAAAAGTATGTATCAGTTTTGTTTAATAGTCGCATAGAGGACATAGTTTCAATCAACAGTTTAACTTTTGTGTTGATGTCATGTTACGACTCAGATGCGCAGACCGATGAGCACATGGCTTGATTTCAAGGTAGTCGGCCAAATTAAAGTATTATGCTTTTGGTGCTTGTTTGATATCATCAGCACGTTTCGTTCGTGTTGGAGACATCACCGCTTAAACTATCGATCCGCAGGTCTGGAAAATAAAAACTTTTACAAACGGATGTACCACGCATGCCATAACGTGTGTTTACTTTCATATTGCTTAAAGGCTGTGGTAAGAGAAACAGTAATAACTCGTTGAACAACGCAGTAAAGTTATTTCTTTCTATTTACTTAGGCGCATTACAGCACATATATACGCAAAACAATATTTGTTTATTTACTTTTGAATTTCACACGGGCATGGAGGGTTTTCACACGGGTGCTTGCCTTAAAAACTTGCGCACACTCACACACAAACACACACACACACACACACACACACACACACACACACACACACACACACACACACACACACATTAATTTTACAATAAGTGTAAACAAACGTTATCCAAAATGGGATGCATGGCTTGTTACATGTCTTAGTGTTGATTGTTCTCCGCCGGTTGCAGCATCACCGCCTCCGTTACTCGGAAGATGTCCGCCAGTCAAAGGTCCTGGCGTCTGTGCCGAGCTCTGCGTCAACTGTGCTGCTCGAGGCATGATGTGCTGCTCGAATGGATGCGGTCACCAATGCATGAAACCGGTGTCTCCGGTGTCTCCATGTGAGTGACAGCTGTCAATATTAAGTAATCACATCAAGTCATCTAGCTGACTCACGATATCCGATGTAACACGCTATTCGCACATTTGTTATATGCCTTAGCTATAATTTACTACAACAAACCACCGGACGAAATCAATATTAATTTCAATCATAAATCAAGAACAATCAGAGAAAATAGGAAAAGCTTTGCGAACAGCTGTATTTCCACGACCGCGTACTACAAATATGATGCATCTTTATACGAAATGTGTTTCTACAGTTGCATATGCTTAATGTGTACAGTAAACTTTATTTGTGACCCGAACTTGGCTACATTTAAAATACTGTTCGCGTGTATGATAGCATAATAACATATATGTGATTAAATGCTTTACCAAAAGTGAGAACGTACTTGTAGAGGGCTTCTGAAAGCTTCAACAGAAGTTTCGTAGTTTCAACAAAAGAACTACATAACTTAATATGTTAACAATGTCCGGGCTACTAGATTGCTGAACTGATTAATGATACGCCTTATACGGTCTATTTGCACGCAGCTCGCCCCCTCTACTGCTACCTGCCGGCCGTGAAAACATATATCATATAGGTTTCACAAAGGTCATTTAGTATATAAATAAATATCGGGCGAAGAATTGTATGGATTGAATACCAACTGGATTAGTGATTTAACGATAGACCTGTTCGAATCATGTTTATGAAATATGCAGTTATTAAAAAAGTAGGCGTTCACTGTCTTCCTATTTAAGGTATTTAAGCAATTTGAACTCAGAACTGGTTGTTCTTGGGCAGTTGCGGACAGTTGTGCTTAATTACAAAGGGTAATTCGATTGTTCTAGGAGGAGAATGAAAGAGAAATATCTCGTCAAACTTGAAGTGGAACATGTGCCTATCGTGAATTGTAAATTGGTGTTGTAGTTAACTGATACTCTTTTAGTAATTTATAAATAAGTTACACACAAACACACGCATACGCGCACGCACGCACGCACGCACGGACACAAACAAAGCTGCCGCGCGAACTATCTATCATGGGGTGTATTTGTGTTTTTTTTTCAGAAACCGGCCTTGCTAAAACCTAAAGTGTCATGACCGCATGGCGCAACAGACGACGCGCTGAACAAAGGAAAAAAGAAAAATCTTCTTGTGATTTCTTATTTGTTCACAATAAAAATTACACTCAAATGTGTGGTGTGTCTGTAGTCGATCTGTGGAAGCGACGTCAGCTCTTAGACAATTCATGGCTGACAAAACCTAGGTAGGCTTGGCAGCGGCGACCTCGCCTGGACATATATGTAGATGACTTAACGGAACAAAATGTATTCTGATCCAGTAAATGGTATCAGTATGAATGTGTTTAAAAACAAAATTGACAGAGTGGGCCCCATAAAGATTACAAATTGTTGGACTCTCGATAGCCAATAAGCTTCCTTGTCCATTTGCCATATGGAGCGTGTTGCAATCTTATTGAATTACATCGCTGCAACAAATATTTCTACGATATCTTGTATTTACATGTTTGTGCAAGGGCATGGCCAGGGTTTGTAGGTCATGACTCGTTCTCCCGTGTTGGTCCTAAAATTATTGTTTGTCGTGTCTCAATAGTCAGCAATCTAAGCAGGACGGCGATTTGGTTATTGTTCATATTCATTTATACCAATTTAGTAAATCATTCAATTTAATTAAATATGTAAATATTTATCGGTAGAGTAGAATGATGCGTTCCACTCAGTTTCCAATCAGTGGAGCTAACTGGCGGTTACAGCTGGAAGCTCGAGCATTAATACACATCAATACGTAATGTTATTACAGAAAATGTAGATTGCTAGGGTGACGTTTCATCTTACAACGCTAGGCATTAAACACGTTACGTTAACCATTACACGGAAAAAGCTCCTATGACACAGTCTTGACAAATAATCAATGAAATGGACACATACCATTCGTGTTAATGTATAATTATAGCTATGCAATGGTTAATAGGAAATATGAAAACATTGTACCAATGTAATATTTACACAGACGAAACTTCAACAACACTTTAATAATTTAATTTCTAGAAATTTTATCATCAACGTGTCTTACTTTGAAACGTAAAGTTCTTATGCACATAATGTTATTTTGATTTTATATAAAATGTTTAATAAACTTCTCACCAACCGACACATTACTCACCGTACACGTCGTCTTGGTTAATCCATCTGCAATACCGCACACTCCAGCAATCAGGAACTAATACTCACGGTACACGTCGTCTTGGTTAACCCAGCTGCAATACCGCACACTCCAGCAATCAGGAACTAATACTCACGGTACACGTCGTCTTGGTTAACCCAGCTGCAATACCGCACACTCCAGCAATCAGGAACTAATACATACCGTACACGTCGTCTTGGTTAATCCATCTGCAATACCGCACACTCCAGCAATCAGGAACTAATACTCACGGTACACGTCGTCTTGGTTAACCCAGCTGCAATACCGCACATTCCAGCAATCAGGAACTAATACTCACCGTACACGTCGTATTGGTTAACCCAGCTGCAATACCGCACACTCCAGCAACCAGGAACTAATACTCACCGTACACGTCGTCTTGGTTAACCCAGCTGCAATACCGCACACCCCAGCAAACAGGAACTAATACTCACCGTACACGTCGTCTTGGTTAACCCAGCTGCAATACCGCACACTCCAGCAATCAGAAACTACAAAAGACAGAACGATTAGTGTCTGGTTCTATTTTCGTCATGTTTCAACAACGGCAAATGAACACCTGCCTTTATTACAACAATGCAGTGCATATTGAGTCCGGTCCCATTTGCTGATGAAACAACTAAACATTCCCCAAAATAAGATCATAAATAGTCATGACAATATACTAAAGAACTGGTTTGTGTTTATGTATTTGTAAAACATTATAATGCGTATTTTTAGAAATTATTTTCAAAAGTCCGGTTTGTTATAATTAGACCCAAAGACTTCCTGACCAGTCAGTCAGCCAGCCAGCCAGCCAGCCAGCCAGCCAGCCAGCCAGCCAGCCAGCCAGCCAGCCAGCCAGCCAGCCAGCCAGCCAGTCAGTACTAAACCAAAGTCAAAGTGCTTATCAATGTATGTCTTTCGAGTGAGACACTACTGTTAGTCTCTCTATGTAACCTGCCATAGACAATGAGTAACAAGAGAGGCGTCTGTGGTGCTACTCAGACAATGTCTACATGGCTACTGCGTGTTGTTTGTCGATAATTATGCTTTTTCCCCTACACACACACACACACACACACGCACACACAAACACACACAGACAAACACAGACGCACGCACGCACGCACACACACACACACACACACACACACACACACACACACACACACACACACACACACACGGGTATCTTCATATTTTCACGAAAACCACAGACGCTCACGATGACTACAGGCCAGCATTATGTTGAGATAATGGCTCGAGAAAAAATATAGATGTATCCCGTAGGCGCAACTATGCGTAACAAAAAATCACCAATGTTAACAAAGTTTTCGGGAGACTCGACCATATACATCTTTGGATAAAACTACTGCAATTAAATTAGCTCACTAAGACAATCGCTGTTAAAACAAAATGTATATTATTCAGTTATTCATTTACCACGCTCGCCATTCTCTAAAGCCGTTTGCCGTTAATTATAGATATGGTGCATTTGCAAACCAACGTCACCTTAAAACCAACTTACCGTGGAACAGCCCGCGAAATACATAAACAATGGCAGTGTAAGCCTTGCAGTGTACGCAGAGTCTTGTTTAGGTATGATGATGATCATAAGAATGATCAGTACGATTCCCACTACCATCTGTTTCCCACCGAGAACGTACGATGATATGCTTGCATACTTCGAGTGGATCTCTGGTGGATCCGTGGCAGACACGACGACCATATTCTGGTTTGCCATTGCTAGATTTACAGAAGCTCAGTACAAAATCCTTCTCCGTCGCAGTATATGTCTACCAGTGACGCGACGTGAGTAGTAGGTAAGGGGTTAAACATCTTACCTACTACTGACGTGTCAGCCCACACCTGTTCGAATCGGTTCAACGAGCTTTACTCATTCGTGGGGCGATGTGAGAGATCAACCATGTACGAATCGAGTCAATGGCAACGGCCGTGACTCAGCATGGAGAGCCGTTCCTACAATACAACGTTTCTATTCTTAGAACACACAGTGATAGATTCATCAAGCCTGTCGTGGTCCTTGGCTTAGTTTCATAACAGTTCAGTCCGGTCCGAATGTACGTGTTCTCTCGATATTAGTTTGTGAGATGAAGATTATTGCTACGAACAACATGTTTTCAATGTGGACACGCGGAGAAAACGTGACAGTTTTACATGCTGACGGCTGACATTCTGTCGATAGTTTACGGCTATGAATAAAATATTATTCTCGTGATACCGCAATTAAACTCACGAAGGACAACGGCAGACGGGCATGCGAACTGCAACAAAGGCCTGTAAAAGAAAGTAAACTTGTATCGATGTGCACCGAACAAGCCACGTTGCGTTCTTCTTCAGTCCAGACACGTATTTATCATTTGCGGCATATATTACTTAAGGCACAATTTCCCAGTTAATCGGAGGCAACGTGTGGGTTGGTGATCGTCGTTTCATTAGATGGATCCACGTTCGTTGAAACAGTTTGTCAAAATGAAATTATGCTATCATAAGTAGCATAATCGTGTTATATATAATAATTGGAGTAATGGTCGCATCTAATAGAAGAGCCAGCAAGAGTCCAGCTCTCTCGGATGATTCTTTTGCAGGCAGATTTGGTTACCGCACGTGGTGCTGCGTGCCTGTAAAGCAAGCGACCTGTACCATTGAACGACAACAGCCAAGACGGTCTTGATGTGTCGTGTCAGACACACAATCTCGCATCTGTGTTTCTTAACCCCTGTTAGCTCATTACAAGAAGTTACATCGACACTGAGTGTATGTAAGGGAGGCCTACTTAGCACAGTCCGACAAACTCACCATACTCTTGTTTCCATAATCTTCCAAATAATCGGGTACACCTTCTAACTTGTCAACAATTGCCCCATTAACAAATGTTTTCTATGCATTATATCATGTGAGGAAAACTCTGTGGCGTAGAGGTATTTAGGATGTCGGAAGTGGGGCAAATGTAGGAATACATGTGATAAAGGTCTTTAGTCGAGGCAGTTGTACAATTTGTATATATTATTCAAATTCAGTATATCGCAAATGCTTACCCAAAAGAAAACCGGGGTCACGAACTAAAGCCCCACACCCCCTTAAATACTCCACTAACATAATGTATTATTTTACGTAAAAGTTACACATGACACACTAATTCAACTATCATGTTCAAATGTATTGCATATAATGAGTGGTGTAGCAGAACAAGGGTGGTGTGAGGTTGGCCCTAAAATAGGTAGGTGGAGGAAGTTAGGTTGGCCCCAAAAAATAGGCGGGTGTTGTCAACCTGTGACAGGTGTCCTCTAAATTACACAAGCAACATGGCGTCTAATTTACCCCCGAGAATAGACAACCACCATTCTAGTAAGAATGGTATTGATAATATGATAAATGTAATCATAGTATAATACTATATATAAAACTAAATATCATGGTAATGTTAAATCTAAAATAGCTAAGTGAAGTAATTATGCAGTGGGGCGCGGTGGCGTTGGGGTTAAGACGCCGCACTCTCAATCGAGAGAACGCGGGTTCGAATCATCTCGCCGCCGTTTCAAAACGTTGGCAATTTCGTTCACCCCATGTTGCCACAGTTCATTCTGCCTGGCTTCTCACACATGTGGATATGTGCACGAATAGTCTTCGTGCAGAAAGTACAGCGCACTTGAAAGCTTTCTAAATAAGTCGAAATGTTGTTGACCAAGTTTGGAGGGGGGTGAAATGTAAAGCCCTTTGAGCAGTCCCAAGGATTGTTTACCGCGCTATGTAAGAAAGAACCTTTCTACCTTTATATCTAACGATGGTTCTATATTTCTTCTGCTACACCATAAATCATTCCCCGATAGACTAGACGTATACATTATACAGCACCTTGTTCTCTTTAGCCTTCAATATCATAATATCAGTATATTCTATGTGGAACATTCTTATTTTGTATCACCCATGGTTTCCCAAGGATCATCTGATATGTATTTTGAAAATGATAACTAATTAAACCAGACATTCTTTGCAACTGATTAACCTGTATTATTAGTATCGTACATATGTAATAACCTACTATACATTTATTACACTCAATAACCACGCCGCCAGTGGTTCACTGCAATATAGCAGCACGGATGTCACTGGCCCATGCCTACCCGTTGTAGTATGTGTCAACTGATACAGGCTTGCCAGTGTTGTTTAACTAAGGGGTTGTGTTTTGTGTATGTATGTGCATAACACATGTACGAATCAGGTCAAGCGCGACTCCCATAGAGGGCTCTTCCTCGACCACTTGGTATTATACTTTGAACACACCGTGATAGTTAAATTGCGCCTGTCGTTTTTCTCTGTTCGGCTCGAATTTACGTGTTCCCTTTTTAAATTCATTTTGTGAGACAAAGAATATTGATATGACTAATATGTTTTAATGTGGACACTCGAGGCAAACATATGTCAAAAGTGACACTTGTACGTGTTACCTTTACGTGTCACACGGTGTCCTGTCATTGTCTTACATAGTATACGAATGTGAGTAACGCACTATTATTCTCGTGATACCTACGGCAATTAGACACACGATTAAACCCACAATCTGGAATAATGTTGAATACTGTTTGGTAGCGTTACTTTTTGGGTGTTGTGGCTCCTGGTGTCATGCTGGAGAACATGAATCACGTCTAGAAGGGCGCCCTGTACGTTACTTGTTGGGTGTTGTGGCCCCTTGTGTCATGCTGGAGAACATGAATCACGTCTAGAACGGCGCTCTGTACGTTACTTGTTGGGTGTTGCAGCCCCTGGTGTCAGGCTGGAGAACATGCATCACGTCTATAACGGCGCCCTGTACGTTATTTGTTGGGTGTTGTGGCCCCTGGTGTCATGTTGGAGAACATGCATCACGTCTAGAACGATGCCCTGTACGTTACTTGTTGGGTGTTGTGGCCCCTGATGTCATGCTGGAGAACATGCATCGCGTCTATAACGGCGCCCTGTACGTTATTTGTTGGGTGTTGTGACCCCTGGTGTCATGCTGGAGAACATGCATCTCGTCTAGAACGACCCCCTGTACGTTACTTGTTGGGTGTTGTGGCCCCTGGTTCATGTTGGAGAATATGCTTCACGCCTAGAACGGCGCCCCGTACGCACGACCTAAATTGAACTTGTCCGTATTGCCGTAACGCGTCGCTGACCCTATTCACTTGCCGGGCGGTCCTGCCTACCCTGTTTATTTGCGGCTACGTACTGCTCGGTGCTCAGCACACAGGAAGATTAATTATTTGGAACGCCGCCAAACACACGCTGCAGTTCATAACGTAAGTCAGGTAGCGTTCAGAGTCTTCATACCAGTCACATGTGTATAGGGTGCGCGGAGCTTAGAGTACTTCATCTACAAATACGTTGGAAGGCAGTACCCAACAACAAGATGCTCAACAAACCTTTCGGGCTAGGAAGGTGGACAAAATATTATGTAGTGGCACGAATGACGACCAGGACACGAACAATAAAATCCGGAAGCATTTATCAAACTTAAACTGCACCAACACTGACGTTGCGTCGCTACAAAAAAGGCTTGTTTACACAAGCTGTATACGAGAAAATACGTTTGCTATTGATTACGAATATGTCCATCATATTTGTTGATGCGAGAAAAAACGAATAAACTCATGAATTTTGGAATATATATATATATATATATATATATATATCCGTCTCACAATATGGTATCCAACCTTTTGTACAGTATTTTAAATGAGGCCTCACTATTGCTTTATTCAGGTATATTTAGCTCTTTTTCTTTATATGTCATATGTATCCTAATCAACCCAAACATGTGATTACCCTTTCAAAATTTGATAGAAATGGCTTGGTGCACCTACCTTTTGGTGTCCACAGCAGACGGCTTTGCAACAAATGGCGGCTGACCAGATGGAAACGACGGATTGGACAATAAGTAATTATGCAGTGGGACGCGGTGGCGCTGCGGTTAAAACATCGGAATCTCAATCGAGAGAACCCGGGTTCGAATCATCTCGCCGCCGTTTCAAAACGTTGGCAATTTTATTCACCCCATGTTGCCACAGTTCATTCTGCCTAGCTGCACACTCATGTGGATATGTGCACGAATAGTCTTCGTGCAGAAAGTGCAGCGCGGCTGAATGCTTTCCAGAGAAGTCTAATTGTTGGAATGACCAAGTTTGGCGGGGGATGGTGACATGTAAAGCCATTTGAGCAGTCCCAAGGACTGTTTACCGCGGTATGTAAGAAAGAATCTTTCTACATTTACATCTAGCGATGGTTCTATATTTCTTCTACAATGCTTGTAAACTGGTCATCCAATTAAATAGCAGTCACCATATTTCCATTGAACACCAACTCCTTCGCAATTATACATCCAAACAACCGAATAATATGAACAAGTACAACAATAATTTATAACCTGTGGTACAGCTGCGCCTCAACCCCAACCGACTTTATATTCACATAATTATCATAAGCTTGATCTACAGTATAATGCTTAACATATTAATTTTACTTGATGCATTTACAACATCCTCAGGCTATTAATAGATAGGAGAAAACGAATATACATTTTGATGTATGTTTAATAAACATGTACATTCGACAATACACTGAATATATTCTACACGTACTGTAGTATACTGTAGTATCAATAGTCTGGATTTATCTTTTGCCCCTTTGTTCAGTGGCGTACGGTAGTCTACACAAACAGTTCTGCCACCTAGCGAACGGCACGGAGTTATATTTGCGTATTACGAAGGTGCCACCTGGTGATTAAGGTATAACTACTTGAGTGAATTACATTTGAGCGTAATTCCTCCAGTTAAGGTGGTTAAATATAGTATGTATATAACCGGCTTTATGTTCGGATACAATGGTATCATTGCGAATCACATTTTGTGAAAGTATAAGAATTTTAATACATGAACTAGCGAGGTGTTCTGCAAGTAGGCAAGGTGTGACACACGAATTCATGCCTCTGATAGGAGCCAGACAGCTCGGAATATTCGTTTTATTAATATATTATTAAGTTGCAGGAGTTGAATACTACAACTAATAGTGTCGTTACCGTCTCAACGCAGATATTCGGGTGATGTTAAAATTATAACAAATATGCATAATTTTAATTTGTTTTGGGTATCTGAAGATTATTTGTTGGTTATGCAATGTGGCTGCTCTAGAACTGAAGTTTTGTGTAGGGCCTAAACCCGAAGTCCTAGGAACGTGATGTCACAATCCTTGGGATGCCTTAGGTTGTATTAAGCTCTGCTATTGGCTAGTTCGATTTCCGACACAATATATTTAACAAAGTATATAACGAATGTGCATGAATGCCACCTGGTGATTAAGGTATAACTACTTAAATTAATTACATTTGAGCGTAATTCCTCGAGTTAAGGTGGTTAAATATAGTATGTATATAACCGGCTTTATGTTCGGATACAATGATATCATTGCGAATCACATTTTGTAGACGTACAAGAATTTTAATACATGAACTAGCGAGGTGTTCTTCAAGCAAGCAAGGTGCGACAAACGAATTCACGCCTCTGACAGGAGCCAGACAGCTCGGAATATTCGTTTTATTAATGTATTATTAATATAATGCATTAAGTTGCAGGAGTTGAGTATTACAATTAATAGTGTCGTTACCGTCTCAACGCAGATACTCGGGTGATATTAAATTTATAACAAATATGTATAATTTTAATTTTTTTTGGGTATCTGACGATTAGTTGTTGGTTATGCAATGTGGCTGCTCTAGAACTGAAGTTTTGTGTAGGGCCTAAACCCGAAGTCCTAGGAACTTGACGTCGCAATCCTAGGGATGGCTTAGGTTGTATTAAGCTCTGTTATTGGCTAGTTCGACTTCCGGCACAATATGGCCGCCAAAGTATTTAACGAATGTGCACGAAAATAGAAGCAGAAGCAGACGATTAATTTGTGCGGTGCTGCAATGTTGTGAAGTCTTCTCGATTCCGAGACATGGGCTGAAGACGAATGATTGGTTTATTTTCTCCCAAGCCTTGCCAAGGTTTTCAGTGGTAGGGTGCGTGTGTACATCGCTCCCAATTTACCGGTGGTACAGGGTTATCTGACTGAGAGTCCAGTGATACTGGATGCAGCGGCATTGCAGTTAGACGGCCAGTTAACTGGCAAGTGGAAGATTCTAGTCATCGTTAATAGTTCGGCTATATCTGTACCAGTAGCTCGGTGCAGTATTTATTCTACTGTATGTTCAGGTGAGACCGATGTCCTATGTATTGACAATCCTATCTACGATATAATCATTGGAAATGTTGAGAGGGTGCATGCCTATATCCGAAGGGAACGAGAGGAACAATCTGACCCAATAAACAATGAGACACTCACCGAGATCGCAGATAGCGAAAAGATGATAGAAAAAGCGGCTACCGTTGTCCTTGCGACCGAGTTTGTGCGGTAGAAACGCGTAGTCAAAAGGTGCAAAGTGAAAAAGGTAGGCGACCCCTTTGCGTTCCCGAAGCAGATTTCCTTAATGTGTCGGCTGATTCGCATAGCCCAAGGGGAAAATCCCACCTTAGAAGCATACTTCGCTAAAGCACAGGGTCCTCGATTAGGAGATCCGAAATCGAGTTATTTCTTCAGGAAGCGGGTCTGTTAAAGCGACACTTTCAACGTCGAGAAGGACAGGAAAAGTGTTTTCAGTTAGCGGTCCCATCGCAGTATCGTAGACAGATTCTGCCAGGTGGTCATGAATCCATTTTATCCGGATACTTGGGTGTTAAGACGACCGCCGATCGAATTCTTAGGAATATCTTTTGGCCGAGAATATTTGGTGACGTAACTCGGTTCAATCATGTGACATTTGTCAAAGGACTTTAGTGGAGATTCCTTTCCAGAAGGCAACTTTATCTCCCCGTATGGATAAACACCATATCTGGATGTTAACCTTGGTACGTTTTCGCTACTCGGTATCCAAAAGCAATCCCTCTGTCCTACAGGACCACTGAAGCGTTACTGTCCACGCGCGTAGGTTTCCCTAGGGAAATTCTGAGCGATAATGGACCCCAGTTTGTATCTGGAGTGATAATGGAAATAGCCCGATTGATGTCTATACACCAGGTCCATTCTTCACCTTACCACCCGGTGGCCAATGGTTTGTACGAAAGATTTAACGGAACGCTGAAGAAGATGCTGGTTATGATGTGCGCAGAACGAGATCGGGATCGTTTGGTTGAAATTTTGCTTTTTGCCAATCGTGAAACTTCGGAAGAGAGTATTCACTTCTCTCCTTTCGAACCCCTTTGTAGTAGAACAATCGGGGGTCCGGTGTCAATCCTAAATGAGTTGTGGGCCGTTGCTACTACTGGTAGCGAGACATGGCAGACGTATCAGTACGTTTTCGAGTTGAATAATTGTATCTAAGATACTTGTACATTGGCGAGAGAAGATTTGGCATCCTCCCAATTATGGTATAAGAGGAACTTCGATTAGAATAATATCCGCGTAGGGAACAATCTCCGACTCTTCCACGTTAACGTGCTGAAGAGATACTTGGTAAAGAATGAGGAGATTGCGACCACGGTCGGTATCTTACATACACATGATGATCCCTCGTTAGAGGTTCGGTCCCCGTTAGAGAAACGGGAGGAAAGTTACAATGATGTATCCCTCTTCCATACCAATTCCGGATCGAAACCATCCCAGGCAAGAAAAACGTGGGAGCAGATTTCCGTAGCAGGTACAGTTAAGAAAACGTCCAGACGACTGTTTGACAGAATGGACCAGAATGACGCCTAACGTCAACAATCGAGAATATAGTAACACCTTTAATTGGAAGTTGGTGATGACAACATCATGGAACGGCATGGACAGGTCGGTATGTATATATATATATATATATATATATATATATATATATATATATATATATATATATATATGTATATATGTGTGTGTGTGTGTGTGTGTGTGTGTGTGTGTGTGTGTGTGTGTGTGTGTGTGTGTGTGTGTGTGTGTGTGTGTGTGTGTGTGTGTGTGTGTGTGTGTGTGTGTGTGTGTGTGTGTGTGTGGCTACACACTGTGCTTTAACGAAGCATGTTTTAAGTTGGGATTTTCCCTTAGGCTATGCGAATCAGCCGACACATTAAGGAAATTTGCTTCGGAGACGCAAAGGGGTCGCCCACCTTTTTCACTTTGCACCTTTTGACTACGCGTTTCTACCGCACAATCTCGGCCGCAGGGACAATGGTAGCCGCCGTTTCTATCATCGTTTCGCTATCTGCGATCTCGGAGGGTGTCTCATGGTTTATTGGGTCAGATTGTTCCTCTCATTCCCTTCGGATATTGGCATGCACCCTCTCAACATTTCCAATGATTACATCGTAGATAGGATTGTCAATACATAGGACATCGGTCTCATCTGAACATACAGGATAATCGATACTGCACCGAGCTACTGGTACCGATATAGCCGAACTATTAACGATGACTAGAATCTTCCTCTTACCAGTTAACTGGCCGTCTAACTGCAATGCCGCTGCATCCAGTATCACTGGACTCTCATTCAGATAATCCTGTACCACCGGTAAATTGGGAGGGATGTGGCAACACACGCAACATACCACTGAAAACCTTGGCAAGGCTTGGGAGAAAATAAACCAATCATTCGTCTTCAGCCCATGTCTCGGAATCGAGAAGACTTCACAACATTGCAGCACCGCACAAATTAATCTTATGCTTCCGCTTCTAAATTCATGCACATTCGTTATATACTTTGTTATATATATTGTGCCGGAAATCGAACTAGCCAATAGCAGAGCTTAATACAACCTAAGGCATCCCAAGGATTGCGACATCACGTTCCTAGGACTTCGGGTTTAGGCCCTACACAAAACTTCAGTTCTAGAGTAGCCACATTGCATAACCAACAAATAATCTTCAGATACCCAAAACAAATTAAAATTATGCATATTTGTTATAATTTTAATATCACCCGAATATCTGCGTTGAGACGGTAACGACACTATTAGTTGTAGTATTCAACTCCTGCAACTTAATAATATATTAATAAAACGAATATTCCGAGCTGTCTGGCTCCTATCAGAGGCATGAATTCGTGTGTCACACCTTGCTTACTTGCAGAACACCTCGCTAGTTCATGTATTAAAATTCTTATACTTTCACAAAATGTGATTCGCAATGATACCATTGTATCCGTACATAAAGCCGGTTATATACATACTACATTTAACCACCTTAACTGGAGGAATTACGCTCAAATGTAATTCACTCAAGTAGTTATACCTTAATCACCAGGTGGCACCTTTGTAATACGCAAATATAACTCCGTGCCGTTCGCTAGGTGGCAGAACTGTTTGTGTAGACTACCGTACGCCACTGAACAAAGGGGCAAAAGATAAATCCAGACTATTGATACTACAGTATACTACAGTACGTGTAGAATATATTCAGTGTATTGTCGAATGTACATGTTTATTAAACATACATCAAAATGTATATTCGCTTTCTCCTATCTATTAATAGCCTGAGGATGTTGTAAATGCATCAAGTAAAATTAATATGTTAAGCATTATACTGTAGATCAAGCTTATGATAATTATGTGAACATAAAGTCGGTTGGGGTTGAGGCGCAGCCGTAGCATAGGTAATAAATTATTGTTGTACTTGTTCATATTATTCGGTTGTTTGGATGTATAATTGCGAAGGAGTTGGTGTTCAATGGAAATATAGTGACTGCTATTTAATTGGATGACCAGTTTACAAGCATTGCAGAAGAAATATAGAACCATCGTTAGATGTAAATGTAGAAAGATTATTTCTTACATAGCGCGGTAAACAGTCCTTGGGACTGCTCAAAGGGCTTTACATGTCACTACCCCCCGCCAAACTTGGTCATTCCAACAATTCGACTTCTCTGGAAAGATTTCAGCCGCGCTGCACTTTCTGCACGAACACCATTCGCGTAGATATCCACATATGTGTGCAGCCAGACAGACTGAACTGTGGCGACATGGGGTGAACGAAATTGCCAACGTTTGAGATGGCGGTAAGAGGATTCGAACCCGGGTTCTCTCGATTGAGAGTCCGATGTTTTAACCGCAACGCCACAGTGTCCCACTGCATGATTACTTAACTTAGCTATTTTAGATTTAACATCAACCTGATATTTAGTTGTATATATATATATATATATATATATATATATATATATATATATATATATATATATATATATATATATATATATATATATATATATATATATATATATATATATATATATATATATATATATATATATATATATATATATATATATATATATATATATATATATATATATATATATATATATAGTATTATATTATGATTACATTTAACATATTATCAATACCATTCTTACTAGAATGGTGGTTGTCTATTTCGGGGGTAAATTAGACGGCATGTTGCTTATGTAATTTAGTGGACACCTGTCACAGGTTGACAACACCCGACTATTTTTGGGGCCAACCTAACTTCTACCTCCGACCTATTTTAGGGCCAATCTCACACCACCCTTGTTCTGCTACACCACGCATAATATGCAGTACATTTGAACATGATTGTTGAATTGGTGTATCATCACTATTTCCCAGTTAATCGGAGGCAAAAACATTCAAGATAATCTAAGTTGTCTTAAAAACTCATTTGAATCTAACTAATTGGAAAATGACATGTACATAAAAATCAGCAAATAGTGAATTTATGATCGAAAGTAAACCATCATCTTGCGTTGAACATTCATTAACATGTATAATATCTGGAACGTGCCGAAAGTGTAGTAGTGTCAAGAGTAAATATAATGGACCAAGAACAGAACCCCGAGGAACACCACATGAAGTGGGTAGTGCAGCTGAAAAAAACAATTACCTATCTTCACTGTTTGGCATAAATCAGTTCAGTATGATGAAAACCAGCTCAGGGCTTTGCCATACTACATTGAGAAGCATGTATTAAGTATGCTATGATCAACAGTATCAACAGCAGCAGGTGAATTAAGCAAAGTAAGCGCTGTTAAGTTACCTTTGTCCATATTTAGAGTAACATCATTGTATTCTTTTAAAAGACCAGTCTATGTAGAAAGAAAATGCGTGTCAGTTGATTGTAATACATTAGACATGCAGTTTGTCTCAATGTAAGAACGTAGACGGTGTGCTACAACTGTTTCACATTACTTTGGAAATAAAGTTTGTATTAGATTTCGGTACATAACTGTTTAGGTTATCTTTAGGTAAAGTTGATGTTTTAAGAAATGTATTGACGTTCGTTTGTTTGATATCGTCAGGAAACAAGCCAGAGCACAGTGATGCATTTACGATATTTATTATTGGGTAAATTAATGTATGAAAACATGCTTTCAGCAAAGTAGTCGGTAATGGATCAATAACTCAGTACTTATTTGGGGAGGATGTAATTATTTTCGTTACTTTATCATATGTGGTGTGAAAGAAGCAAGCTGAACATTTATTTGCGGAGAGTCAACTTGTGCATGTTTTAAAGTAAGATCTGGAAAAGCAGATCGGATCAGACTGATTTGTTCTTGAAATGACCGGAGAACGAGTAACATAACGACTTGATTGAGACACGATTAGGTAGAAACGGAGCAGGCACCCTGTGTTAAATTGTGTCTATGCAATTCCATCGCTGAAGTGAATTTTCAGCGTTATTTGAAACCATATCTGCATAATAATTCGATTTGGTTTTAGCCTTTTGTGTGTTGCAGTAGTGACACTATTTCGAATAACGTTACCTATCCTAAGGAGAGCATGGTTTGCGTCACACTCGTTCAAGATAACGCCGATGCCTTTTAGATTGTAAACAAATCATGAGTCATCCACGGAGCCGGTGGTTTTTGTGACACAGAATTGGTGGTTATCGGGGCGTGTTTATTAAATAAAGCCTACATGATACTACTGTTTACACAAGTCAGACAGGTGTCCCTTTGGATATCTTATAAGGTCGGATTTAAGAATATCAGCCTTGAAGGTAACAATGTCAATCTTATGTATAGGTCTGTAATACACATTGTGTCTTGATTGTATTAGTGTTCTGGAAAGCATAACATCAACAATAACTGTGTGATGGCCCGATAAGCCATCAGAAACTTTTATCATCTTGATATTGTCCCAGCCATGAATGTGTGTAGAAAAGGTCACATGTTGTCATAAGTCACATGACGTTAGTATATCATCAAATGTAATGGTTAGTGCTGTACGTTTATCCAACTGAAGATTAACATAATCACCAATGTAAAATTCAGAATGTAGAGTTGCCAAATTTTGTTCTAGAGCAAGGGGATGTAAATAACTAGCGATTGAAACAAAGGATAAGACATGGCAAACCACGTAAAAAAGAAAGGAATGATGCACGCTCATTTGTTAGGGATATATTTTGGTAACAACTAAACTATTAGAAGTAAGTGACTTGCACAGGGCAAAGTCATCAACTCTCAAGAAAATACAAAGTAGGAATAGCGCTGACGTTATCTTAAAGATGATAAACAATTGATTTAAATAGGTAAATAATAGCAAAATATATAAATGTTTATATTATAAAAGAGACAGTTTAATAACCAAGGGGCAAATGATCCGTTCACATTCCGCATAAGTAATAGGGACCCTGGATTAGCCATAGACTTAGTACTGAAAGCGTAATATACACTTATTGTTATTTGTTTATGTTTTAACGGCTAAGCCATCACCAAAATTACAAATTCAAAATCAGGTGTAATTTAACAAGATTTAACAAGATTTGCCATCCAAGCCAAAAGGCCCAGATGGCAAGTGGACAAGGAAGCCATTGGCTTATCGAGAGTCCAACAATGTTCACCTACTTATAACCCGCCCTCCTGAGATATGTGTCAACCTTGTTTTTAAACATATTCACGCTGCTAGCAGTTACACAATCTGTAGACAATTTGTTCCATTCATTTATTTTCCTCTGTGAGAACGAGTGCTTCCTGATGTCCAATCTACATTGATCCTTTACTAATTTTACCTCATGTCCTCTAGTTCTGCTATCCTTCTTGAGTGAGAAAAACATATTTCTATCAATATTTTCATACCCATTCAATATCTTAAAAACTTCAATCTGATCTCCTCTTAACCTCCTTGTCTCTAGAGTTGTTAAACCACATTCTTTCAGGCGTTCTTCATAACTAAGGTCTCTAAGTTCTGGAATCATTTTAGTTGCTCTCCTTTGTATGCGTTCAAGCGTATCTATATCCTTCTTACGATATGGTCTCCATGCTTGTATACAGTATTCTAAATGAGGTCTAACTATTGCTTTATAAAGAGGTATAATTAACTTTTTTCCCTTGTATGTTATGTTTCTTTTAATCAATCCAAGAATTTGATTACCCTTTGAAGCTGCAATACCACACTGCTCTGAAACTTTCATATCAGCGCTTATTGTAACTCCTAAGTCCTTTTCTTTTACAGTTGTACCCAGAACAGTATCTCCCATTTTATAGTTTACATTCAAGTTCCCATGTCCTGTATGTAGGAATTTACATTTCCCAAAATTGAACAACATCTGCCATTTCTCAGACCATTTCACTAATCTGTCTAGATCGTTTTGTAAATGTTGTTTATCACCATCAGTATTAACCTTTCTAAACAGTTTTGTGTCATCCGCAAATTTCAGTACGTTACTTGTTATACTGTCGTCCAAGTCATTGATATAAATTAAGAATAATATAGGTCCTAATACTGATCCTTGAGGTACCCCACTCAAAACCGATTTCCAATTTGAAACTTCTCCATCTACTACAACTCGTTGTCTTCTGTCAGTCAGCCATTGTTCTATCCAGTCAGTTATGCTATCCCCGATACCATGGGCTTTTAATTTAAGTAGCAATCTTTGATGTGGCACTTTGTCAAAAGCTTTCTGAAAATCTAAGTAGATAATATCTACTGGCGATCCCACGTCTATCCACTTAGTGATTTCTTCCAAAAAACATAACATATTTGTTAAGCATGACCTCGCTTTAAGGAATCCATGTTGAGATGAATTTAATAATTTATGCTTAACGAGGAAGTCCACCATATGGTCTTTAATTAACCTTTCTAATAATTTACAAATCACTGCGTTAAACTCACTGGTCTGTAATTTTCTGACTTATTTCTCGAACCCTTTTTAAATAATGGTATGATGTTTGCTTCTTTCCATTCAAACGGAACAACTCCCTCTTTTAATGACAAGTTGAATACTCTTGCAAGTGGTATACTGATTTGATCTACTGTTTCCATTAGTAATTTTGGAGGAATCCCATCCACTCCCGGTGATTTGTTATCCTTCATTGCCTTTATTTTCTTAGCTACCAATTCTGGAGTTACAACTAACGGTCCTAAATATTCAGATTTAGCCCCCTGAAATTTAGCATCAGCAACTGGTAATGAACTAATATCTTCTTTGGTAAACACTGAACTGAAGTAACCATTTAGGTCTTCCGCCATTAAAAACCCCTGTGATATTATATTTCCAGCACTGTCTTCTAGAGGTCCAACCTTGTCTTGTACGTTTTGTTTACTCCTGACATATGCATAAAAACTCTTCCTGTCATTTTTTATGTTACATGCTAGTTTTTGCTCATAGCTTCTTTTAGATTGTCTGATTTCAGTTGTAGCTGCATTAAGTGCCTCTTTGTATTTTGCATAGTCTTCTTCCTTTCTGGTACGCCTATAAACCCTCCACATAGTTTGTTTTAGCATTATTTTTCTAATTGCCTCTTTTGACAAGTGTTTCTTTCTACACCGTTTTCCTTGTTTTCGGAAGGGAACAAATTTATCGATGATACTCTCAATTTCATATTTTAGAATATTCCAACATTCAATTGCGGTCTTATTCATCAGCATGTTATTCCAATCTAGCTGTGCTAAGTATTTTCTCATATCTTTGTAGTTACCTTTGTGGAAGTTTCTCTTGTACGTTTTCTTATTTTTACCTTCTGATTTTACATTGATGTCAAAATGTATTTGATTATAGTCACTATTACCCAGTGGTTCAAATAGTTTTACATTGTCCACTAATTCTTTTTGTGATGACAAAACTATATCTAATACATTTTCTCCCGTGGTTGGTTCTAGTACGTGCTGAGTAAGAAAGCTATCCTGGATTAAACATAGAAATTGTTGATCCTCAATCCCTGTGCTTTCTAGATAATTCCATTGTATGTGTCCATGGTTAAAATCTCCCATTATGATACATTCCCCTTTACTAACTTCCTTTATAGCGTTTTTTTTTTGTGTTGTCCTCTTCGTTTATGTTTGGACTTCGGTAAAATAATCCAATAGTTAATTTTGAATTTCCTGAAACAATTTTGCACCAAACAGCTTCATCGCAATCTGCTTCCCTTTCTAGTTTTATTTCATAAGCCTGAATAGATTCTTTAACATATAAAATAACTCCCCCGCCCCTTCTTCCTATTCGATCTTTCCTAAACATTACGTATCCTGTCAGTCCTAATTCAGCATCTGTTATATCTATGTTGGCCCATGATTCAGTTATACCAATTATGTGAGGGTCAATATCTTCTACCATAATGTTTAATTCGTTTTTCTTATTTACTATGCTCCTTGCATTTAAACATACGCATCTATAACCTTTTTCAGAGATGTTTTTTCGGATGATTTGATATTGGTTTATCTGTGCTAGTGGCCTCTTGTTCTGCTTGAGACACCTCTAGGTTACCCCCCTGCACTTCTAGTTTAAAGAATGTTTACTTCCAAAAATATTTGTCATTGTACCCAAGTCGCTATCTACTGCTGCTGAAAGTTTGTCCGCGAACACTGCCGCCCCCTTTCCACTTAAATGAAGCCCATCCTTCATGTACATATCTGCCCTCCCAACAAAACTTCCCCATAAATCCACAAATCCAACTTCCTCTTCCCTACACAGCCTCTGGACTAACATGTTAATTGCCATCCCCCGACAATTTCGATATTTGTGACCCCTCCTGCCCATTACAGGTAAAATCACTGACAGTATTACCTGCTCAACCCGCGTCTGTTTTAGTGTTCTGACCAACTGCCTATATTTCCTAACTATGGCAGTTGTACCCTCCCTCTCTATGTTATTTGTCCCTACGTGTACTAAAACAGATCCACCCTTACCCGAGCCTACGATGTTTTTTTACCCTCTCAGTTATCGCCTCTATTTTGGCTCCAGGCAAGCAGACCACCACATCATCTCCCTTGTTTAAGACTCTGTCGGTCTTCCTAACTATCGAATCCCCCACAAACACCCTCGCTCTCTTCCTCACCCCCTCTATCACTGCTGCAGAATAACTCTTCCTTTCGATCCCCTCCATCACATTCTGTCCTGACCCCTTCCCTCCTGTCTCCCCCACTTCCCACTCCTTTGCTCTTGTCTCTGCCACTCCCCTCTCCTTCACTCCGGTTGTTTTCCCTTCTCTCTCCCCCACTCCCTTCTCCTTCCTCCTGTCTCCCCTACTCCCCTCTCCTTCACTCCGGTTGTTTTCCCTCCCGTCTCCCCCACTCCCTTCTCCTTCCCTCCTGTCTCCGCTACTCCCCTCTCCTTCACTCCGGTTGTCTTCCCTCCCGTCTCCCCCACTCCCTTCTCCTTCCCTCCTGTCTCCCCTTCTCCCCTCTCTGGTTGTCTTCCCTCCAGTTCCTTTCCTTCCCGTCTCCTTACGTCCTGTCTCCCTATGACCTGTCACCTTCCCTCCTCTCAGCTTCCTCCCAGGTTGAGGTGAGCTCTCCCTAGCACCTATTGTGTCTTTCCCCACTTTATCGTCTACAGTTCCCCCACCGGAACTACTGGCACAACTCCCCTGTTCCCTTCCCACCATTGCCACAACGAGCAGCCTCAGCTCTTCCAACTCCACCTCTAGTTCCTTCATCCTTGCGCATCCCCTACACTCAAAACTAAAACTATCTGCCTGGACCTCAGCCCAGGACTTCTCGCACCCAGACTTGACGAAATCCACCCAGTTACTGCAACTGCCACAAATTAAGTGCCTTGTGGCCTTTAACTTTAACTTTAATTAAAACTATGTATGCGTTCTAAGATTCCGCGTAGCCTAGGTTAACATAAAGGTCATAGGTAAACCACGTAGATGCAAAATGGCAGGACCAAAACGTTATAAAAAAACAAATACATTAGTACATGACAGTCTGGTTGTCCATGTGGACGATGCTGTTCTTCTTGAATGGGGTTACCCCGTTGTTGTCATTCTTCATGCTTTTGATGAATGACCAAAACTTATTGAGATTACCCTAAGTCTGTATTCCTTCACGAATTACTAGTATTATGCATTGCTGCACTGTGATTGGACAAGTAAATTTGTAGCCCTACCTTTGCCGTGTCCTGGTCAGTAGTGGTGCACCGAGCATTCTTAGAGTGGTTATTTTTTCTTTGGTGATCGTGACATTAACATTAAGCCAGGGTTGGTATTAGCGCTGAGAAGACAGCTGTGTTGTGACGAGAGGGGTCGATATGCTTTGGCGCTCTGGTTGTAAACAATGTTAACAATATACCCAAATATGTGAAATTTCGCAACGTTGTTTGTGTGGTTCATTGTGTTGTGTGCTTGGTGGTTAAAAATAAATTATACGTGATGTGTGTACTTAAGAAAGAAGTCGAGGCCACACAATCCTACACAGAATATTACCAAACAGCTTGCCTTATTAACCCAACAGTTTATTTTATAAATGCTGAATTTAGAGTTGCACAACATTTGCTCAGTATATTTGCTGACACATAGCGCGTATTTGTGTTCATGTTACGTTGAATAGAACTCGTCAGGGAGGGAACATTTGCTATCATGTACGCTGTGCCCCACCCTACCCTATATATGTAGTTAGACCACATTTGGAATATTGTATTCAAGCATGAAGGTCATATCATAAAAAAAGACATAGACAAACTAGAAAGAATACAACGAAGAGCAACTAAAATGATTCCAGAATTAAGAGACCTTAGTTACGAAAGTCGTTTATTACAATGTGGTTTGACGACACTAGAGACCAGGAGAGTACGAGGAGACCAAATATAAGTGTTTAAAATATTGAACGGTTATGAGGATGTTGATAGAAATATGTTCTTCAAACTTACAGAAGGCAGTAGAACCAGAGGACACAAAGCAGCATTAGTTAAGGAGCAGTGTAGGTTGGACATGAGAAAGTACTCTTTCTCATAGAGTGTGATAAATGAGTGGAACAAACTGCCAAATTAATGTGCTAATGCTAGTAGTGTGAATATGTTTAAAAAATATAATTGACATATATCTGATAAGGGCGGGCTACACATAAATGAGAAAATTGTTGGACTCTCGATAAGCCAATGGCTTCCTTGTCTACTTGCCATCTGGAACTTGTTGTTCGAGATGGCAATCTTGTTAAATCTTGTTAAATATGTATGGAAGTATCAATGTGATTATCCCTTTATATCATCAATCATGTGAGTTATCTTAAAATATCATACTATCCAGTCTTCGTACAATAAGGGTGTAAATGATATTGTTTTCCATTTACTTGTGTGGCTTTAAGTAGGTCAACCATGACATAAGTGTTACTTGCTATTTCGAAACGTACTTCATGATAATGATGATGATGTCATATTTTGTTCTAAACGCGCTATTGTTTCTTGGTCCTTCCAAATAAACAATTTGTATAATTCAGTTACATTTACGTAGAAGTTAACTATTACAATGTACACTGTATTGTACCACATTCTTGCATTAGTACATTAATAAATGTTATAGTAGAATTAAACATGTTCACATTGTAGTAAAACATGTAAACAATTCAAATTAAATCAGAAGTGCCAAGTAACATCATGACTCGCGGTTACGAGGAGGTGCACAAAAAAGTAGGTTCATGCTCCTGGTGGAATAATGTATCAATATTAGGGTATATTTACTTAATTATTGTACATTTTCTGGTGCAATTTCTACGTGAAATGGTGGTTTGGTAGTATATTTGGATTCGAAATGAGTAAATTAATTTTTTTAACCTGAAATTTAGGTTTGCCGGGAGATGTTGGGTCGAAAGTGGTAGAGCGGTAGATTATGTAAACACCGAAAAAGCGGTAGATCTACCGCCAAAGCGGTAGACGTGGCACCACTGTTAAATCACGGTTGTTTTGTAAAAAGCTAGTTGATACTTATTAAATGCTTTCCACATTCATGACAGTATGCAAGTAATATATTACCAGTTAATTAAGTGCAAGCAAACCACGTCAGTCAATCTTAAATGTATAGGGGAAACAGGAAACTACAACAGCGACATCTACATGGTACCACCCTGTGACTGAACAAACTATTAGAACACGATTGACGTGCAATAAGTCTCATTTGTCATAACGGTCAGAAAATGTGAGCTAAAAGTTGTTTATGTTTTTCGAAATTATTGGTGATTGTGATTAATGTAGCCACCAAAGTCCGAAGGGAAGGTTAGTTGAGCAGCGGTTACATAACGAATACGAGCAGATTGGCGCATCGGATATTTTCTTGTGTGGGTCTTTGACGTGTTGTATTCAGACATAGTGTGCTCCGTCATGTGAAGTGGGCGGTGCACGCTGCATAAATGTGGCACACTCACGTAAGGTGCGCTCTCTGCAATCGACGACGTTGTGCCGAAAAGTACACATCCCCGTTCCATGCGTCCAGCTTCTCAACTAAGCCTGCTACATAGCGTCACCGTTGTCACGTTGTTGACGAAGCAGGAACGACAATTCACCGATGATGATTCTTACAATGAAACACCAGAATGTAGCCCTCCTGCTTGCCGCGGATCCTCCAGAGATCCACTCGAAGTTTGAAAGCAGGTCATCGTACGTTCTCAGTGGGATACATATTGGCGTAGGAGTCATAATGTGTATTTTCGTGGCTCTCTCTATAAACGGCGAAAACCGGTCAACGGCCAACTCGGTTGGTCATTTCTTCATCAAATGCTGCGTTACGGTGAGTTGTTGGTACATTGATGTTGGTAGTACGGTGAGTTGTTGGTACGGTGACGTTGGTAGTACGGTGAGTTGTTGGTACGGTGACGTTGGTAGTACGGTGAGTTGTTGGGACGGTGACGTTCGTAGCACGGTGAGTAGTTGGTACGGTGACGTTGGTTGTACGGTGAGTTGTTGGTACGGTGACGTTGGTAGTACGGTGGTTTGTTGGTACTGTGACGTTGGCAGTGCGGTGAGTAGTTGGTACGGTGACGTTGGCAGTACGGTGAGTTGTTGGTTAAAAAGATATGCTGACGTAGCTATGAATATATTAACATACTTATGTAGCCAACCCGATTCCAAGAGAGAAGTGGTGACAACTGTACTTAGCAGTCCAGTTAATTGGTCTATGAACGTAAATTTCGTCGTCGGACAATGTTCCTTATATGATAGGTACGACGTCATGCTGAGACGGGCATAAAACTAACACTTCTCTCGTTCAGCTGCATACAAGGGAAATCTGTTCATTCGATTGTTGGTCTGCGGTGGTGAGCAAGATATTCTGAGTAGTACCACGGGCATTTCTGTGGTAGTCCATGTTGGTTTGGTTCACAAAGCAGCATCGTTGTACTACATCATGTTAACCGATCACAAACTGAACTGATTGGGATAATTTACTTAATCTGGCGTAGAAACCAGCTTTAAATGACTCCCCAGAATTACATATTTTGACATGCAAGTTAACTATGTGGTTTGCCTGAACAGGAAGTTGTCGCTTCGAATTACAACAATTTAATTTAGAAAATGTAGCTAATTATAATAATTCACGCTAAGTGCCATGTACATACCGCATAATCTAAGCATATACACTTTCGTATGAACATACACATATTATAGTTATTTATATGTTTTCGATTATCTATTATTGTATGCTGGTGATCATAACACTGAATACAGCACCAAATTGGCATTGATACGTCTTGCCCGAGAGCACCACTCGCTGTAATGTGAACGTGGAAATTATGTTTTTAATACGTAAGGACAATAGGGCCTGACAAATTGTGCTTGTCTGTATTCAGTTCCCCATAACTGGAGTGTGCGGTATCGTAGTTTGGTCATCCAAGACTTCGTGTTCGGTGAGTGTTATGTCATTTGCTGAGAGATTCACAAAACGTATTGTCCAAAATTAATACATTGCATACTCTGCAAGACAGCCTTTGATCATTTCATTATAATCCTCTTTTCTTCCCCAGAACTGGAGCTTTCATGGTTGCCGCACCAAATCTTTAGAACTCACTCCCTGTGTTAAGTCGGCAAGAAAATAATAACATTTCGCCATCAACAAAGAAATCCACCTGTTAAAAAGATCCAAATATTTACTAGTGGAATTGCCAACCGATTAGAAACTGCCTAATCATCTTGTTCTGGCGCGCTGTTGAGTTTGGGTTTCCCGAAGATTTCAGCACAATAGCAGAGTATTGCATTTCATTGTGTTGTATATGTACATTAAGTTCACATTTGTAAATAATTTGTGCTGGCGATCTTAACAATATTTTCGCAGTTCGACTGTTGCATACCGGGTCATTTTTAAATACGGCACCCGGCATGCGCACTCCTAACATGTAGCGTTGAATCTGTTGTGTCATTATTCCTGCCGTTTTGTTTTTGCAATGCTTCCCCAAAAGGTAATCAATAACTAATTTAGCTCGTCAAAGTAGTGTATTGATACTTTTCAAACACATTCCGTACATACACAGCGTGAATCCATATGTGTCACTAAAATATACATTACGAACAGTTACATGCAATGATACATGTTATATGTGATCAAATCTCCTACGCCAATAGTCCACCAATGCTGTGCTTGTCACTATCGATAATGGTTTTTCTTTTCCAGATAAATGGCTTCATGGTGATGTCAATCATATCGTCCGCTTGGGCTATAACAGTTACTGTATATATCGTCGTTGAAGCTACCGATGACGCCTTCAACCCTGCCTTAAACCGCGACGCAAGGAAATAAAAATGGGCGGAACAAGAACATTTAGTTATTGGGAGGGGCCGTTTCCTATCCAGTTTGTTTCGGGTTTGGTTAGAGTAGGGTGGGCGATTGGTGAGAGTGTTGCTGAAATTTTAGCTTATTGTCAGTACGCAAGCCATGACTTGTATTTTTATTATATTTTTTAGTTATTTTAAAACATAGAAGGACCTAGCATGTGTTTATTCTGAACTTATTTAAGTGACGTTCCTATCATTATATCGTTTTTCTCGTTAAGATAAATCAAGGATACAGGTTTTAACGAGACGAAATTGCAACCATCCATTTCACTCATACATTCGCTGTCGTGTTTGTTCAAAGCCGAACTTATTCATTGGCCTGATCATTTTCGTATTCGTGTACTTCGTCGAGTCGGTCGCTTCCATCTTGTCTGTCGCCATCTGTTGCGATGCCCTCTGCGGTGGACGCCGTCCGGTAGGTGCACCGAACCCTTCCACGAAGGATAAGAATTAGGATAATTCTAGTTGTCCCAACAGCAGGAAACATAGATAAATTACACCGAGAGGCAATATAAATTATACAGATATTCATGATACATACACATATGGAACTGTACTATATACAATAACAATTAATAAATAATCAACAAAGTAATATATTACGCACACACAAATTGCTGTAAGACGGGAGACCCCACTAAGACCAAAACTGGTCGCTATCGTAGGAGCCACCAACAAGGTGGTTGAATCCCGGCCATGGCGAAACATATTCGATTAACACCGTCTTTAAATAAGATTTAACACGACTGTTTGTTCGGGCCCTGTTTTCCAAAAATATGTAATTCTATATCATAATGGTCGCTCCCCATCATGCGAAAAAAGAATCCTTGGTGTTCGTGTTCTGGCAACTAAGAGTTGAAAGACCAATGTTATCGCAGGAGTATTTCCAGATCTACTGTCGTTATCACATTACTACATTAATTGCCTATGCGTGGTGCATTGGATCGAATAAAATGAACTATGTTCAGTTATGGATGAATCTGTTGTAAGTGTGTGCTTATAAAACCCCATAAGTAACTTGACATGAAAGCAACTGGATTGCTGAATCCGTGCCAGTTACAGTAATATCGGCTATGTCGCTGTTGAAATGTATTCACTTAACAAGCCCTTAGCGAGGGTGGGCAGATGTCCGACGAAGACGGGTAAAATAAAATAAAACACGGGTTTTTCTTTTTACGAAATGATATATTTTCTTCAGTATTGTTCTAAGCCTTACTTACGCGGTCAGGGTTCGACGAATGTTGTCTGCGGTAGAAGAGTGAATACAGCCTATCTATAAGACTATATTTTTAACGTGAACATCGTTGGAAAATAATGATCTAATGTAACAGTGTAGGTCACTGATTGGGAATCTCGTTTCTGTGGGCTTTCCCAATATCTATATATCGGCGCTTTCATTGGAAGGAAGAAACAGTCCCGTGACCCGGATGTCGTGGGGCGATTTCAAAATGGCATCTATCAAGCGAGAGCGTATGATAAGATATGTCAAGGTCAAAGTTCGCAACAATCAATGCCGTTTTCGTAAACCTGAACAAGGGCAGCGTTCCGGCGATTGTCCCTTAGCTGTCCGAGGTAGCGGTGCCTTCTACTTCCTTTCTTTACTCATGCGCGAACGCGGTCTACTTCGACGTCGACATCGAGTTGGATTCGGGCTCTGATTCACAGACACAATCCGTGTGTACTATTATCGGCAGCAGTTTTCCGGTTGCTGATAGGAAACTTAAACAGCAGACGAACCACGAACGATTAGGCTGTGCTCAATCTAGTAAACTAATTTTGTTTTTTTTTGTCCAATAGGCAACACTGGATCTGGATGATTGCTGTTTTTAGGAAAGAAGTAATATTTTTTTTATGTTTCAATGTATTACTTTCTAAACCAATTATTAAGTGCTATATATTCTATTTTTAAGTGTCGTATTGTTTGACCTTTAGTAGCAAGCATTTGAAATTGAATGTGTGTTTAATCATATATATATATATATATATATATATATATATATATATATATATATATATATATATATATATATGCATATTTGTTTGCATGTAGGCGTACCTAGGATGTTGCAAGCATTAGCTTACTTCGATATTTATATATTTAAAATAAAGTTCCAAGTGACTTTTCCACGAACCTTCATGTGTTGGCTCATCATTTATTATCATTATTACACATTTTATCATGTAATAATTTTCATTATCATGTCATGTTTTGGCGTCATTATATTTGAACTAAGCTAAATACTAAGGCTTAAATTGATGCAAATTATTTACTACTGTATATGCAATAATGCCAACCTCACTGCACAGCTAACAAGAGTTAATTGGGCCACTATTGGCCAAACTGGACTTGGCTGGCTATTGAAAATACCAAATTAGGCCAGTAACCACTGGCATTGGCTCAATGGCATTGGCTTACCAGTGCAAAAAAATGGGGCAATAATGGTTGTCATTATATCAACCAGCATTGGCGTGCTAGTGAAAATAACAAATTTGTTAATAATGGCTGTCATAGGCGCGAACGGCTTCCACGGAAGCCTGTCGCGCGCTTAAGGTTATGCTCTTAGAAAGTTCAAGACTAGCAACATTTTATTTATTCTATTTACCTTTATGTAAGGCCCAGCTTAGCACACACGATCATATCGTCTGAAACGTGTTGGGTTGCGAATATGCAGGTTGACTGTGAGTAGTAAGCTGGTAGTTTATAACGTCAGTACAGGCGGTTCCTGCGTGTCTGGTAAGGTGCTGACGTGTATCGAAATTCCGTCCACATTTCTTGACCGTGAAGGTGGTCTTTTCTTTACGACTATGGCTACGACTACTACGACTACGACTACGACTATGGCTGCGACTACTACTACTACTAATACTACTACTACTACTACTACTACTACTGCTACTACTACTACTATTACTACTACATCATTCCTTACGTGACGCTGTAGATTGTCCAATCTCTAAAAACGTTACACTGCATCTCTCGCCCACGTATTTCGCTTTCTTTTTTGCGTGATCGCTAGGAGTCGTCACTGGTGGCCCCGATGAGGACGTGTGCTGATCGAGAGATGGTGTCCCGTGACTCTCCATGCGACCTCGAAGCTTTGCATACGTGTCCAGTACGGCGCTACAGTGGCCGCATAAATGTCGTGTGTGTGCGTGCGTGTGAGTGTGCGTGTACGTGTGTGTGTGTGTGTGTTTGTGTGTGTGCGTGTGTGTGTGCGTGCGTGCGTGCGTGCGTGTGTGCGTGCATGCATGCTTGCGTGCGTGCGTGTGTGTTTATAGTAACCATGAATTTATGTAAGTTATTGTGTCGATCATGCTGATCTGCCATTCCGGCACCATCGGAGTGTTGGCTGCCTTACCGCATACGCTGTGGGTAGTCACTGACAACGATGTGTTGCGACAGGTCAACATGATGAGATTCCTCCATCATTATATTGCATTCTTATTCTGGAACGGACAGCAATGGCATGATCATGGGAAGTGGTGGTGGTGGTGGTGGCATCATCGGCTGGGGTGGTGGTGATGCTGGAGTGAGCGGGGTGACGGTGATCGCTATCTGAAACAGCCCTTTTCAACACGAGGTGGTGACGGTGGTGTACCACGTGAGGGCGGCGGCGGCAGCGACGGCAGTGGTGATGGTGACGGTGAAGATTGGGTATCACGCGACGGTGAAGGTGGCAGCGACGGCAGTGATGATGGTGGTGGCGGCGATGACGGTGTGTCACGTGATGGTGATGAAGGCAGCGACGGCAGTGGTGATGGTGACAGCGGCGATGATGACGGGCGTGATGTTGACTGTCTCGTTTTTGATCAGATAAAGGCGTAGATCGTTTGTTTGAAGTTGTTGAAGATGTTTGGCTCGTCGCTGCGTCTTCATCACCGTCGCTGCTGCCGCTACAGCCACTTATCGTTGGTCATCATCGTAAGCTTCACGGATCATGGGTAGTCCAGCGTATATCTATAGAAATTAAAGAAAGGACACTTGTTTAGTCACTGTCATCATCTTATTGTATGCATTGACAGCGTAACGTCTCTATCACCTTCTCCGCCATATTGAGCTGCCATTGTAATGACACGCACCTATGGGTCAACGCCTCGACAGTCCAGTCCGGTATGTGTAGTGTAAAACCGGTGGATTGTGAGTAATTCTCTTGTTCCGACAGATACAATATGCGACACACTTCATTACACACACATGACGGACACAGGCCGCATTTAACGCTGCGTCGAAGGCCTGCTCATTTAACATCTCCTACATACGATTCTGAATGATATCTATGACAACCACCGTTGCCTCCATGTTGTCGCTGCTTCTGATGATGACGATGATGATGCTACTTGTTAATAATATGGTGATAGCGTTATGCAAACCATCGTCGTCTGATAGAATAACGGTTGAGGCGGGGGAACATCTGGGTGCTGCTGGCGTGAATAGCGTATCATCGCTTTGTTCTAGCACTAGCTGTACTTTTTCGGTATTGGTGTGCAATGCCCCTTCGGTAGGTAGAGTGACGTCATCCTCGGTTCCTGTAAAGAGAATTACGCGCCGTTTATGCGTTTCTTATGGTAGCCATGACGCGGGCACCCCGGAGCATTGAAAGCGCAGCATAATAGTCTGCGTCTGACGTTAGACCGGTGTAGGTGTTGGCATCGAATCCAAGCACTTTTGTCGCTAACTCATCAAATACACACCCTCACACATCATCCCCTCCCAGTCGGACAGTAGAATGTGCAAGGCGAATCTGTACCTGGGAACACGCTGCCACAGGTGGATAGAACAAAAGTAACCATTCCCGGCTGGTTGAAAGCCATTCAGACAATGCTGGCACGATGCATACACTATGTATTTATCGTGCGTTGCGCAATTCACAAAGGTTTGTGGTCTTTTAAAATATACGTCCCGTTATCCACCTCGGTTTGCAGCCGCGACAAATTCATCGTCGATGGAGACTGGCTGTCGAAGAATCGTTGTGCTGCCACGGCGCTTGTCGTGCAGTGTATAGTGTTCTGTATCAGATCGGAGCGGTTATGCCGTTGTGCGCTGGCTGGTGTTTTCATAAAAGCCTGCCAGCGCTGATCCCGCCACTCGTTATCTCGCCTCAGCGGCTGTACAGCACGCCACCCTGTCTGGGCACGTGTTTAAAGTGCTAGATCGTTATATCACGCCGCCCTTTGGTCGTTAATCTAATTATATCGTGGCACGTGTCCGGACACTTTTCATGTGCTCTGTTTTCGAATGAGCTGTCGTAGTTGCTATTTTCTGCTGTCTCATAATCACCATGGATTTTTATATTGATAACTGCTTTCTACACTTGTAAATACTTGACCACATGCATAGATGGTGCACTGGTGGAAATTCGAGAGGAAATGGCCTGCTCTTCTGAGGTGCACAGGACGGTTCATCCTGACTTCATGAGGTTAAAATGTACACACACATACACAAACAAACAAACAAATACACACACACACACACACACACGCGCACACACACACACACGCACACGCACACACACACACACACACACACACACACACACACACATATATATATATATACGGTTCATCCTGATAATAGCAACATTACGTATAATGGTTGATGTACTTGTGTGAATTTTAATGTTTTAAAATTTAGTTAGATCACTTTTAAAATACATAGTTTACCATATGATAGCACACTGTTAATATCCTAGTTATGGTATTTAAAAATTTAGATAACTTTTAAAATACATAGTTTATCATATGACAGCACACTGTTAATATAATAAAGAATACAGTATATTAGTATTATATACGTCACTAGAATAGTATTCAAATATGAACTTTATTAGTATTATACATGTACTTGTATGATTAAAATATACTCTTGTAGAGCTACTCTGTTGCAGAAAGGAGTCGTCATCCACCAGAGTAACGTTCCGGTGCTTGAACCACAACAATAGTAACTACCTCCCAGTTACCGTACAAAGCAGGCGCAAGTAGCAACATCTCACAAATCTCATTTGGTGAGAAAATTGTATAATGTGAAAACAATCATGACATTATTTAGATACAACTAAACATGCGGGCGACAATTTGTAATGACAAGTAAATGCTATCTCACTTATCAAATAAATCAGTGGTTTTCAAACTGTGGTACGCGTGCTCTTTGGGGTACGGGAACATTTACCAGGGGCTACGCTATTCAATTTCTGTGATGGCGATATTTAACTAAAAACATTGTTGTGATCGGTTGAAAACCTACAAAAGAAACATTATTTTTACACCTAAACACGGGACATTACATGCAAACTACTGCATTAAATTATATGTATATGTTTGTTTTCTTCACACGTTTCGTTGACGGTACGAACAATTACAAATGATTTAATCGGAAGTTTGAGCACTTCAATGTTTAATATATTGCTGTTCTTTGTCATGATGGCCGGGAGTGTTGAGAAGCCAGTCTCGCAAATACACGATGAGGAGGCATTACAAGCACGGCTGCTTGCTTTGATAAGGCCGAAATTTGGGTATTTATGTATGTATAAATTATATGCAAGCATACATGTATGTATGTATGTATGTATGTATGTATGTATGTATGTATGTATGTATGTATGTATGTATGTATGTATGTATGTATGTATGTATGTATGGATGTATGTATGTATGTATGTATGTATGTATGTATGTATGTATGTATGTATGTTGTATGTATGTATATATGCATGTATGTATATTCGTATGTTTGTATGTATACATACAAGGATGATCATGTTCAAATTAATTTCAATTGTTTGCTTCCTCTAAGTCCGCCGCCTGTTTAAGTGGCATCATCAAGTCATGGTAAAACCGACTCCTGCGCATGGCGGGCAGTCAACTTCTAATGAGAAGAACAATACATTATTCACGAATCTTACGTTCGCTACATGCGTCATATTTCTTCTATTTGTTCTTCAATATGAATGAAGAAAATAATTTTTTTTAAAGAGAACTGTGTTCTAAGTTCTCATAAGCTTTTGAACCTGGGTTCATAGAAACCTGAGGTAAATTGCTATTGTAAAATATACAACTGAGAACATAATTAACATTAGAAGTAAACATTTTATGAACAGCGTACCTGATTTTTGTTTGTGACGTTTTAAATACGTAATTTTATTTAGACGTTCGTAAACTAATAACCTAATTGTTGTTTTGTGTCACGACAGCTAGTTAATTGTTCACAATAGTGAAATTATTTATAGGTAGTAGCACACATGTGAGTCGCACACAACCCCTTTGTTGATTCTACATAAATATGTGATATTCAAAAATAAGATCGTATATAGGATTAAGTTACATGTTAAATAGTGACCCCTCGAAGTAAGGGATTAGGATGGACGCGTGTATATGGAAGATAGTCTCATATAACTATGTAGCATCATCTACTTTTCGCCTGTCCAACATATTGTTATTCATCGCTGAGTATACAACACTTAAGATATATGTGTATTCGTGTTTCCTTTCTTATTTCTCGTTTTGGTTCCTTTCATCCACCAGTCAAACTAAAATAATCGTATCCGTGACAATTTTTAGTTTAGGATTAATTTTCTTAACTTAAATGCGTAGACCATTTTGACACCTCGCTGACCTCCGTGAAGTTGCACCCATCCATTATGTTATATTTATGGCACGCTGTCTTGCTGTCAAGAGCGGGAGCCTAATATCATTCCTAATCTGGTTTCTTCCACCTCTTCCGCTGTCTTGTGAATTCTTATTTGAACAAAAATATTATGTACATTTTCTTCTAAACACATATATCAAGTTTACTCACTGCCCGTTCAAACACGTTCGGTCACAATCTCTTTTCCCTGCAACGGACACGCCTTTGAATCACGGAGTATTGGGTACGATTTATATGAACAATCCAAAAGTATTTTCATATGTTTTATCTGCAACTGTGGCGCAAACAAGCTACATGCTACAAGTAGGCAATATAAACTCAAATACATACGATGAGTATATGGTTTTTAAATGTGCATACAGTGAACTACGTTTTACGTAGTATATTGCTAAGTACTTTACACAGCTACTCATAACACGTAGTACCCGGGAGTGGATTCATATTTGGACCGATTCTGAGCAGCAAACAACATTTGACCAATTGTTCCTCCTAAATGCTACCACCATTTATAATCCAAGCCTCTTTGGCCAAACCCGTGTTCACCAATATTCAACATATTTAATATTATATTTAAATATAAGTATATTGTTAATTGTGCAGTTATATATATATATATATATATATATATATATATATATATATATATATATATATATATATATATATATTGGTATTTCTGACTTACTTATCCTCTTCATGCCGTGCGGCACATAAGGCTAGCACAAGATCTCGCCAGATCCCTCTGTCTTGGGCTCTCCTTGCTGCTGTGCCCCACGTCAACCCAGCAGCCTTCAGTTCTTCTTACATTGTTCGTCGCCACGTTGTTTTCGGCCTGCCTCTTTTTCTGTCTCCTTCTGGCGTCCAGGTTAGCACTGTTTTTGCAGGCAGGTCGTTGTTCATCCGGTAGATATGACAAAGCCATATACACCTTCTCTTTTTCAGGATGAGGCAGATGTGTTGTTGTTTTATTGCTTGGTTGAGTCTGGTGTTGGAGATGGCCTCGGGCCAACACACTTTCAATATCTTCCTTAGACAAGTGTTGTGGAAGCTGGAATGTCTATTGGAGTATTGTTGTGTCAATCGCCAGCACTCTGAGCCGTATATTAGCACAGATAGGATATTGGTCTGTTAGATTCTGTGATTTGCCTTTTGGGAGTATCCTGAAGATCTCCATAGCGGCTGTATATTTGCAATTTGCATTTTGGTATTTCTACCTTATTGGGAATGTAAAATAAATGCACAGTTTAGCTAGAACTTCTGACCACGGCGACCCACACAGCCAATGCACGTTCAAACCGATGTTGAGTGCAACATTATCTAAGTAATATAAAGGCATATTCTAATGAGGGGGAGGGGGGTCAAGAAAAGGAACGTGTAAATAAAGGTGCTTGATTTTACATAAAAGGGTAATTTTTATATAACCTATATTACAATGGTTATTTATATTACCTACATTACAATGATTATTACATGGTTATTGCAGCATGACAACTTCCTTTGTTTATGGTTCATCATTTGACAAACATAGCTGCTTAGCACAAACACACTATTGTGCGTCCCAACACAACACCCCGAAAGTGCAATATCATATCAGTTATATTATATTGGAACATGGTCGCTAGATGTCTCTACTTTACTGCGAACCCAATGGTGTATGCCTTTCAAACATATATGTGCCCTTGCATTAGCATACAATGGTTGATTTTGTGGTTCATCGTTGTTGAGTGGGGACAACATGCGTTCTAAAGTAGGGTTTCACGCACGAGTGGACATGTCGTGTCTAATATGTTCTCGCGTATTTTTGTGTCGTAGTGCGCCAGCTCATTCCGTTTGTCACGAAAGCATACGTCTAGCTTTAGTACGCATTGCATAAGTTGTGTCTGGGGTGGACGCTTAGCAGACGCTGTCAAAACAGTTCTGATAACGGTCGTTGGTGCAAATGACAAGGGTGCCTTGTATAATCGGATGCTGGTGCTAAACAAGGGATCAAGTTGCTCTCTTCCCTTTCCCTGTATTCCGGGGTGAGGCTGGCACCGATACCGGTTGTCGATTTTTGTTTCCCTTCTTCTTCATAGCTAGCCCCGTTTTACTACTGTCTCCATCAATAGTATCCACTCCCCTCTATCCCTCGCCCTCGTTCTCCACTCCCCTCTATCCCTCGCCCTCATTCTCCACTCCCCTCTATCCCTCGCCTTCGTTCTCCACTCCCCTCTATCCCTCGCCCTCGTTCTCCACCCCCCTCTATCCTCGCCCTCGTTCTCCACTCCCCTCTATCCCTCGCCCTCGTTCTCCACTCCCCTCTATCCCTCGCCCTCATTCTCCACCCCCTCTATCCCTCGCCCTCGTTCTCCACTCCCCTCCCACTCCTACTAAATCTCTCTTCACGCAGTCCTCCCATCTCAGTCTTGGTCTTACTCTTCTCCTTCTACCCTCCACCCCAAGCACATCCGCTCTCTTCGTCAATCTTAACCCATCCATTCTTTCTACGTCTAGTCCACATTAGCAGGCTGTTCACCATCTTCCACGTGAGTCTTTCTCTCACACCAAATTCCTCCCTCAGCTCCTCCATTCTTCTCTTATCGATTCTTTTTACTCCCACAGTTCTTCTCTTCTTCCAGTTATTCTCGCAAATTTTCAGTCTCTCTTGTTGTTTTTCTGTCATCGCCATGGCATCTAGGACATGTAGGTATGCTGGTGTTATGCATTAGGTAATACCCTTTCCTTTTAGCGTCATTGTCATCATTATGTATAGCTGATAACAGTAGCATCAATAAACGTCGGACCGGGCTTTATGAAACTAGATCACAGTTCCATAGCTAGCCACCGTTCTAGTGGATAATATACAGGGTATGGTGTAATACTGTCAAACATACATACGTGTGTACAACGGTGACTGGTATGTCGATTATGAACAAATAATTTAAAAAAAAATTAAAAAGGTTACCACCCAAAACTACAAGTTCAAATGGTAAGTTGACAAGGAAGCCATTGGCTTATCGAGAGTCCAACAATTTTATCATCTATGAAAAGCCCGCCCTTATGGTTTGTGTTGTGTTCTACGATATGTATTTGGCTGTATTCAAACTATTAAAATCATGTTTGGTGACCCTCGAGCTAAAAATAAATGAATTACCGTTCGCTTGACCCGCTAGTAAACAAGTCAGATTGTCGTTGTTGGATTTCTTCGACAAATTGTTTAAAACGTGACCGCTATCAAAAGCCACCTCGCTCTTTTTGCAGTATTATTGGGTCTGAAATATAATTGATATAAAATTGAAGCGGTACAGACATAATGAAACAAATAACGTTATGATAAACATACACTAGTTGTAAACAATAATTTATGCGCGCGTACCTAAGCGAGCGATAAAGATGCGTGACCATCAACAGTCTCGCTGAACCTCGCATTTTGTCGCGACCTATTTACGGCTTCTAGTATTGTTTTACCACTTTGGCTTGTGTTGCAGTTCGCTTTAAGCAAATAGAGTCAGGGATGCGCTAAGAGCAGGGAAACATTTTAAAATATAGATAATTATGTAAGGAGCGCCTTTCTAGACATGGCTGATGTTTTCCAACATGACACCAGGGGCTATAAAAAAAACCCAAATAACGCTACCAATGAGAATACACCATAATGCAACATTAAACCAGATAGTCTAAGGTATACTGAATACGGATAACGTCAATGAACCCAACACGCACGATGGATCTATCACTGTGCGTTCAAAGGATATAACGTTGTAGTCGAGGAACGGCGCTCCGTACGCGAGTCGCGCTTGTTATCGATTCGCACAGGTGTAGCCATAGTCTCACCTAGTACGGC
>BSQZ01000122.1:407500-410000 GCA_033239005.1 Lamellibrachia satsuma | reverse complement strand
AAACACAGGAATATTTGAATGTTGGGAGCGGTCTTTCTCTTAACATGTTTTTTGGAAGGGAAGGGTGCGTTATTATTGTGGAAATGTAATATTGAAATATCACATCTTAGCTCATTTTGGCGTTGCGTGTCATTTTTATGGATGTGTTATCTGGTGTTTATTGGTTAGTGCACCAACCATTACTTACATGTCTCAAAGTATTGTAAATCTAAGTCTACGTGTTTATTGCTTTGTAACCGTGCTATTTAGCGTGTCCGTCCATCAGCTGACACATTTAATATAGCTTAACGATTTCGAAGTCATCTTTGTCATCATCATTATTAAGTCGAAGATAAAGGTTTTAATCAGACAATTGATGACACCGTTTTGTTATATGGTAACGCTGTGTTAATTTCCCCTCGTGTTTGTTTAAAGCAGGATGATTTCGTTGTGTACGTCATCGTATACTTCGTCGAGTCGGTCGCTTCCATCTGGTCAGCCATAATTTGTGGCAAAGCCGTCTACTCTGGACAACGATCGGTAGGTGCACCGAATCATTCCAATCATGTTCGAAATTACTGATAAATATATAGCGTTTTGTAACGTTCATCTATATATTAAAGTCATTTGTGACATTGTCTGTCTGTCTGTAAGCCTGTCTGGCTGTCTCTCTGTTCATTCTTATGTCCAACAGTTTCATATATGTGGCTGAACCTTTATCGTCGTTCCTGGGGCCCAAACGTCTCCCGAACGCTACGTGAAATAGGCAGTTATTTTTGTTGCGCGAAGATGTCATGGCCATTGGCATTGCAAGTACCAACACTTGATTGAGTAGGGCAAGGAGTCACAATCTCTTGCTTTTTTCCCCGTGCAACTGGGCTAGTATTTATATAAAACAAGGTCTGCTTAGTCGTTTCTGTGAACTACTTCATTCAGCATTCGGGTTTCGTGACAACGATATTGTGTACATATATACACATACCTTAAAACATGTCTCCGCATTCCAGGTCCACTAGCAATGTTTTAGCTGATAACACAAATGAAGTAATTACAACATGTTCGATAGTTCTTCTAACATCGTAGTTGATTGTCTTCCGAAAGTCAGTTCGAACATAGATCTATCCTGGAAAAAGCCTCTTCACATAATGTACCGAAATTCACAAAAACCTAACCCAACCGCCACATACAACTTTTATACCATTAGTAGGGAATTGCCTGTCATATGTACTTCCTTTTTCATGTGAAGTTCCTCGAGGTTCTGTCCTTGCGCAGCTACTGTTTAGTCTCTACACAACTACACACAGCTCAATTATCAACATTTCCAATTTGGGTCACCACATTTATGCTGCTGGCTCACATATCTACATATCCTTGACTATGCCATATACTAATTGCTTTCCAGCTCAGAGATTTTCTTCATGATATGTATCACTGGAGGACTGAGAGCATATTACAGTTAAATGATATTAACACTGACTTTCTGGCTGTTGGTACATAGAAACGGCATGACATAATTAAGCGTTTTTCTTACACCTATCGTAAACCAAAATGTCACATCAGCATCCACAAAACGGAATGTAGGAATTATGTCTGACCTCATTTAAAATCTATGACGTGATATTTCTTAGATGTGTCGTCAGGGTTTTTATTATATTTATGAAATTCGACGTAATCGTAAGTATGTGTCACTTTCTTTTGCCCAGTATCATTGCCGCAGCACTTGTTGGTAGACTTAATTGGTGTAATTACTCGTTTCTCTCACTAGTTGCAACTTCTAAACATATCTGCATTAGGAGTGGTTACACATGATCGCCATGTTCAAATACGTATAGTATTGGTGGGCGGTGATTGTCACCAATATTGCCCCCGGAGCGCCGTCTAACGAGTGAAACTAGCATTAATTCACATTGGCGCTGTTGTGGATATCAGAGCTGGACAGCATGGTGGGTAGAGTTGCGTAGCCGTGTTATATCATTTAAATCGTTATAATATGTCAATTGTATTGGTCTTATTATGCGTTTGTATGAAGCACATAGAAAGATAATCAACTGCCGTGATTTAACCAATCTCGTGGTTGTGCACATCTGTCGAATTCGCCTGAGACCTTCCTTCTCTTCTTGTATTCAGTTCAGTGGAGTACACAAGGCGTATCGTAATTTTGATTCGGTATAACAACACATTAAAGAAAATCATGTCATAAATAAAGAAACACTGCATCAAAGAACAATTTAATTTAGCAAAATCACAACCAATCAAGTTAACCATACATTTAACCCGATATAAAAAAGATTGAGCACGATTGCGATCCAGGGAAAAAGCCGAAATGACAATTGGACAAGGAAGCAGTTGGTTTATCGAGAGTCCAACATTTGTTCATCTATGTGTAAACTGCCCTGCTAAGATATGTGTATTCCTCGTTTTAAAACATATTAACGCTTCTAGCATTTATACATTTTATATATATATATATATATATATATATATATATATATATATATATATATATATATACATATATATA
>BSQZ01000122.1:395000-405000 GCA_033239005.1 Lamellibrachia satsuma | reverse complement strand
CTATATATTGTTTGACATGTATATTTCATACACAACTTATTGCCATGAATATGCATTACATAGATCGGCGCACCAGATGAAAAGATGAAACCAAGCATTTCTTAGACATCATTTATATATGTCTAGTTTAATTTTTACGTTTGTATAGCTGCATGAATGTATAGCTGCATAAAAATAAAAAAAATCGTCATGTGGTGTTATCTCTGGGAAGACAGGCTATCATAGGTCACCCCTCCTGTATGCCTTGTATCGTTCTGGACAGACGTTCATACTTCATGTTACTCAGTTGTCTGTCCATTATGGTTTTTGGGTCTTTTAAAAAATGTATACACGTATGCATATAAACATGTATGTAATCATCTACATTACACGTGTCGTTCAGGTCCATCACAGTTTCACCCATTGACAACGGAATGCTGATGCGACAGGAATTCTTCCATGACCGACCACGTAAAGATGTTTCACACATGACCGGAGGTCAACACAAATTAACCTTATTTGGAAAAATGCAATATATTGTACAAACCTCTTGCACTTGCCATATATATCAGTCATAGCATTCTATTTATTGTGGAACACAGTTAGACATCAACGACAAGTTAAAAAGTAAGAACCAACACCTTGTTGAATTCTATGAACTTACACGTCGTTCCAAATATGTAGAACCAACCATATAACAACTTGTATACTTGTATATCTTAAACACTAGTGGTATTCTAAGACATACTAAATGTTGAAACTGTTAAAACTGAAACTGTTATAAAAAGTAAATATGCTATGGATTAGTGCGATGTTGTAACATGAATAGTGGCGTTGTTGTGACAATTCAAATGTGTGATGACGCCTAGTGCTTACATACACCGAGTTGCATGTTTTCTTTTTTATCCCATAATCACACAGTGTATTTCGTTCTCTGGCATTTCTGTTCATGACATACATACATAATTTTCAGGGATGTTTTTCTCTTATTGTTAGTTTTTGTTATTCCCTCGACTGTAAAGCAGGTTCGCTCAAATGAAGGTACATTAATTCGCAAACAATATAACGCGCTAATAACATATCGCGAGGAAAATGCACATCTAATTTATTCAAGGGATTTGTGAGATGCGAGGTATAGTTGTATGATTGATAATTTTTGTTAGTTTACCACATTATGTGGGCTTCAGCTAGTTGCCCAAATAATTGGTTCTATGCTCTACGCCATTCCTTCAATAAGATAAAATTAGCCTGATCATTTTGTCACATGTGCAGGATGTTGTTTGACTGTAGTTATTTTACAGAAAGCTCTTATTTCACACTAAACACTATTAAAAAGGTTTTCAAGATAGCGGAGAGCTGTTGATTCTAGACACCAATACGTGGTTGAAGCTATTGCTACGAATATCAAACTGCGTACACTAAATTGTTCACGCGATATAAGTTTTCCGAAATTGTCGATACAATTTAGCTGGCGTTTGTTTTTATTGTAAGTGCAATTGCAACAATTAACGACATTTTAATATTTAAAATTTGGTAAGCGCACTTTTGTGTTGCACATTCCATTATCTAACCTCTTTGGCGGTGACATTTAATAATCGTGATGCGCCATTCTCTCGATAGTTCGAAGCTCTTCGAAAATGTCAAATTGCACATATTAAAAGGCGTCATGTTTCGTTCACGATATAAGCGCTTTTAGCAAAATTTAAGATTTGCCATCCAAGCCAAAGGTTCAGATGGAAGGTGGACAAGGAAGCCAACAATGTTTAACTATGTGTAATCCGCCCTCTTGAGATATGTGTCAACCTTTTTTAAAAACATATTCACGCTGCAAGCAGTTCTACAATTCATAGACAAGTTGTTCCATTCATTTATGTGAATGTAATTAGTGTATCTTCCTGATATATAATCTTCATTGATCCTTTACTAATTTTACATACTTTCCTCTAGTTCTACTATATTTATCGAGTGATAAAAACATATTTCTATAACAGTTTCGTTACATTCAATGTCATAAAAAACGTCATTTTGTATTCTGTTAACCTACTTGCTCTAGAGTTGTTATACCACATTATTTCAGGCGTTCTTCATAATTGAGGTATATATGTATGCGTTCAAGCGTATATATATATATATACATATATATATACGTATATATATATATATATATATATATATATATATATATATATATATATATATATATATATATATACATATATATATATATATATATCCTTACGATATGGTACGATATATATATATATATCATACGATATGGTCTCCATATATATATATATATATATATATATATATATATATCTTACGATATGGTCTCCATGCTTGTGTACACAATTCTAAACGAGGTATTGCTTTATTCAGAGGTATCATTATATATATATATATATATACATATATATATATACATATATATATATATATCATTACGATATATGGTACGATATATATATATATATATATATATATATATATATATCCTTACGATATGGTCTCCATATATATATATATATATATATATATCCTTACGATATGGTCTCCATATATATATATATATATATATATATATATATATATATATATATATATATATATATATATATATATATATATATATATATCCTTACGATATGGTTTCCATGCTTGTGTACACAATTCTAAACGAGGTATTGCTTTATACAGAGGTATCATTAGCTTTTTGCCTTGCATGTTATGTTTCACCAAATCAACCCAAGAATTTGATAACATCTTTGAATCTGCAACACCACGGTGTTCTGAAATTTTCGTATCAGCACTTATTGTTATTCCTAACTCCTTTTTTTTCTACACTACTACCTAGACTATTATCTCCCATATAGTAGTTTTATATCAAAATTCCTATGAAAGCATTTATATTTCCCAAAATTTAATAACATATGTAATTTTTCAGATCATTTAACCAATTTGTCTAGATAATTTTGTAAATATTGTTGATCACCACCATATTTTATCCGCAAATGTCAGTACGTTACTTGTTACATTATCGTCCAAATAATTGATATATATTAAGAATAATAAAGGTCCTAATACTGATCATACCACACTCAAAACTGGTTTCCAATTTAAAACCTTTCCATCTACTACAACACACTGTTTTTTAAGCCATCCATGATTCTGTCCAGTCAGTTGTGCCGTCCCCAATAGCATGGACTTTTAATTTAAGCAGTAATCTTTTATGTGGCACTTTTTCAAAAGGTTTCTGAAAATCTAAGTATATAATATCTACTGGCGATCCTTCGTCTATCCACTTAGTGATTTCTGAAGAAAAAAAACATCTACATACTATGATGATGAACAAACAGAAGAATTTTACACATAATTATAGGATATCATCGACAAGGTAGACAAGAAGGACAATCTGATGGTCCAGGGTGACTGGAATGCTAAGGTATGTGCCGATGCAGACTGAACAAATTCATGCAGTTCTTTCTGTAATGCCACAATGCCAATGAGAAAGGGTTGCGCATGCTGGAATTTGCCAACTACAACAACATGGTGCATATTTGAGAACATAAAACATACGGAAGGTGGAACTGACACACACCTACATACATCACAGTCAGATCGACTACATCCTGATACAAAACAGTTCCGATCCGGAATCAACAGAGCCAAAACAAGGACGTTCACAAGAGCGGACATAGGACGTGATCGCGATCTTGTTATTATGAACTGTTTAAGCCAACAAGCCCAATAACCCCAAGTTTAACTTGCTATATCGGAACCGTTCTATGCAATAATTGGCGGGAAGTTTGCACCACCACTCAGGCTTGAAGAAAACCTAGACGCGATTACCCCCAAATATTACTCAGTGATGATAGCGCAAACAGGCTACAGACTACATTTAGGCAATATAAACTCAAATACATACGATGAGTATATACTTTTTAAATGTGCGTACAGTGAACTATGTTTTACGTAGTATATTGCTAAGTACTTAGCTACATCATAACACGTAGTACCCGGAGTGGATTCATATTTGGACCGATTCTGAGCAGCAAACAACATTTGGCCAATTATTCCCTCCTAAATTCTACCACCATTCATAATCCAAGCCTCTTTGGCCAAACCCGTGATTCACCAATATTCAACATATTTAATATTATATTTAACTATATGGATATTGTTAATTGTGCAGTAATATATATATATATATATATATATATATATATATATATATATATATATGTATATATATGTATATATATATGTATATATATATATATATATATATATATATATATATATATATATATATATATATATATATATATATATATGTATATATATATATATATATATATATATATATATATATATATATATATATATATATATATATATATATATATATATAAAACTGCCTCACCTACGTCTTCTATAAAAATTGACCTCCTACGGAATCATTGGAAACACTCAAAATTCGATCATCTTCAATCGTACCCCTTCCATTCTTTCAACGTCTTGTCCACTAGACGTTGAAAGTTTAGCAGGCTCCTCACCATCTTCAACGTGAGTCTTTCTCTCGCAACAAATTCCTCCCTCAGCTCCTCCATTCTTTGCTTATCGATTCTTTTTACTCCCACTCCAGTTATTCTCGCAAACGTTCTGTCTCTCTGGTTGTTTTTCTGTCATCGCCGTGGTATCTAGGACATGTAGGTATTCTGGTTTTATGCATTTGCAACTTTCCTTTTAGCGTTATAGTCATCATTATTTATACTACACTACAAGTTCAGATGGCAAGTGGACAAGGAAGCCATTGGCTTATCGAGAGTCCAACAATTTTATCATCTATGAAAAGCCCGCCTTTATGGTTTGTGTTGTATTCTACGATGTGTATTTGGCTATATTAAAAAATAATAAAATCATGTTTGTTGACCCTCGAACTAAAAATACATGTTTTTTTCTACCGTTCGCTTGACCCGCTAGTAAAAAATCAGATTGTCGTTGTTGGATTTCTTCGACAAATTGTTTAAAACGTGACCGCTATCAAAAGCCGTCTCGCACTTTTTGCAGTATGATTGGGTCTGAAATATAATTGATATAAATTTGAACTGGTACAGACATAATGAAACTAATAACGCTATGATAAACATAAACTAGTTGTAAACAATAATTTATGCGAGTGTAGCTAAGCGGGCGATAAAGATGCGTGACCATCAACAGTCTCGCATTTTGTCTCGAGCTGCTTACGGCTCCTAGTATTGTTTTACCACTTTGGCTTGTGTTGCAGTTCGCTTTAAGTAAATAGAGTCAGCGATGCGTTAAGAGCAGTGATACCTTTTAAAGTATATATAATGCTGTAAGGAGCGCCTTTCTAGACATGTCTGATGTTCTCCAACATAACATCAGGGCTATAAAAACCAACAAATAACGCTACCAATGCGAATAAACCATAAGGCAACATTAAACCAGATAGTCTAAGGTATCAACATATTGAATACAGATGACGCTACGTAAATGAACCCAACATGCACGATGGAACTATCACTGTGTGTTTAAAGGATAAAACGTTGTAGTCGAGGAATGGCGCTCCGTACGCGAGTCGCGCTCGTTATCGATTCGCGCAGGAGTAGCAATAGTCTCACTCAGCAGGGCAGCCATTTTCGACAGCGCAGGATCGGACAGTCAGTGACGATGATTCCAGCGACGACAAACCCAAATGTGGTAGTCATGTCTGCCTCGATTACTCGAGACATCCACTCAAATTACGGACGCAGATCATCGTACGTTCTCGGTGGGATACAGGCGGGAGTGGGAGTCGTCCTCTTCATTACCAACGTCTCCGTCATTGCTACCCACGGTGACTACTTTTCAACAGGCAGATCGGTTAGAGAGTTCGGTGGCTGTGTCCTGGTGAGTTGGTTGTTACGGGACGTTGGCTTTGAAACTCACCAACTCGTGCGCGCGCGGGCGCACACACATGCGTTACGTACGTACATACACATATGTACATACCTACATACATACATACATACATGCATACATACATACATACATACATACATACATACAAACACACACACACATACACACACACACACACACACACACACACACACACACACAAACATATATATATATATATATATATATATATATATATATATATATATATATATATATATATATATATATATATATATATATATATATATATATATATATATATATATATATATATATATGCACCCATACATATATGGATACCCACATACATACAAACATACACACCTTCACACATACACACATATACACACTTACACACATATACACACTTACACACATATACACGCATGCACACATACACATACACTCACGTAAGCACATGCACCCATGCATGCATATATGCGTGCATACATGCATGCATACGTCCATTCATGCGTACACATATAAACGCACACGCATGCACGCATACACGCATGCACGCATGCACACATGGACCCATGCACACATACGCACATACGCACATACGCACATACACACATACACACATTCGCACATACACACATACGCACATACACACATGTATATAAACATATACATACATGCATACATGCATGTATACGTACATACATACATACATGCATACATACATACATACATACATACATACATACATACATACATACATACATACATACATACATACATACATACATATACACATACATATATAAATACATACTTCCATATACACAGACGTACATGCCTTACACAATTGTACCTGTCTTTCGTCAGTTCTTGATAACTGGAGTGTGCGGTTTCCCAGCTGGGTCAACCAAGACATCATGTCCGGTAAGAATTGCTGAGAGGTTTATTAAATATATTATCTAAAATGGGTACATTTCATATTATGCTGCGCTCGAAGACACGTTGATGATAATATTTTTAGTAATGAAAATATTCAGTGTAAATAAATATTACATTAATATATTATTTCACCTACATAAAATGATTACATAGACACATTTATTTATTAAATGTATGTATTCCTTTAACCGAGACAAAAACATTGTCACGAGAACCTTCGCGGTGTTATAGTTAGCATAGTTTATTTTCTATCAAGCTGAGCCATTTCAAACCTCACCCAAAATAAATTCGTTTGCCATAATTACTTAATTTATTATTGGCATTTTATATTGCTTGGTGGCAGTGAAATGCAGTAGGTTAGTATATAAAATGTATGGAATAAACCGAGTGGACAGGGGTTTGAACCTACATACTGATAGTTATATCCGATTGCCGTCACGTAGGTGTGTTGCTGTCATTCCACAATGCATATTCATGACCGTTTATGGATGATTTGTTGGAGGTTCTTGACTTTTTTCAATTGCGGTTTGATTTTACATGCGCAAATATTTGAGAGTGGGTTCTATTTGGAGAAAATACTGTCACAATGTATTCTTTTGCAGATCACTGGCTTCATGGTGATGTCAATCATCTCCTCCGTGTTTGCTACGATTAGTTTCCTCCTATGCATATTTGCCTCAGTGCAATTAGACAACATCAACGAAGCTGTGCAGTTGATTCCCAAAGTAAGCAAACGCTGGAATATTTGAATGTTGGGAGCGGTCTTTCTCTTAACGTCTTTCGGAATGGAAGTGAGCGTTAGTATTGTGGAAATATTATATTGAAATAGCACGTCTTAGCTCATTTTGTCATTGCGTATCATATTTTATTGATGTGTTATCTGGTGGTTATTGGTTAGTGCACCAACTATTACTTGCATGTCTCAAGGTATTGTAAATCTAAGTCTACGTGTGTATTGCTTTGTAACCGAGCTATTTAGCGTGTCCGTCCATCTGCTGACAAATTTAATATTGCTTACCGATTTCGAAGTCATCTTCGTCATCCTCATTATTTAGTCGAAGATAAATGTTTTAATCAGACAATTGGTTACACCGTTTTGTTATATGGTAACACTGTGTTAATTTTCCCTCGTGTTTGCTTAAAGCGGAAGGAAATCGTTGCCGTGGTCATCGTCTACATCATCGTATACTTGGTCGAGTCGGTCGCTTCCATCTGGTCAGCCATAATTTGTGGCAAAGCCGTCTGCTCTGGACAACGATCGGTAGGTGCACCGAATCATTCCAATCATGTTCGAAATGAATAATAAAAATATAGCGTTTTGCAACGTTCATCTTTATAATAAAGTCATTTGACTCTGTCTGTCTGTCTGTCTGTAGGCCTATCTGGCTGTCTGTCTGTTTATTCTTATGTCCATCATTTTCATATGTATGTGGCTGAACTTGTATCGTAGTGCCCGGGGGCCCAACGTCCAACGAACACTACGTGAAATCGGCAGTTATTTTTGTGGCGCGAAGATGTCACGGTCATTGACATTGCAAGTACCAAAACTTGATTGAGTAGTGCAATGAGTCACAATCTCTTGCTTTTTGTTCGGTGCAATGCCGGGCAACTGGGCTAGTCTTTATATAAAACAAGGTCTGTCTTAGTCGTTTCTGTCAACTACTTCATTCAACATTCGGGTTTCGTGACATCGATATTATGTCCATATATACACAAACTTGAAAACATGACTCCGCATCCAGGTCCACTAGCAATGTTTTAGCTGATAATACAAATGAAGTAATTACGACATTTTCGATCGATTTACCAAAATCGTAGTTTATTGTATTCCGAAAGTTAATTCGAACATAAATTTATCCTGGAAAAAACCTCTTCACATAATGTACCGAAATTCACACAAACCTAACCGAAAGCATATATTTGACGGGTTACACATTTAGCAACCATCCGCCACATAAAACTTTTATTCCATTAGTAGGGAATTTCCTTTCATCTGTACTTCCTTTTTCATGTGAAGTTCATCGAGGTTCTGTCCTTACGCAGCTACTATTTACTCTCTATACAACTACACTCAGCTCAGTTATCAACATTTCCAATTTGGTTCACCACTTTATGCTGCTGACGCACACATCTACATATCCTTGACTATGCCATATTCTAATTGCTTTCCAGCTCAGAGATTTTCTTCATGATATGTACCACTGGAGGACTGAGAGCAGATTAGAGTTAAATTATATTAACGCTGACTTTCTGGCTGTTGGTACATAGAAACGGCATGACAGAATGAAGTGTTTTTCTTACACCTCGTAAACCAAAATATCACACCAGCATTCACAACACGGAATTTGGGAGTTATGCCTGACATCAGTCAACATCTCTGATATGATATTTCTTAGATGTATCGTCGCGGTTTTTATCATGTTTGTGATCCTCGCCGTAATCGTCAGTGTTAGTCACTTTCTTCTGCACAGTATCATTGCCGCTGAACTTGTTAGTAGACTTAACCATTGCAATTACTCGTTTCTCTCAATAGTTAAAACTTCTAACCATATCTGCATTAGGAGTGGTCACACATGTTCGCAATTGTCAAATACGCATAGTATTGGTGGGCGGTGGATTGATACACTACAGATACACTACATCAAAGAACAATTTAATTTAGCAAAAACACACCAATCAAGATAACCATACATTTAACACGATATAAAAAAAAATAGCAAGAGTGCGATCCAGGGCAAGAGCCGAAATGACAATTGGACAAGGAAGCAATTGGTTTATCGAGAGTCCAATATTTGTTCATCTATGTGTAAACCGCCCTGCTAAGTTAAACTCGGTCTAAAATATATTCACGCTTCTAGCATTTATACAGTATATATATATATATATATTTATTTTATTTGTGTTTGTGTGTGTGTGTGTGTGTGTGTGTGTGTGTGTGTGTGTGTGTGTGTGTGTGTGTGTGTGTGTGTGATTTTTTCCATTTATTCATTGTCCTTTGTGAGAGCGAGTTCCTCCTGATATCCAATTTACACTTATACTTTACTAATGCTACCTCATGTCCTGTAGTTCACCTATCTCTCTTGAGTGAGAACAAATATTGCTTTCAATGTTTTCATACCCATTTAATATGTTAACATTTTACTCTCCTTTCCAA
>BSQZ01000122.1:357500-390000 GCA_033239005.1 Lamellibrachia satsuma | reverse complement strand
ACCAATACGTGGTTGATGCTGCTACGAATATCAAACTGCGTAGACTAAATGGTTCACTCGATAGAAGCTTTCCGAAATTGTCGATACAATTTAGCTTGCGTTTTTTTTTTATTGTAGCTGCAATTGCAACAGTTAACGACATTTTAATATTAAAAATTTTGTAAGCGCACTTTTGTGTTGCACATTCCATTATCCGACCACTTTAGCGGTGACATTTAATGATCGTGATGTGCCATTCTGTCGATAGTTCGAAGCTCTTCCAAAATGTCAAACTGCGCATATTAAACGGCGTCATGTTTCGTTCACGATATAAGCGCTTTTAGCAACATTTAAGATTTGCCATCCAAGCCAAAGGATCAGATGGAAAGTGGACAAGGAAGCCAACAATGTTTAACTACGTGTAATCCGCCCTCCTGAGATATGTGTCAACCTATTTTAAAAACATATTCACGCTGCAAGCAGTTACACAATTCATAGACAAGTTGTTCCATTCATTTATAATCCTCTGTGAATGTAATTAGTGTATCTTCCTGATACCCAATCTTCACTGAACCTAGTTTTTACTAATTTTACTTAATTTCATCTAGTTTTACTATATTTCTCTGGTGATAAAAACATATTTCTATAAAAATGTTCGTGCCATTCAATATCATAAAAAACTTAATTTGGTATTATGTTAACCTCCTTGCTCTAGAGTTGTTATACCACATTCTTTTAAGTGTTCTTCGTAATTAAATATATATATATATATATATATATATATATATATGTATGCGTTCAAGCGTATATATATATATATATATATATATATATATATATATATATATATATATATATCCTTATTACGATATGGTCTCCATGCTTGCATACACTATTCTAAACGAGGTATTGCTTTATACAGAGGTATAATTAGCTTTATTCCTCTTGCCTTGCATGTTATGTTTCACTAAATCAACCGAATAGTTTTATAACATCTTTGAATATGCAATACCACGCTGTTATGAAATTTTCATATCAGCACTTATTGTTATTCCTGAGTCCTTTTCTTCTACAGTAATGCCTAGAATATTATCTCCATATAATATTTTTTTATCCAAATTCCTGTGTCCTCTAAGAAAGCATTTATATATCCCAAAATTAATAACATATGTAATTTTTCATATCATTTAACCAATTTGTAAAGATATTTTGTAAATATTGTTGATCACCACCATTGTTAACCTTTCTTAGCATTTTTTGTCACCCGCAAATGTCAGTACGTTACTTGATATATTGTCGTCCAATTCATTTATATATATATATTAAGAATAATAAAGGTCCTAATACTGATCCTTGTGGTGCCCCACTCAAAACTGATTTCCAATTTTTAACCTGTGCATCTACTACAACGCACGTTTTTTTAAGCCCGCCATTATTCTGTCCAGTCAATTGGGCCATCACCGATACCTTGAATTTTTATTTAAATAGTAATCTTTTATGTGGCACTTTTTCAAAAACGTTCTGAAAATCTAAATAGATAATATCTACTGGCAATCCTTCTTCTATCCACTTAGTGATTTCTTCAAAAAAAAAACATAACATATTTGTTAAGCATGACCTCGCTTTTAGGAAACCTAAAAAGGAATTCCACCATATTTTCTTTAATTCACCTTTGTAATTTACAAATCACTGACGTTAAGCTCACTTGTCTGACTTATTTCTCGAACCCTTTTTAAATAACGGTATGATGTTTGCTTCATTCAATTCAAAAGGACCAACTCCCTCTTTTAATGACAAGTTGAACACTCCCGCAAGTGGTAAACTGATTTGGTTTACTTTTTCCATTAGTACTTTTGGAGGAATTCCATCCATTCCCCGTGATTTAATTCTAACCTATAGAGTAAACATGCTCAGACCTCATTTAGAGACACGTACGAAATGATACAGGAAACTGAAACAAATCGACAATAGTGCTTTTAGTACTGACCTGAAGGAAATTACTAATGCACTATTGAATATCTCGGATATCAATCACCTAGGTGGTGACTACAATAGGAAATTGAGACAGATGTTGGATAGGTACGCACCCTTCAAACCCATAACTATTGTTGTGAGGCCATTGGTACCATGGTTCGACGATGAACTCAAATCACTAAAGTCGCAGCGACGGAAACTGAATTAATCTGGAGGCGGGATAAAAACATGAAACTTTGCTGTCATTCCACCGAGCTAAAAACAAATACGTCAATGCACTGAATACCAAATTAATTGATCATCTCTCTCACTTAATTATATATGCTAAGGGTGATACGAAGATGCCCTCCTAAACACCCTGTGTGGCAAGAAGCAAAGTACTCCACTACCTGATCATGATTCTGTGGAAAACCTTGTAAACGAATTTGGCAACTTTTTTTAAAGAAAAAATATATGCTATTCGAACGGACATTGGTGTTACCGAAGCACCATATATACCATTCAGATATGAGAATGTGCGTGTTAACTTAGATACATTTGCAGTGGTCTCCGAGGGTGATGTGCACAAGTTGGTTATTAAATCTAAATCAACCAGCTGTGCTGTTTACCCCATGTCAACCAAATTGGTCAAAGAGTATATGGAGGAAATACTTCCACTCTTCACGCACATCATCAATCTCTCTATTGCTACTGAGGAATTCCCACACGAGTGGAAGACTGCACTTGTGCCTCTGCTTAGAAAAGGAGGATGGGATCCTATTCTAAAAACTATCATCGTGTATCGAATCTCTAGTATGAGTAAAAACTAACCGAGCGAGCTGTTGTAAACCAACTTTGTCTACACTCAGACTCTGGATTTCCTTTGCCACCTTGTCAGTCTGCTTATAGAGCAGGGCATTCTACAGAAACTGCTCTAGTTAAGGTGCAATCTGACATTCTTCTAAACATGGATCAACAGAAGGTAACACAACTGGTCTTAATTGATTTGCCGTCGGCTTTTGATGCAGTGGAAAATTATGTTTTGTTAAACATCATGAATGGCTCTTTTGGAGTATCAAGCACAACTCTAAATTGGTTTTCGTTTTATCGCCAATCAAGGTCGCAACGTATTTTTATCAATGGTACGGCGTCTGAGCCCTATTTTCCCTGCCAGTGATCAGCATGGGAAGCTGGAGCTTGCCTACGCAGATGTTAATCAAGTTTACTGTTGTTTCCATCCTGATTCTGTATACAGCATCTGTGAGTCCATGGAACTGTGCATTAGAGACATCAATAGCTGGATGGAAGGCAATAAACTCAAAATTAACAACTCCAAGACTGAGTACATTTTAAACGGCACTCCGCAACAACTAGCAAAATGTACCAACACGGCCATTGACATCGGGGGCTATGAGGTACATGCACTGAATTGTGTACGAAATTTGGGCGCTTATTTTGATTACCACATGTCTATGGAAGAACATGTCAAGTTCAAATGTCGGGCAGCCTTTGCGCAACCAGATAAAATCGGAAAAATCAGAAAATATATTGATTAACAAAGTACAGAGAAACTGAAACATGCTCTGGTCCACAGCCATATTGATTACTGTAATGCCGTTTCGATCGGCTTACCAAAATACCTGATACGGAAATTACAAAGGGTTCAATACACCGCAGCCAGAGTGTTGTGCAGAATCGGCAAATATGACCATATCACTCCAGTACTAAAGTCACTTCACTGGTTGCCGGGTGAAATGTCATATTAAATGTAAGATATGCCTACTGACGTTTAATTCATTACACGGCCATGGACCAGAATATATGTCGGGAATGCTGACTCCTAGTAGCACCCATTACGGGCTAAGATCCCAGTATGATCTTAAACTTGATGTACCAAGGACAAAAAGGAAAACACTGGGAGATCGCGCTTTTAAAGTTGCTGCACCGAAACTGTGGAACTCCCTCCCGAAAGATGTTCGCAGCTGCAACAATGTCAGCATTTTAAAGAGCAAACTGAAATTATATTATAATTGCATACGATTAACGTATTAATTTTACTAATTTAAATAATTTTACACCTGTAAGATAATTATATAAAATATGTCCGAAGTTTCTACTGAAATTATAAATTTTACACATTTTACAATTTTACATTTTTATATATATATTTATATAATGTTGAATGTTTATTTTGTTTTAACTTTCTACTATGCTATTTATTGTACAGTACTGCACCATATAATATTATTGAATAAATATGGTGCTATATAAATCAATAAACATTTACATTTATTTCCTGCAGTCACGGTTTGTACATCGTACATACCATTTTAATCAGTAATGTATCAGGATGTGCACAATTTGAGGAATACATTGTCAAGATTATTGTGTGCACAGCGGCAATCCTTGTTGGATATGAGCGTGTCCCCTTTTCATTATAAACACAAATACACCGGGAGTCAATGGTGTACCGAGTTGCGACAAACACACGAAAAACAAATGCATCTTATCAGAGAGGGTCCATGTATGACGCCATTGTGCAATTGCACACAAGAAATGTGTACACTAGTGGCTACATACAAAAACGAGATGTACCTCTGGTTAGACGACATGTACATTCGGACAAACCTGTCCACGTTCGATTACACCGCTGACGTCTTCCTGAAGAATAAGCACCTGAAGGAAGACATGATTATATCGTGAGTTTACAGCACAATGACAACAGTAATACAAAACCGTAATAAATACTATGTTGCATGTACGAGGATATTACTACGATATAATTAACGTATGTAATAATACTACTAATCCGACCACTACCGCTACCGCTACCGCTACCGCCACCGCCACCGCCACCGCCACCGCCACCGCCACCGCCACCGCCACCGCCACCGCCACCGCCACCGCCACCGCCACCGCCACCGCCACCGCCACCGCCACCGCCACCGCCACCGCCACCGCCACCGCCACCGCCACCGCCACCGCCACCGCCACCGCCACCGCCACCGCCACCGCCACCGCCACCGCCACCGCCACCGCCACCGCCACCGCCACCGCCACCGCCACCGCCAATTGATACGCTGTCAATTGATCTCCACGATAGGCACCTCACTAGCGTTATGAGCGTACTGCTCTACGGCTCGGGGCGTGGCTACTCAGCGATGCGATTATTCGTAGATTCCGTTGTTTCCGATCACGCTGCTTGACCCGACTGCCAGACAGTGATCCGGAACCTGTACTACACGACGACCTGGGCGTGGACATCACGAATATGCTGAAGTGCTGCTGTTGGAACTGGCTTCGACATCTGCTGCGCGTGGTCAATTCGCGCACCGTAAATAAAGTGCTCATGTTCGGAGCTGATTACTCTCCGCTCGCCCCACATCCTATGTAACACTTGATGGGAATATCACATCTATCACTGTCTGATGTGTAGCCATTAGCCCAAGATCGAACAGCATAGTATCCTTCTTTCTTTCCATGCATCATACCAGAAGTTCGTGGAAAGAAGTTTTATCTGTTTGGGGGATTACAATATTACAACAGCAGCATCGCTACTACACAATTAGAAATATACATGAATAATTAATTTAAAAGTAATGTGTGTGTGTGTGTGTGTGTGTGTGTGTGTGTGTGTGTGTGTGTGTGTGTGTGTGTGTGTTTCGTTCTCAGGCATTAGTGTTCATGCCATCTGTCTAACAATTATGTTTTTTTTTTGCACTTCTTATGTTGGGTTTTTGTAGAGTTGTCATATATGTTACATTTATTATTATTTCACACACACACACGCACGCACGCACGCACGCACACACACACACACACACACACACACACACACACTCACACAAACACACACACACACACACACACACGCACGCACGCACATACATATTCTGTTGATTCTAGACACCAACACGTGGTTGAAGCTACCATTTAGTTTGCGTTTGTTTCTCATTGCATTTGCAATTGCAACAGTTAACAGCATCTGAATATTTACAGTTTGATAAGTGCACTTTTGTGTTTCACACTCCATTATCCGACCTCATTGGCGGTGACATTTAATGATCGTGATGTGTCATTCTCTCGATAGTTCAATGCTCTTCGAAAATGTCAAACTGTGCATATTAAACGGCTTGATGTTTCGTTGACGATAAAAGCTATTTTATCGTATAGGTAAACTACATTTGTGTCTTCAGCCGGGGACATACATTTAACTAAATGATAATTCGATATGAATGACCGCAGCTCGTTTGATGTATAAATCACCCACGGAGACATGCGTAGGTTGTGACTGGGTCGATTTTAAATTAAATAAAGTATATGTTATGAATATGACCTTTACATTCCTAAAAACTCTCACCAGCATCGAAATATTGTTGTTTACAGAATGAAAATCAACGCATATTATGTATGTATGTATGTATGTATGTATGTATGTATGTATGTATGTATGTATGTATGTATGTATGTATGTATGTATGTATGTATGTATGTATGTATGTAAGTATATATGTATGACGAGGTTCGTAAGCCACGCCCACCACCCCAGCCCTCAGTTCCGGTTGAGAAGACAAGAATGGCAGACCGAACTGACATAGCGAAATGAATATGTAGAGTGAAACCCAGCGTGATACGGGAGGCGAGCAGCAGCATCACCGCAACGTAATCCCCGCGTGCCGGCTTCGCAGGTAGGAGTGGACGTGGTTCAGCCAGACACAGAAGGGAATAATGACACTCCCCAGGGAGGGGTGGGGTTTACAACTGCCTTATGGGAATGCGAATGTAGTGGCAAAATGCAACATATTTTCACTGCCCTATTTGTCAAATTTGCAGGTCTGTAAACCCCTTTGACGTGGCAGCCGTGGCCGCCCCTATTCGGAATGAATGATATTTGTAAAACTGAGGATTACGGCCTGTATACACCAGGCAAGAGGACAATTGTGTGGCAAAGTAGAACCGAGTCGCATGACTGTGACCAGAAAAGAGGAATAGCTGCCCGGGTGTGGAGCCACTGTAGCGAATATAGCGGCGTAGGTATGTCCCCAGAAATATGGTCGGTGCTAAAAAGATCTTAAGTACAACCGGCCTGTCACCTTTTTGGTGTTTGAAATGCCGCATGACCAACCGCAGATGTGGTTTGGCAGGGCGTATGTCATGGCACAACCTCCACATCACTACGCTATAAGAGACAGGTAGGCAAGACCCTAGTATGCATGGTGATCTCATCTATCCGCAAAAAGCATTGAAACGCCAATAAAATCATGGCAGCTATCGTGTGTTTAAAAAAAGTTAACAAGATTTAACAAGATTGCCATCCCAAACAAGTTCCAGATGGCAAGTGGACAAGGAAGCCATTGGCTTATCGAGAGTCCAAAAAATTTCTCATCTATGTGTAGCCCGCCCTTATCAAATATCTGGCAATTATATTTTTAAACATATTCACACTACTAGCATTAACACAATCATTTGGCAGTTTGTTCCATTCATTTATTACCCTCTGTGAGAAAGAGTACTTTCTCATGTGCAACCTACACTGCTCCTTAACTAATGCTGCATTGTGTCCTCTGGTTCTACTGCCTTATTTAAGTTTGAAGAACATATTCCTATCAACATCCTCATAACCGTTCACTATTTTAAATACTTCTATTTGGTCTCCTCTTAGTCTCCTGGTCTCTAGTGTTGTCAAACCACATTGTAATAAGCGACTTTCGTAACTAAGGTATCTCAATTCTGGAATCATTTTGGTTGCTCTTCGTTTTATTCTTTCTTGATTGTCTACGTCCTTTTTACGATACGGCCTCCATGCTTGAATACAATATTCCAAATGTGGTCTAACTATTGCTTTGTACAGTGGTACAATTAGCTGTTCAAAGCAATAGTTAGACTACAATATTCCAAATGTGGTCTAACTATTGCTTTGTACAGTGGTACAATTAGCTGTTTCTCCTTATACATGATAGTTCTCCTAATTAGCCCTAGAATTTGATTTCCTTTTGAAGCAGCAATCCCACATTGCTCTGAAACTTTCATGTCAGCACTAAATGTTAATCCTCAGTCCTTTTCTTGTGTGTTTCTACCTAGTACAGCTTCCCCCGTTTTATATTCTTCGTCCATGTTTCCATGTTCTATGTGTATACATTTGCACTTCCCAAAATTTAATAACATTTGCCATTTTTCTGACCATTTAACTAATTTATCTAGATCATCCTGTAAACTTTGTTTATCTGTATCATTTGTAACCTTTCTGAATACTTTTGTGTCATCTGCATATTTGAGTACTTTGCTAGATATGTTATCTTCTAGGTCATTGATATATGTTAAAAACAGTATAGGGCCTAATACTGATTCCTGTGGTACCCCACTCAAAACCGATTTCCAGTTTGAAATATCACCGTCTATTATTACTCTCTGTCTTCTGTGTGTAAGCCACTTTTTTATCCAGTTGATTACATCATTACCTATACCATGGGCTTTTAGTTTAAGTATCAATATTTGGTGTGGCACTTTATCGAAAGCTTTCTGATAATCTAAGTAGACAACATCCACTGGTGACCCGTCATCTACACACTTTGTAATTTCTTCAAAAAAACACAAGAGATTGGTTAGACATGACCTTGCTTTTAGGAACCCATGTTGAGATGTATTTATTAAATTATGTTTTACAAGGAATTTCACAATGTGGTCTCTAATTAATGTTTCGAGTAATTTACATATAACTGATGTTAAACTCACTGGTCTGTAATTTTCTGGCTTGTTCCTCGAACCCTTGTTAAATAATGGCGTAATGTTTGCTTCTTTCCATTCTGATGGAACTAGATACCGTAGATACCAGCCAAGTGTTTGCGTGATATAGGACATCTGACAACGAGGTATTCTCGCAGTATATTAATACTACGACGATATGCTACTCGTGCAGTAGGAGCCAGATAAGCTTTCACCAATTCACGCTACGAGCACATCGGATCTCAGGTGAGCTGGTAGGATGGCAGGTCGCACGACCAGCTATGGCGCTGTCTGTCTGGCTTCTGCAATCTGAAATCATGAAAGGCGATCAGCGATGACATTTTCATAACCAGGAACACGTTTACTTCGAAATAGGTATCGGCAGTAGCTATTTAGTGATTCAACACAGCATGCGCACGAGCGTGCGTACGAGCGTGCGTATGTACGTGCCTACGAGCTTACGTGCGTACGTGAAACATAGTTTGTGTAGACAAATGTCACGCGCGCGCGCGCGTGTGTGTGTGTGTGTTTGAAGGAGCAAAATTCATATCAATTGTAAGACTAATGTCACATATGTTATAATATTGTTTTATTGTTAACTGTCACAAACACTAACTCGAAAAAAATATCCTGGAGTTGAGCGACCGACCAGAATTATTGTTATTTGAGCAAACCCTCATCGCGAACAGCATGAGTTCCATGTTGTATACATGAAGTATGGTGTCCACCATAGCATACATTGTAAACACGTTTTGTTCGATTTAATACCAACTATTTTAGAAATTGTTACGTAGTTGACAAGTGTTTGCACGTCGACAGACATTTTGTTCTCAATCAGAGATTTCGAAATTGTCAATATGGAAGATAGGCGAACTGAAAGCTGCAATGTTTTGTTGTGCAAGACAATGTAAAGTCTTTCGTAACTAGGGTACTATTTCACGTTTACGCTAACCTACTATAACATTTACCAGATAATCACGACCGACCGACCCAGATAATCACGACCGACCGACCGACCGACCGACCGACCGACCGACCGACCGACCGACCGACCGACCGACCGACCGACCGACCGACCGACCGACCGACCGACCGACCGACCGACCGACCGACCGACCGACCGACCGACCGACCGACCGACCGACCGACCGACCGACCGACCGACCGACCGACCGACCGACCGACCGACCGACCGACCGACCGACCGACCGACCGACCGACCGACCGACCGACCGACCGACCGACCGACCGACCGACCGACCGACCGACCGACCGACCGACCGACCGACCGACCGACCGAACGACCGACCGACCGACCGACCGACCGACCGACCGACCGACCGACCGACCGACCGACCGACCGACCGACCGACCGACCGACCGACCGACCGACCGACCGACCGACCGACCGACCGACCGACCGTCCGACCGACCGACCGACCGACCGACCGACCGACCGACCGACCGACCGACCGACCGACCGACCGACCGACCGACCGACCGACCGACCGACCGACCGACCGACCGACCGACCGACCGACCGACCGACCGACCGACCGACCGACCGACCGACCGACCGACCGACCGACCGACCGACCGATATATATATATATATATATATATATATATATATATATATATATATATATATATATATATATATATTATATATATATATATATATATATATATATATATATATATATATATATATATATATATATATATATATATATATATATACATATACATATACATATACATATACATATACATATACATATCATATACATATACATATACATATACATATACATATACATACGTACTCTGAAAGTTCCCTTTTCGAAGTTCTACCCAATTTGAAATGTAATACAAATGCACTGTTTAGCTGGAACGTATGAACACGGCAACTCAACAAATCCAGTGCCCGTTAATACCTATGTTGGGTGCACATCTATTTTCTAAATAATATAAAGCAAATTCTAATTGGGCAGGTCACGGAAAGGAATTGCCACGTGTAAATACAATTGGTTGATTTTCAATAAAAGGAAAAAAATTTATATTACCTAGATTACAAATGATTATAAAAGCATGAAGACTCCCTGCCTTTATGATTCATTATTTGAAAAACGTAGCTGCTTAGCACAAACACAACATTGTGCGTGCCAATGCAATACCCCGAAAGTGCAAAATTATAACAGTTATTTTATTTTCAAACATGGTACCTACTTTACGAAGAATATAATGGCGTATGCCTTTGAAAGGGTTTCACACACGAGTGGATATGTTGTGTGTGATTTGTTCTCGCGTAGTTCTGTGTCTTCGTGCGCGAGCCCCTTCCGAATGTCACGAGAGCATACGTCTAGTTTTATCACCCACAGCATTAGTTGTGTTTGGAGTGGATGTTTCGACATATGCTGCCAAAACAGTTTTAATAATGGTCATTAGCGCAAATGACATGGGTGCCTTGTATTGTCGGATGCTGATGTTAAACAAGGCATCATGTTGCTCTCCTCCTTTTCGCTGTAGTCCGGGGTGTATGCTGGTGTTATGCATGAGGTAATAACCTATCCTTTTAGCATGATAATCTCCATTATTTATAACTGATAAAACTAGCATCAATAAACGTCGGACCGGGATTTATGAAACGAGATCACAGTTCCACAACTTGCCACCGTTCTAGTGGACAATATATAGGGCCGGGTTTAATACTGTCAAACATACATACCTGTGTACAACGGTGACTGGTATGTCGATTCTGAACAAATCATTAAAACGATTTAAACGGTTACCACACGATATTACAAGTTCCAGATGGCAAGTGGACAATTAAGCCATCTAGAATCCAATAATTTTATCATCTATGAAAAGCTCGCCCTAATGGTTTGTGTTATGTTCTACGATGTGTATTTGGTTGTATTCAAACATAATATAATCCTGTTTGGTGACCCTCGGGCTAAAAATAAATGTTTTTTTTTCTGCCGTTCGCTTGACAAAACAAATCAGATTGTCGTTGTTGAATTTCTTCGACAAAATGTTTAAAACGTGACCGCTATCAAAAGCCGCCTCGCTCTTTCTGCAGTATGATTGGGTCTGATATATACTTGATATAACACTGAAGTGCTTTAGTCATCTAATAACGCTATGATAAACATAAACTAGTTGTAACCAGTAGTTTTTCGTGTGTTTTCCGCAGCTCGATACCCCGTCGACTCCCGGTGTATTTGTGTTTACAATGAAATGGGACACGCTTGTGCAGACCTTTCTCTGTTTGTATAAATACACCAACTACTTGGTAGGTTGGTAACGGTCAATCCAATTTTATTCATACCCAACAAGGATTGCCGCTGTGCACACACTAATAGTGACTAAGTCTGCCACAAATCGTGCACAGCCTGGTATTAAGCTGATGTGTATGATCAATTAGTAAACAATACCAGATAAGATTTAACATTATTGATATTTTCTACTTCTGCCGAAAACAGTCTTTACCAAAAAACCCTTGCTGCTCTTAAACAAAGCGACAGCATACAAAGAGGGAAAATATACCTATGTGCAGACAAGCATACATAATTATATGTATATAGTGCTAGCTAGAGTATTTACAATGATATACACAAAAGTGGGGGAATAAACCCCCCCATACAACATTCAGATCAATTCGATATCTAGACATGTTGACACGTAATATGCAAGTTTAGAAAGCGTATCGACACAGAAGTACAAACACTTCGGGAGGGTGGGTGGGAATAAATTCAGAAGCTCGGATGATGTTCGTATGGCGCAGCGAAGAAAAGTGATTTAAAACATGGTCCCGCTCGCTATCTGCAAATTTCCCCAGCGTGCACCGCTGGCCAGTAATATTTCCCGAAAAAGTCACATGATCGGTTGGTGTAATTGGGCCCGCTTAATTAAGCGCCTTACCGATAGAGGGGTGTGCAGGATAGAGATGGGAACAGGTTGTTTGTTAAACACACCTAGCTAATCAGCTAGGTGCTCGCTACCCAGCCCCACAAAAAGGCTTTTCATCCTATAGGCCAAACATTAATTTCGTGTGTTTTCCGCAGCTCGATACCCCGTCGACTCCCGGTGTATTTAGTTTATGCGCACTTAACTAAGCGTGCGATGAAGATGCGTGATCAATCACGAGTTTACGAATCTCGCTGAAAATCGCATTTTGTCGGGACCTGCTTACGGTTATTATTTGTTTTACCTCTTTGGCTTTTGTTTCAGTTCGCTTTAAGTAAATATAGTCAGCAATGCGTTAAGAGCAGTGAAACGTTTCAAAATATAGATAATGCTGTAAGGAGCGCCTTTCTAGACATGACTGATGATCTCCAACTTGACAGCAGGGCTACAAAACCCAACAAATAACGCTACCAATGAGAATACACCATAAAGCAACATTAAACCAGATAGTCTGAGGTATCAACACACTGAATACGGATGACGCTACGTCAATGAACGAGGAACGGCGCTCCGTACGCGAGTCGCGCTCGTTATCGATTCGTACAGGTGTAGCCATAGTCTCACTCAGTACGGCAGCCATTTTCGACGGAGCAGGATCGCACAATCAGTGACGATGATTCCAGCGACGAAAAACCCGAAAGTTGTAGCCATGCCTGTCTCGATTACCCGAGAGATCCACTCAAATTACGGAAGCAGATCATCGTACGTTCTCGGTGGGTTACAGGTGGGCATGGGAGTCGTACTGTTCATTGCCAACATCGTCGTCATTGCTACCAGTGGCGCCTACTTTTCAACTGGCAGATCGGTTAGAGGGTTCGGCGGCGGTGTCCTGGTGAGTTGGTAGCTACGGGACTTTGGCTTTGACATTCACCAACACATGCGCGCGCGCACATACACACGCACACAAACACACACACACACACACACACACACAAACACACACACACACACACACACAACACACACACACACACATACACACACACACACACACACACACACACACCTACCTATATACATACATACATACAAACACATGCGTATATACGTGAATACGTACATTCGTACATAAGTACATATGTGGATACGGATACGGACATACATACCTATATACGTACATACGTGAGTACATACATACATACATGCATAACAATAATAATAATACATTTTATTTCATATAGCACCAGATCCAATGTTATATTGTTCGTGGCGCTTTACAACATGTACAAGACAATTGTAAGTAGTTTTCTAAAATTGCTAAAATAATAATAATTATAACCATTTCTACAACCAGTATACAGCTACTTTAAATAAGTAAAATATATGTGTATGCTATGTAATTAACACATATAATATTAAGCGTATATAAATATATAATTCATTTTTTTTAAATGCATAATAGTAAAACGTAATAACAATAAATAAATATATAAAATGTAGAAAAATAATTTAGTAAACTAAATACAGTAATTAAATAACTATTCTAAAATATAAACTTTAATAACATCTCACTAGGATTGAGACAGAAAATGTAAATGCATGTATGTATATATATATATATATATATATATATATATATATATATATATATATATATATATATATATATATATATATATATATATATATATATATATATAACTTAACTAATGTATAAGTAGTTACACTATAACAAATAAACATGTAAATAAGTTCATAATTATAACATAACTATATTAATGCAGAAACTAGAATGTAGAACTTAGAAAGAGATTTGATAAAGGTGAGTCTAGGCGTGCCTTGAAAGGGGAGAGAGTGTCTGACATTTTAATGTCAATTGGCAGAGTGTACCACAGAGTCACCGCAGCGACTGTAAACGAACAGTCTCCAGCTTTGTCCAGCTGTAGTCTTGGGTACCACACGGAGATATTCCGTTTTATTGTCATTCATGCACAGGCAGTTTGATGTCATCCACTACTTCACAACATCCCATCAGTCTTCCATGCGTCGTAGTGTAGTAGCCAAAGCTGTCGCGGTTAGGTCAAAGTGACAGTACACTTGCAGATCATCCACGTAATGATGAAACGAAAGTCCATGCGCTCTGAATATATCGCAGATGGGTTGGACGTATAGCGAGAATAGCAATGGTCCACGCACCGAACCCTGCGGGACACCCGATGTCAACCATGTTGTGTTCGATGACGCATCAACCACCCTCGCGCCTTGACCACAATGCCATAACGCAAGCGTAGCCGCTGAATCATTATCTTGTGGTGGATTGCATCAAAGGCGGCACTAAAGTCGATGAGCACAAGTGCTGTACCTTGAATGTTATCCATCGCGACTTAATGGCATTTGTAACACGTAACAATGCAGTTTCAGTTGAACGATTGTTCCGGTAAGCTGATTAGAAACAATCCTGCGTTCGCTGATCGGAAATATGACAGATGATCCTTCGGGCAATAACTTTCTCGATGATTTTGGATAGATGTCCTTATCGATTGATGGTTTCTTTAGCAATGGCCGAACAACTGCCTGCTAAAACAGCCCAGGCATAACTGCATTCAATAGAGAGGCGTTTATAACGCATGTGACGATAGGCAAAATAGATTTTATATTATCCTTCAGTTATTTAGTGGGAAGGGGATCAAGCGCGCAAGTCGTACCTGTGTTAGCGAGAACAGACGCTATTTCGGCTGTATTAGTAGGCTCGAACACTTCGAGAGAGTCACTAAAACAAGGTGTCTCGTCCACTGAATGATCTACGGCAGTGTGGCAAAGCAAGTTATTAAGCAGCTTCTCAATCTTCTCTTGGAAGTAATGCATCACAACTTTCCTTCGTTGAATTGAATTCGGGAAGTTGCATTTGATGGACTTCAAGCGATCGCAGAATGCGAAACATAGTTTTGTTGTCAGCGTATTTTAAACGTTCTTGGAAATATCCCATTTTTCTTTCCATTTCCATTATCAAGGCAGAACACTCATCACGTGAATTAACATACAACAGTCGCTGTACCTCTACCTTGGTCCTCCTCCACAGATTTTCTAGTTTGCGTGTCTTTTCCCTGGCATCTGCTATATCCACATCGTACCAGGGGTGGGGAATGTTGTATCGAGTGCGTACACTGCGCCACGGAGCGTGTTTATTGAGACACATCGTTAAGTTGTTGGTATACGTCGCCATCAGTTCGTCCACCTGCTGATCTTTACCACACGTTGTCATATCTACATAAACATACTCTATTTCACTTCTGAGTGCAACGTTGTCAGTGTTCCGGAAATTCCGTTTTGCAGTCATCGCCACTACAAAAGTTTTTGCCAAGGTACTGACTGCAATCAATTCGATGGTGATCTGACACAGAGTCTGGAATAACTGTAATGGAGGAGATTAAGTTGTTATCACTACTACTAACCACCAGATCTAGAATATGACCACTATGTTGAGTTGGCGAAAGTTCATGTTGTGTCAGTTTGAACGATTCTAGTACATTGCTTAGTGGTTCTGATTTAGATTCTTTGTCGACGTGTACATTGAAATCCCCAGCAATGATGGTGGGCACAACATATATGGCTGCTGTGAGTAAATGTTCAAATTCGACATAAAATTCCGATATTAATCCGGATGACTTGCTGGACACAGGAGAGCGGGTGGTAAACAACCCACACGTTGTATTTCACACTGTGCGGGTTAATGATATGTAGACGGAGTAGGTCCATGGTCGTAAAAGACAAATTCGGTTGCAACTTTGTCTTGTATGTGTTGCGATGCACAATTGCAACTCCACTGCCACGACCAGATGCACGAACACGTTGGAAAGTAAATCCTGGCGGAGTTACCTCGGCGATTGTCGCATCATCACCATTCTTACTTGGACGAGTATCAGTGATGGCAAACACATCCCATTTGTGCTCATTTATAATAGTAGCTTCATTTCGTATTAATCGTGTATTAATCAAAGCCAAATGTGTATTGGATTTCACCTCATATTGTTTAGCATTACGTGGACGAGATTGGCAACATTGGCGCAAGGCGACTTGGCATAAGGTGTCGGTCTTGTTGACACAATGGTATGAATAGGACGGCGCAAGCGTGTTCCTCCACGACACCCCCGACGGGTGGGCTGGTGTAACCCCACACCAGCGTTGCAGACAGCTCTCCAGGCTACATTGTCCAACCGAAATAATTTGGTGGGTCGCAGACAACGCAGTCGTTCAGTAGTGAGGATGGTCATGGCATACATTGTTCTAGCCGCTTTGGTTATGGCTGACCGCATTAGCATTGTGGTAAAAAAGGTACACACCGGAATATAGTCACAACAACAGGTACACACCGGAATAAAGTTACAACAACAACACACTTGCCGATACACGCAGTCCGATATGATCTTGGCACACTCAAGAAACTGTATGTAAAGAGAGAACACTGTAAAATCAAAAGAAGAGCCTTTTGGCAGATGCAGCCACTAGGCGCAAACTAGACCACACTAGACCACACTGTATACATACATACATACATACATACATGCAAACAAACATACATATATGCATACATACACACATACATACATACATTCATACATACATGAATACATATATACATACATGCATATATATACATATATATATATATATATATTTATATATATATATATATATATATATATATATATATATATATATATATATATATATATATATATATTTATATATATATATATATATATATATATATATATATATATATATATATATATATATATATATATATATATATATATATATATATATATATATATATATATATATATATATATATATATCATATATGCATGCATATATATATATATATATATATATATATATATATATATATATATATATATATATATACTATATATATATATATATATATATATATATATATATATATATATATATATATATATATATATATATATATATATATATATATATATATATATATACACACACATGCATATATTTATCCGTAGGTTCGTACATTCGTTCGTACGTTCATACATGAGTATATTCACATAACTACATCAGTACATCATACGTACACACAGTGCGGGTTAATGATCTGAAGACGGAGTAGGTCCATGTTCGTAAAATACAACTAATAACATAAATACATGCACGTGTCCGTAAGTACATGCGCACATGCGCATATATATACATATACATATATGGATACATGCATACATGATTTCACGCGTACACGCATACACACATACACGCATGCATGTATACCCATAAACACACATGCACGCATATATACATATATACATTTAACAAGATTTAACAAGATTGCCACCCCAAACAACAAGTTCCAGATGGCAAGTGGACAAGGAAGCCATTGGCTTATCGAGAGTCCAACAATTTTCTCATCTATGTGTAGCCCGCCCTTATCAAATATCTGTCAATTCTATTTTTAAACATATTCACACTACTAGTATTAACAAAATCATTTGGCAGTTTGTTCCATTCATTTATCACCCTCAGTGAGAAAGAGTACTTTATCATGTCCAACCTACACTGCTCCTTAACTAATGCTGATTTGTGTCCTCTGGTTCTACTGCCTTCTTTTAATTTGAAGAACATATTCCTATCAACATCTTCATAACCGTTCACTATTTTAAATAGTTATATTTGGTCTCCTCTACATACACTCATATATACATACATGCATGCATACATACATGCATACGTACATTCGAACACACACGCATGCACACACACACAAACACACACACACATACACACACACGAACGCATGCACGCACACACACACACACACATATATATATATATATATATATATATATATATATATATATATATATATATATATATATATATATATATATATATATATATATATATATATATATATATATATATATATATACATAGATGAAAAAATTGTTGGACTCTCGATAAGCCAATGGCTTCCTTGTCCACTTGCCATCTAGAACTTGTTCGAGATGGCAATCTTGTTAAATCTTGTTAAATGTATATATGTATATATATATATATATATATATATATATATATATATATGTATATATATATATATATATATATATATATATATATATATATATATATATATATATATATACGTATATACATGCGTATATACATATATGGATACATGCATACATGATTTCACGCGTACACGCATACACACACACGCATGCATGTATACCCGTAAACACACATGCACGCATATATATACATATATACATTTAACAAGATTTAACAAGATTGCCTCCCCAAACAACAAGTTCTAGATGGCAAGTGGACAAGGAAGCCATTGGCTTATCGAGTGTCCAACAATTTTCTCATCTATGTGTTGCCCGCCCTTATCAAATATCTGTAAATTCTATTTTTAAACATATTCACACTACTAGTATTAACAAAATCATTTGGCAGTTTGTTTCCATTAAATTATCACCCTCAGTGAGAAAGAGTACTTTCTCATGTCCAACCTACACTGCTCCCTAACTAATGCTGCTTTGTGTCCTCTGGTTCTACTGCCTTCTTTTAATTTGAAGAACATATTCCTATCAACATCTTCATAACCATTCACTATTTTAAACACTTCTATTTGGTCTCCTCTTAGGCTCCTGGTCTCTAGTGTTGTCAAACCACATTGTAATAAGCGGCTTTCATTACTAAGGTCTCTTATTTCTGGAATCATTTTAGTTGCTCTTCGTTGTATTCTTTCTAGTTGTCTATGTCCTTTTTACGATACGGCCTCTTTGCTTGTATTCAATATTCCAAATGTGTTCTAACTATTGCTTTGTACAGGGGTACAATTAGCTATTTCTCTTTATACGTGATAGTTCTCCTAATTAGCCCTAGAACTAGATTTCTTTTCGAAGCAGCAATCCTACCTTGCTCTGAAACTTTCTTGTCATCACAAAATGTTACACCTTTCCTTTTGTGGTTCTACCTAGTACAGCATCCCGCATTTTATATTCTTCGTCCATGTTTCCATGTCCTATGTGGGGGAAGGAGACGATAGTTAAGGCCATGGGAATGAGGGAGTCGGGATGGAAGGTGTCAGGAGTGAAGGCGACGGGAGCGCAGGTTATCCAGGAGACGGGAGGGAAAGATGACAGGTTGATGCGTGAGAGAGAGCCTGATAACAGTCTGCCACCAAGTGACAAGGCTGCAGGCCAGAATGTGTTGGAGGGGATCCATCGGAAGAGCTATTCCGAGGCAACGATAGAGGGGGGTGAGAAAGAGAGCGAGGGTGTTTATGGGGGACTGAATAGTTAGGAAGACCGACATAGTCTTAAACAAGGGAGATGACGTGGTAGTTTGGTTGCCTGGGGCCAAAATATAGGCGAAAACTGAGAGGGTAGAAAACATCGTGGGTTCGGGCTTTTCTATCCAGTTGATTATATCATTACCTATAACATGGGCTTCTAGTTTAAGTATCAATCTTTGGTGTTGCACTTTATCGAAAGCTTTCTGAAATTCTAAGTAGACAACATCCTCTGGTGACCAGTCATCTACCCACCTTGTAATTTCTTCAAACATACATAAGACATTGGTTAGACATTACCTTGCTTTTAGGAACCCATGTTGAGATGTATTTATTAATTTTATGTTTCACAAGGAATTCCATCATTTGGTCTATAATTAATGTTTCGAGTAATTTACATACAACTGATGTTAAACTCACTGGTCTGTAATTATCTGGCTTGTTCTTCGATCCCTTCTTAAATAGCGGCGTAATATTTTCTTCTTTCCATTCTGAAGGAAGGCATTTTGCAAGTGGTGCACTCATTTGCACAACAATTTCTTTAAGCAGACTTGGTGGTATCCCATCAACTCCAGGTGGTTTATTATCTTTCATCTTCTTAATTTTCTGGGCTAGCATTTCAGGAGTTACAAATAATTGCCCTAAATGTTCTGATTTATTGCCCTCAAATTTAATAAATGGAACTAGAAATGAGCTGATATCTTCTATGGTAAAAATTGAGCTGAAATACTCATTCAGGTCCTCTGCCATTTGAAACCCATCTGAAATTATGTTTCCCCTGTTTTTATCCACTGGTCCAACCTTATCTCGAACTTACTGTTTACTCCTTACTTAAGCAAAGAAACTCTTACTGTATTTTTTTTATATTACCTGCCAATTTTTTTATCAAATTAAGTTAAGTGCCTCTTTGAAATTTGCATAGTATTCATACTTTCTGATATGCCTATAAACCCTCCACATAGTTTGCTTAAGCACTATTTTTCTAATAGCTTCTTTTGACAAGTGTTTCTTTCTAGACCGTTTTCCTTGTTTTTTCAAGGGTTGGTTGGTTCTATCATGTGCTGATTAAGAAAGCTCTCCTGAATTAAAAATAAAAATTGTTGGTCCTCACCCCCTGTACTCTCTAGAGATTTCCATTTTATGTGTCCATGGTTAAAATCTCACATTATGATACATTCCCCTTTTCTAACTTCCTTTATAGCATTTTGTATTTTTGTGTTATCCTCTTCGTTTCTGTTTGGACTTCGGTAAACTAATCCAATAGTTAATTTTTTAATTTCCTGAAACTATTTTGCACCAAACAACTTCATCTTAATCTGCTTCGCTTTCTAATTTTATTTCATAATCCTGAATAGATTCTTTAACATATAAAATTACTCCCCCTCCCCTTCTTCCTATTCGATCTCTCCTAAACATTACGTATCCTCTCAATCCTAATTCAGCATCTGTAATGTCTGTGTTCGCCCATGGTTCGGTTATACCAATTATGTGAGGGTCAGTATCTTCTACCATAGTGTTTAATTCGTTTTTCTTATTTACTATACTCCTAGGGGGCAGCCGTGGCCTAGTGGTTAAGGTGTTGGACTCTAAATTCGAGGGTTGTGAGTTCAAGACCCACACTGGGCACGGTTCGTTTTCGAAGCTTAGGCAATTTCGTTTACCCTACTTTGCCTCAGTCTACTCAGCTGCAAATGAGTACAAACACTGTTTGGAAGGTACCTGCGATGGACTAGTGTCCCGTCCAGGAGAGTCAGTATAACTGCACTCTAAGTTGCTTCGCACTACAGAAACCAGGTTTAAGCACTGGCCATATAAGCCTTCATGGCTTCCTAAGGCATAATGCCTGGGGGATGACTTATACTCCTAGTATTTAAACATACGCATCTAAAACCTGCTTCAGACATACATACAAATAAGCATACATGCATATATATATATATATATATATATATATATATACATATATACGTATATATATATATATATATATATATATATATATATATATATATATATATATATATATATATATATATATATATATACGCACATGCACCCATACACATATGCATAACCACATACCTGCAAACATACATACCTTCACATATACACACATATACACACGTACACACATATACATGCATGCACATATACACATGCACATACAGTCACATAAACACAATCACACATGCATGCATACATGCATACATACGTGCATGTATACGTTCATACGTGCATACACATATAAACGCATACACCTACACGCATACACGCATGCACCCTTGCGCACATGCACACATACACATATACGCATATACGCACATATACACATACACATATACACACATTCACACATACACACATACGCATATACACACATGCACACATATACATAAACATATACATACATTCATACATACATGCATACATATATACAAACGTACATGCCTGACACAATTGTACCTGTTTTTGATCAGTTTGTGATAACTGGAGTGTGCGGTTTCCGAGCTGGGTCAACCAAGACTTCATGTCCGGTAAGAACTGCTGAGAGGATTTCTAAATATATTATCTAAAATAAAATAAAATAAAAGTTGTACATTTCATAGCACCTGGAGACACGTTGATGACAATATGTCTAGTAATGAAAATATTCATAAATGTGAATAAATATTACATTAATATATTATTTCACTTATGTAAAATGATTACATAGACAAATTCAGTGATGAAATGTATGTATTCCATTAACCGAGACAAAAACATTATCACGAGAACCATCGCGGTGTAATAGTTAGTATTGATTATTTTCTATTAAGCACAGGCGTTTCAAACCTCACCCAAGCAAGATTAATTTGCCATAATTACTTGATTTATTGTTGGCATTTTGTATTGCTTGGTGGCAGGGAAATGCAGTAGTTTAGTATATAAAATGTAGGGAATTAACCGAGTGGACAGGGGTTGAACCTACTTATTATTAGTTATCTCCGATTGCCGTACCGAAGGTGTGTTGCTTTGCTGTCGTTTCCACAATTCTTATTCATGACAGTTCATTGATGATTTGTTGGAGGTTCTTTACATTTTTTCAATTGCGATTTTGATGTTATATGCGAAAATATTTGAGAGTGGGTTCTATTTTGAGAAAATACTGTCACAATGTATTCTTTTGCAGATCACTGGGTTCATGGTGATGTCAATCATCTCCTCCGTGTTTGCTGCGATTAGCTTCCTCCTATGCATATTTGCCGCAGTGCAATTAGACAACACCAACGAAGCTGTGCTGTTGTTTCCCCACGTAAGCAAACACATTAATATTGGAATGATGGGAGCGGTTTTTCCCATGCGTCTTTCGGAAGGGAAGGGTGCGTTAGTATTGTGTAAATGTAATATTGAAATATCACATCTTAGCCCATTTTGGCGTATTATGTTTTATTGATGTGTTATCTGGTGGTTATTGGTTAGTACACCAATTATTACTTGAATGTCTCAAGGTATTATAAATCTAAGTCCGTGTGCTTATTGCTTTGTAGCCGTACTATTTAGCGTGTCCGTCCATCTGCTGACCAATTTAATATTGATTACCGATTATGAAGTCATCACCGTCATTATTAATTCGAAGATAAATGTTTTATTCAGACAATTGATTACACCGTTTTGTTATATGGTAACGCTGTGTTTTTTGGTCGCTCGTGTTTGTTGAAAGCGGAAGTTACTCATTGCCGTGGTCATCGTCTGCATCATCGTATATTTCTTCGAGTCGATCGCTTCCATCTGGTCAGCCGTAATGTGTGGCAAAGTCGTTTTCTCTGGACAACGATCGGTAGGTGCACCGAATCATTTCAATCATGTTCGAAATGAATTATAAATATATAGCGCTTTGCAACGTTCAACTATATAAGATAGTCATATGTGAGTGTGTATGTTTGTCTCTATGCATGTCTGTTCCTTCATATATCCATCATTTTTGTATAGACGTGGCTGAACTTTTATTAAGTTAAGTTAACCATACATTTAACACGATATCAATGAAATATTTAGCAAGATACAGGGCAAAAGCCGAAATGACGATTGGACAAGGAAGCAGTTGGTTTATCGAGAGTCCATAATTTGTTCACCTATGTGTAAACCGCCCTCCTAAAATATGTGTAAACCTCGTTTTAAAACATATTCACGCTGCTAGCATTTATACAGTATATATATATATATATATATATATATATATATATATATATAATTTGTTCCATTCATTCTTTGTCCTGTGTGATAATGAGTTCTTCTGATATCCAACTTACACTGATCCTGTTCTAATGTTACCTCGTATCCTCTAGTTCTACGACCTTTATTGAGTGAGAAAACAATACTGCTTTGAGTATGTTCATACTCATTCAATACGTTAAACATTTAACTTTGCTCTCCTCTCCTAAGGTATCTCAGCTATGGAAATATTTTATTTGTTCCCCTCTCTATTCTTTCAAGTGTATCAATATCCTTCTTACGATATGGCATCCAAACTTGTATACAATATTCTATATGAGATCTAACTGTTGCTTTACACATATGTATAATTTGCTCGTTTTCCTTTTTATGTTACATTCTCTTAATCAACCCTAGAATGTTATTACTCTTTGAAGCTGCAATGACACTTTGACTTCAAACTTTCATATCAGCACATATGGTAACTCTTGAGACGTTTTCTTTTACGGTAGTACCTACAACAGTATCTCCCATTTTACAGTTTGCAAGTTCCCGTATCCCGTGCGTGCGTCGCCATTTACAGTTCCCAAAATTGAATAACATCTGCTAATTGTTCGGACCTTTTATGCAATGTACCTAGATAATTTTGTAAATGTTGTTTATCACCATAATTGTTAACCTTGTGGTACCCCACTCAAAACGTACTTACAGTTTGAAAGCTCCCGATCTACAACAGCACGCTGTCTTCTGTCAGTCAGACATAAGTCGATTATGCAATCCCCGATAATGTAGGCTTTTAATGTAAGTAGTAATGTTTGATGTGGCACTTTGTCAAAAGAATTCTATAAATCTCAGGAGATAATATCTACTGGTAATCCACCGTCTAAAATAGTTATTATTTAATTATTTATTTCACAAAGCACAACACACCCTTTAAGCATGACCTCGCTTTTAGGAATCCATGTTGTGATGGATTTAATAAGTATAGCATAACAAAGAATTTATCTATATTGTATTAAATAACCTTTATAATAATACAAAAATCACTTATGGTAAACTCACTGGCCTGTAATTATGTGACTTATTTCTCGAACTATTTTTAAGTAATCATATGATGTTCGTTTCTTTCCATTTAAATGGAACAACAAAGTGACTGCAGCCAGCGGAAAAGTTTTGTTCGGGGCTTTTTTGTCGCTACTGGCCAAGCGTAGTTTCAAAACGCACTAGCTTCATTGTCGCTGTCAAACGTCGCTCCTTTGTTTCATAATTAGCCAACAATAACGAAATATCACAGGGCGAAGACAGAGGCTCTTTCTCACGCCAGCAGTGTGCAGTTGGGGTCACCGGCAACAACGGTTGAGTGACATAAACGAAAACAAATTGTCGTAGAGGCATTAAAAGCAACAACATATATATATATATATATATATATATATATATATATATATATATATATATATATATATATATATATATATATGTATGTATGTATGTATGTATGTATGTATGTATGTATATATATATATATATATATATATATATATATATATATATATACATACATACATACATACATACATACATACATACATACATACATACATACATACATACATACATACATACATACATACATACATACATACATATATACATATATATATATATATATATATATATATATATATATATATATATATATATATATATATATATATATATATATATATATATATATATATATATATATATATATATACTATAACATATATGTAGTCACGTTACAAAGACAGTTATCGAGTTGAGAGATCAACAGAGGAACCATGAGAACCATGAAGGAGAACCATGTTATTTTTACATTTAATACATTCATTTTAGAAACATGCTTATTCGCATAAAACATAAGACAAAACAATAATATTCGGTATTTTGGAAAATAGGCAATATTTTACAAAACACCATTTCGACTGAGCCAAATTAATATCTTAATCGTTTTATATTTATTCCGCATTGAAAGCAGCATGGAGGTGTTCTAGCTAAGCATAATAAACACAAGTTCGTGGACACCAAGAAAGCGGCATTTGAGTCATGGCCTAGGAGTCATTAAATTACATAGTATCTTATGTTACAGACGGAAGCCATCGTCCACCAGACGCTTACAACCTGTTATAGTGAAGAAACCACCCAAGAACCGATCCCAGCAGGCGAAAATAACAGTTTCTCAGACATATCATTCGGTGAGAAATGTTGCATTATACTTGATGTTGAATTCTGGAATTCTAGGAAAAAATATATATTATATTGTTTGACATGTATATATTCATACACAACTTGTTGCCATGAATTTGCATTATATAGATCGGCGCATCAGATGAAAATATGAAACCAATAATTGTTTAGGCATCATTTATATATTTCTAGTTTAATGTTTATGTTTGTATAGCTGCATGAATGTATAGCTGCATAACAATATAACTAGATCGTTATGTGGTGTTATCTCCCCTGGGAAGATCAGTTATCATAGATCACCCATCGGGTGTGCCTTGTATCGTTCTGGACAGAAGGTCGTACTTCATGTTCCCCAGTTGTCTGTCCATGTATTTTTTTGAAATTTTATAATCAGTCATTTCTTCCTTTTTACCCCGATGATTACCTTCTTTTTTGATGATGATGCCAGAATGTATACACGTATGCATATAAACGTTATGTAAGCATCTACATTACTCGTGTCCTTCAGGTCCACCGCAGGTTCACCAATTGACATCGGAATTCTGACAGCAATACTTCCGTGAAGGAGCACGTAAAGATGTTTCACACATGACCGGAGGTCAAAACAAATAAACTTTATTTGAAAAAATGCAATATATTGTACAAGCCTCTTGCACTTGCCTGATATATCAGTCATAGCATTGTGTTTATTCTTGAAAACTGTTATACATCAATGACAAGTTTAAAAGTAAGAACGGTAACACCTTGGTGATTTCTATGAACTTACACGTCGTTCCATGTATGTCGAACCAACCAAATGTCAATTTGTATATCTTATACATTAGTGGTATTCTAAGTCATACTAAATGTTGAAACCGTTAAAACAGAAACTGTTATAAAACGAAAATATGTTATGGATTAGTGCAATATTGTAACGTGCATAGTGGCGGTGTTGTGATCTTTCAAATATGTGATGATGCCTAGTGCTTACATACAAGGCGTTGCATGTTTTCTTTTTTATCCCATAATCCCACAGTATATTTCGTTCTCAGGCATTCCTGTTCATGACATCATGCTTAGCGATTCTTGTTTGTTGCACTAATTTTGTGTTCCTGAAGAGTTGTCATGAATGTTTTGCTGTTGTTGTTAGTTATTGCTATTTCTTCGATTGTGAAGGTCGCCGAAATGAAGGTTTATTAATTCGCAAACTATATAACGCGCTAATAACATATCGCGATGGAAATACACATGACAATCTCATTTGATCACGGGATTTGTGAGATGCGAGGTATAGTTGCATGACTGATAGCAGTTGCTAGTTTACCACATTACGTGGGATTCAGCTATTTGCCCAAAGAATGGGTTCTATGCTCTACGCCATTCCTTCGATAAGATACAATTAACATGACCATTTTTCACATGTGCAGGAAATTATTTGATTGTTGTTATTTCACAGAAAGCTCTCCAGGCGCCACCCAATCTTCGCTTCTCTCACTCGAGTAATCTCCGTAATGTATATATATATATATATATATATATATATATATATATATATATATATATATATATATATAAACACACACACACACACACACACACACACACACACATTTGAAGATATTTAATACATTCAATATATTAAACGAAAGCAATCTTTTCTCTTTGAACAACTTGTTTTTATTGTGAAATATAACTATGAACCATATTAAAACATAGCTTATTTCACTTCAAATGGTAATTAACTTAATGAACTAAAAACAATTTGGGTTATCACATTTGAATACAACACATAGGTTCAATTTAATTAACATTATGGGAACACTCTCTGTAATGAGTTTGCACACTTTCAAACGAACTACATTGTGTGGTGGAATTATAAAATAGCACGCAATGCTGTAAATTAATCACTTTTACACATCTGGAGTGTTTACAATGGAGACGATTCAGGCAAATACCAATTCAACTCCCATAGGAAGCATCAGAGCATTCGGCTATGACTGCGCTAAAGTGTCTGGAATCGCATTTTTAAACGTATGTTTGGATGTGTGTGTTTGTGTGTGTGTGTTTGTGTGTGTGTTTGTGTGTGTGTATGCGTGCGTGCGTGCGTGCGTTTGTGTACAATTGTTCATCCCAAGTCTATATTATGACCATATGCGGCGAATTGTATTGTAAATTGCGACAATTCCCTCACACTAAGGGACATGCCACAACCATTTAAAACAGGTAATTACATAGAGTGGACCCTATCGAGACACCACCGCTATCTTCCTGATTTTAATGTTTCGAGTTGATCTACAACACTGCAGGTTCAACACTGCAGTTCGCTAAAGACATCGACGGGTTGGATGGAGAGGAAAAAGACCTCGCCAACTTGGTGAACCGACTGGACGAAACAACAGCCATACATGGAATGGAAATTAGCGCACAAAAAAACAAGATAATGTCAAACAGTAGTAAACAGTTAGATCACGCATAACTGCCAATGGGCAAGAACTGGAAACAGGGAAACAGTTTAAATACCTCGGATGTTCAACAGTTGCATTGAAGTTTATACTAAAAATATAACGCCAAACATATTGATCGCATACTTCTGACAAATATATAAAACATTTAAATTGCGGAAGTTTTGACTTTCAGCCTGAAATACAAAATAACAGTTATATCTACACTGTCTATTCATACAATAAATTAAATTAAATATAGGAAAAACGGAAGGTGCTGGGGTATTTCAGATACGGAAGATAAGGCAAATATAATTGTGTAATCATGACAACATTGGTTCATTATTAATTAGCATTGATAAGGGTTATCGGTAGTAAGAAAAGAATGTGCTTTTGGCGTTACATGTCCCTGGCACAAGTACAATATTATACTGTCACAAGCTTTTGATAAAACGATAAGCATTAAAACATTTTATATTATTCGAGTGGATATCTGAATTACACCCTAATTGCTATTTGTGTTCTTATTCAGCACTTGTTTCTCTTATATAAGTTTGTTCCCAAGAGTTGGTGTCATTGGTATTACTTTACCAATCAACGAAAACAGTAAGAAACTGTTTCTTCCCTGGATTATTCCTTTGACCAATAGAAGTTGACGCAATGATATAGCATCAAGTATGGCAGCCTGACCACAGTACAACAAGGTGTTTATCGTCTTGTTTTATCCTCGTCAGTACACCACGACTTTCATCTTTGTACATAGCGAATTCATCTACGACATGTGCGTCATTGAAAACGGTAGTCGAGTATTATTGATGTCTTTCGGCGACGATGACACACACACACGCACGCACGCACGCAGACACACATATACACACACACTAACTTATTGATTTTACTAATTTAAATACTTTTACACCTGTTTGATACTTGTATAAAATATGTCCGAAGTTTCTACTGAAATCATTTATTTTTTTTAAATTTATAGTTTTACCTTTTTGTATCAATATTTGTATTATGTTGAATGATTATATTGTTTGAACTTTCTACTATGCTATTTATTGTACTGAACATCACCATAGAATATCATTGTATAAATATGGTGCTATATAAATCAATAAACATTTACATTTATTTCCTGCAGTCACGGTTTGCAACCAAAACGCCTCCAGGTGACGTCCATGTATTAGTGTTGGTCATGCGTTCATTGATTATGATGTGAGGATATATGGCATTTGTTATTTACAATCGATTTAATGGTACTACATATAATTTAATTCACCATACATATACAATTTACCGGACACGGCAAGTGTAATGCATAATATATGTATTTACAAATGAAGAACAATTATATAGACGTAGCACTTTCAGCGACCAGGTAGATCAAACAACGAAAAATTATTGCTATGTATAGTAATCATCATGATATAGTGTTTATGTGTATGTGTTTTTTCCGTGTGCGTATGCGTGTGCGTGTGCGTGTGCGTGTGCGTGTGCGTGTGCGTGTGTGTGTGTGTGTGTGGGTGTATGTGTGTGTGTGTGTGTGTGTGTGTGTGTGTGTGTGTGTGTGTGTGTGTGTGTGTGTGTGTGTGTGTGTGTGTGTGTGTGTGTGTGTGTGTGTGTGTGTGTGTGTGTGTGTGTGTGTGTGTGTGTGTGTGTGTGTGTGTGTGTGTGTGTGTGTGTGTGTGTGTGTGTGTGTGTGTGTGTGTGTGTGTGTGTGTGTGTGTGTGTGTGTGTGTGTGTGTGTGTGTGTGTGTGTGAAATAACAATAACTGTAAAACATATGACATCTCTACAAGAACCCAACATGGGAATTGTTAAACATGATGGCATGAACATGGATGCCTGAGAACAAAATGCATTATAAGATTATGGAATGCAACAAATATGCAATGCTATAAATTATTCATCTCGCTACACTCGGAACGGTTAATAGGACAACCAACATTAAATGGCATCACCACATTAGTCTCGGATAATAGAATGTGCAAACAGGCAAGTGAGGTGGCCAAATCAATATGTTCGTGGCGTGCTACTAATTATTGTAAATGCAATACGAAACAAACGGAAGCAACATTTTACTGACACATTCGAAGAGCTTCTGTCACAATATGACACATCATGTCATACATACATGTAATTATCCAGCATGTGCATTATGGTTGTTAGCGCAACAAACGCAACATGATAACGAATAAATATTTATTTGAAGGATATCACTTGTTCCAATGCACCAAACCTATTACTGAACGTGAATGTGAATATATTATAACGGAAATCATATTAGCCTAGTTATAACATATTGTGTGATTTTAGTATTTTAGTATTTTTTAATTACGACAGTCATCTATAATAAATGTTGCTTATTAATAGAACAGTCACGTACGTTGGTTAGCGATTTAAATTATTAGTATATGATATATACGATGGAAAGAAACCTATATACTGGGCAAGGGGAGCAGCGCAATCCGCGCGAGACACTTGACGCGGTATGTGGGTGGCACAACATTATTACTCTGAGGCATGGCTATTCACCGATGTGACTATTTATCAACTGCGCGGTTTCTGGTCCCGTTGCATGGTCTGACTACTAGACAGTGATCCGGCAATTATACCATGCGACGACCGGGGTGTGAACATCACGAAGCTGCTTATGCGGCGCCGCTTCTACCAGCTGCACATGTACGATTTGCGCACTGTAAAGAAAGTGTTGGCTTTTTCTTTTCGTCACACATCGTCTGTGACACGTGATGGAAATATCAGAAACATCACTGCCTATTATGCAGTCACTAGCCCAACATCGACCGGCATAGAACCGTTCTTTCCATTCAGTATTGTGGAAGTTCCACGAAAGCGCTCAAGCTGTTTATGTGTGTGGGACTTAAGTAATGCAACAATAAAAACATCGGTGGAAGTACACATGCGAATCTCATTTAACCACGGGATTTGTGAGATGCGAGGCAGTTGTATGACTGATAATAGTTGCTAGTTTACCACATTATGTGGGATTCAACTGTTTGCCCAAGGAGTTGGTTCTATGTCTACGCCATTTCTTCAGTAAGATAACATTAGCTTTATAATTTTCTCACATGTGCAGGACGTTTCTGAACTGCGCGACGTTTCGTATCCCATGGAAATTGGTAATTTAACATAAAGCTCTTCAGGCGCCACCCATCTTCGCTTTTCTCACTCGAGTCATCTCCGTAGTCGTTCCGTTGCTTAGGCATCGAACTGCTGCTTGACGCCCGTACGTTCTTCGCCATGGAAGTTGCGGTAGCTGATGCCATCGTATCACACAAAACACTATTCACTACAAGATAGCTGTGAGCTGTTGATTCTGTACACCAACACGTGGTTGCAGCTATTGCTATCAATGTCAAATAGCGTAGACTAAATGGTTCACTGGAAAGAATTTTTTTGAAATTGACGATACAATTTAGTTTGCGTCTGTTTCTCATTGCAGTTGCAATTGCAACAATTAAGAACATTTGAATATTTCCAATTTAGTAAGTGCACTTTTGTGTTTCAAACTCCATTATCCGACCTCTTTGGCGGTGACATTTAATGATCGTGATGTGTCGTTCTCTCGATAGTTCAAAGCTGTTCGAAAATGTCAAACTGCGCATATTAAACGGCGTGATGTTGCTTTCATGATACAAGCTCTTCCACCGTGTGCATAAAATGCATTTGTGTATTCTGCCGGGGACATACATTTAACTAAATGATAATTCCATATGAATGGCCGCAGTTCGTT
>BSQZ01000122.1:337500-352500 GCA_033239005.1 Lamellibrachia satsuma | reverse complement strand
CAGATCTTCCTTCATGAAGATCCCGGGCGGTGGTAGCACGACTCTTGACTTAAAGGGGGGGGGGGTGAAGCACTCGAACAACCATAGACCAAACATAATAACATACCATTTACAGTATATATCACCCTTATAGGAGTCAGACCACAGTTGAAAATTGCATTGGTGGCCATGTTAACGTTTTGTTAGATTATAAGAAAACGTGACCACTAAAAATTCTAAAACGTTTTCACAGCAACTGCCACCATCTTACTGACATGCTGACCAAGTTTTATCAAAATCACATACCTCCAGCTCTTTTAAAACGCCCCGACGTGCGATGCCCATCAATTTTGACAAAAATAGCCTTGTATTCATGCGCCCACGTGGCCCATAGCAGAAAAATTCCCATAAATCCCTCCGCCTTTTAAACTCTCAAAAAAATGCACCATTTCACAGCCAATAGCTTCTACAAACAAACCTGTGAATATGCCTGCTCAATTGCACTTATGTCACATCGTATGAATTCTTTAAATTCACATATCGCAATTTAATACGCCCTACATTCGTGTGAAACAATAAACAGGAAGGTCAACTGTGGTCTTACCCCAAATAGGGAATTTTTTTGTTTCAGAAAGTGTCAAATTTTATGTCAAGTTGCGGCACAGTGTATATGTAGACACATTATGGAACACTCCTACTTGTCAAGTCATTATTATTTGTTTGACAGCCAAGTCTAAACAATTCTTTGTCCGTATTATTAGCTGAAAACCAGTCACATAATTTAATTATAGGTCGATTTTGACACTTGATAAATCATAGGTCATGTACACTAGATTTACATAGCACTGCGAACCAATGAAGCCTGCTTACTGTCCCTTTGAATATACTAATTAGTTTATTTTTAAATTAGTATTCATATAATTGCTTGATTTTAAACCAAACGTGGCATAACTTTGTAAGAAAATTTGACATTTTTCACATTTAACAGGATTTAGGGTAAATTCCAATGATTCAGGTTTGTCCAATTTTATTGTTTATGTGACTGCTTTCATACTTCTAGTTGATAAGATACAAGGCGAACGGCTTGATTTCGATACGCCACCATAAAAGGGTATCACATGACCAGATGCCAGTCGCGGCCAGATTTGAAAATGCTGATCTACGCAGTGCTTCCAGTGGGTGTGACACAACCAAAATACAACTATTCTGTCCAAATTTGTTACACAATGTTGCTAATGCACTGAGCCACAAGACAAATACCACCAATGATCGCTCTAGTCCAAAATGGTTACCTTTTCCGTCACGTACTTATGTTATACCCCCTAATTTTTGCAAACTTTCCATTTTGGCATCCGATCTGTATCATGATGTTCGTGATTGCTACTGCTGTCTGCCTTTTCCAAGCAAACTGTTAACTTTTCCTATCAACCTGTGCCTATGGGAATGATTATATCTTATGTTAACCACTTTAGAGTTAAGGTTAGCTAGGGATGGGGTTAGCTAGAGATGGGGTTAACCATTCATGTGGTTAGCTAAAGATGGGGTTAGCTACGGTTAGGGTTGTAAAGTACTGCACACAACATGAAATTGGTATTGATATGTGGTGAATAGACATTTTGGAAAGGCAACAGTTATTGTTGATATTAAAAATTGCTTATTGTACACTTTTAGCTTACCACAAGTTCTATAATGCTATTTTAGCATATGAAAAATAAAAAATTATATTTATTACCAATGAAATATCATATTAAACATAAACTTGCGCAATATATCAGCTCGTGCACATCAAACGTTATAGTACAAAACTAAAATGTACATTTATTTGACATGTTTTATATTTAGTAGATCGGTTATAAGACACCTCCTAAGGGAGACTGTTAAACAGTTTAAATAGTAGCGGCGTTTAACCAGTAATGATCTTGTTCACTAGATGGAATCTATAACATATATATAATAATATAATATTATCTAGTCTGACACCGACAATTGTCTAAGTCAAACACACACAAAATGGGACAGGTTAGCTACCGTTTTTATTTATTTATTTATTTTACAAAATATGAGCCCTAATTATATTATCATAATTGCAAATTATAAAAATTATAAGAACAAACTAATAATTTCATCCAAATTACGTGTAATATCCACAATTAAGCTAATAACAACGACCAAAACATAAGCACATCAACATTTTATAACCGTGTTTGTGACCCCGACTTCCGTCTATTTGGAGTCAGACCACAGTTGAAAATTGCATTGGTGGCCATGTTAACGTTTTGATAGATTATAAGAAAACGTGACCACTAAAAATTCTGAAACGTTTTCACAGCAACTGCCATCATCTCATTGACATGCTGACCAAGTTTTATCAAAATCACATACATCCAGCTCTTTTAAAACGTCCCGACGTGCGATGCCCATCAATTTTGACAAACATAGCCTTGTATTCATGCGCCCACGTGGCCCATAGCAGAAAATTTCCCATAAATCCCTCCGCCTTTTAAACTCCCAAAAAAATGCACCATTTCACAGCCAATAGCTTCTACAAACAAACCTGTGAATATGCCTGCTCAATTGCACTTATGTCACATCGTATGAATTCTTTAAATTCACATATCGCAATTTAATACGCCCTACATTCGTGTGAAACAATAAACAGGAAGGTCAACTGTGGTCTTACCCCTATATGATGGGCGCAACGCCACGGTAATTTTGTAATATCCTTTTTAACTTTGCCATTATTTTCGCTAGGCGGCGCCATATTGCTCTGCGGGGGGGCTCAGCGGCAGAGTGGTTTGAGTACGAGCTCCTGGCACCGCGTTCACCCAGTAAAAACCTCTCGGAAAAACGGCCGAAACGCATGGAAAATCGAATAAAAAGAAAACTGGTGTGCACTGGATGGCTCTTGGATATATCAACTAGTACTACAAATGCAAGGAAAAAACTTTTGATCGACTTCCGAGGAAGAGTTTGCAGCGGAAGAGGTGGTTGAAAATGCGGAAATTGCCGTGTCCGCCAGCCGCAGGCTCTGCGAGTGACTACTTTTCCGATGCAGATTACAAGACAAAAGACTATGTGATGAGCATGGACAGACGGTGAGCATCAAGATGTCATTCTTGGTCAAAGACACCGTTTCATCCTAGATCTTTTTTCCGCATATGACCATGCATCTACAGACTATTCTGCGACAAGGAAACGTCAGATATCAGAGGGCAGAGCGATGCGTAGGAAGCGACGAGCCGAAACCAGGTTAGTAAATTGGATTACCGTTACCATTGTAACTTATCACTACGATTACAATATAGTTCCACCGCAATAAGCACAGCTGTGCTTCAACGTCAGCATATATATATATATATGACCCACAGTAAATCGAAATGTATGAATACAATAAAGTGCGAGTAAATGTTAATAGTTTGACATAATTACGAGTGTTTTTCAATCCGCCGATTTATTTTCGACGTTATCAGACGTACCGTCAATGCGTCAATACGTGGCCGTACTCAAAACAATAACAATAACTCAGTAAGTGCTACAGGATATATTGCAGCCTTATAACATGGGCCATGGCGTATGTACTAGGCAAAATTATTCAACAAAATTATTTGATATTATGTATTGAGTCATAATAAGTATCATACTCCTGTGTTCTAAATGCCTAGAGAGCAAGCGGCAAGCGTAAAGCTAAGCCTGGGGGGGGGTTAGACGCATGGGAGAAACACGACCAAAAGACAGTATAGACTATAGTTCAACAGAAGCCTACTGTTGCTGTTTACATTTCAAATTCTTTATGGACATATTTAAAATATACAAATACTTTCATTGTGATTAAGTGCAAATGCAGTTACAAAAACTTTTTAAAAGTATTTAAATATTTAAGTAAAATGCATTTCACCCATGCAATGTCTAGCTGGAAAGGAAACTAACTAAGGCATCGTCATCTACCGAGTTGAACACTGTCAGATTACATGTCTGCTTTCTATAATGACACTTTACAATTTCTGTCTTAATTCTTGTGATTTGACAATAAGGCAAAATTATATAAAATTAATTTGCTTTATTGATCAGATTAAACCCCACATGTAATAACCGGAAGTTCATAAAGAGATGTATTAATTACATTTTATTCTAAGTCGACTGATAACACTGTAATGAATATCGTGGGGGGAGGGGGCAACTGTCGGCAACCCACAATAGTATTAGTACAAGCTATACATATGAAGGAAGTATATCAGGCAATTCCGTTTTGTCAATTCCAAAAAATCAGTTCTAATTCCGCCTTGCAAAAAATCAATTCCAACTGTTAAAATCCTAGGCTAAAGAAAAATTCAAATCCAATTCGTTTTAACACAGTTTTATTTGTCACGTGTGCACAATCATATTTAATTAGATATGATTAAAAAATTATTGTTCGTTAACTGCACACACTCACACACTCACACACACACACACACACACATATATATATATATATATATATATATATATATATATATATATATATATATATATATATATATCAGGTTTGCCATAAAAAAAAACTTTAAAATGGCATCGAGCCATTTCATATGTACTTTCTGCTGCGACACCTCTCCTGGATTTTTGCTAACAAAACCAGACATTTTGGACAGCCCTGGACAGTTGGGTCATTAATATGAGTTTTGAACAGTTTCCCTTGTTTATATCGGGTCCAGGTCATTTGCCCCCAATCCGGACATTTGCCCCTTTGTCACTTGCCCCCCCAGACATTAGCCCCTTGCCTTATTCAAAATCTGGACATTTGCCCCCTGTCCGTAGCTTCTGGATTATTTGTAAGTTTTTTTTAAGAAATGTTTTTTTAACTTATTTTTTTATTTCTGAACATGAATTCAATATATATATATTACCCTAATTGCAATTATTGTTCTTTGTGCCAGATCAGCCAAGTAAATTACTTGATGTAGTTGGAGATGATCCTGTAATCAAAGGATTATCTTTATTGCAATTGTGGAAGAAGCCAGTGACATTAGGACCTGGACATGTTAGGACAATTGAGGATATTTGAAAGAAGCCATCTCAACAAGGTTTCTTTTGAATTGCATTTACCATGAGTGACTCCATTTTCCTATAAAACTGGATGCACAAGCCAGAGTTGTCAGAATTCACTTATAACTTCACCATGGAAATTACTACTAGCATTTGAGGAGGTCAGAAGCTATGTTTTGAGTGTCATTCCGACACCAAGAAGGGGGACCAACAAGATTATTCTTCAATGGGAGTGAAGCCATCGTTGATCCTGATTAAGCAAGGGTGCTGTGGTCACTGATCTGATCTCCAGATCCAGAATGTGATCAACAAGATCAACTGCCTGCAGCCATGATGGTGACACGGCACTGATAGAAGCTGCCAAGGTCCGTGATTACCTGAAAACTAAGGCAGCTAATACCAGGGGCACTCCAAACCAGCTGATCTCTGACTCGTTACTGTTCACCACTGTTTGTGGAAGTATCACCCCAAGAACCAATCTTCCACCACTGATCTGACTATCAATGATACCTGGAAGACAACTGGTGACAAGATCATCTCATTCACACTCCAGGGGATAGGCCATTGCTTTAGGCTAAAGTGACTTCGACTTGTCATTGAATGTTATGTTATGAAAAAACTGCAAACTGATTTTCACTTGTCAACTATCATAGAAAAAAGGGGCAGATGTCCGGGGGGAGGATGAGCAAATATACTAAGAGGCAGATTTATATCGCTATCAGTTGTGGTATAATTGATATTTCATCAAATTTACTGGAAAGTTTGAGTCTTCAACATCCTAATCTCCAACATGTATTCTCCATGGGGACATTTTTAATTACTACAAAGGGCAAACCCTACAGCCACATGTAACAGCATTGTACAGGTGACCAGTGACATGTTTAGTATGGGAAACTTGTGGCCTGAACATTAGGCTTGGATAAACAATGACTGCATTCAAGTGGGGCAGGCTTCCTCTCTCACACAAAGGGAATGAGCAGGCAGGTGCCCTTTAATTGGCAATCTCTGTAAATAAACCTTGTACACTGAGAGAGAAAATGAGGCCTGAATGGTCTGATTTTGGTTTTACTGTCTGTTACAGTAACTTAGTATTTCTTTTTGATACAAATGCTTGATTATGTTGTTCTTGGTCACAATGTTTCAATACCAGAGTAGACAGTGTCTATGCTGTAATGTTGACAACTTCCTGGCTGTTACCAGATTCAGGGTGACATGCTAATAGCAGACAAATATGATTTTAAAAGTAATATAAGTAAATATAAGAGTAAATATTAACAGTATCAAGTCAATAATTCCAACAAAATCAATTCCAATTCCCCAAAAATAAATTTCGGAAAAAAAATTAAAATAAAAAAAAAAAAGTAAAGTCAATTCCAATTCCGGAACTGGAATTGAGGGTCAATTCCAATTCTGGAATGGAATTGACCACATGCCTGAAGTATATTCATGACAATATCTTGTCTCTGTGTACTACAGCAACAGTCATGAACAGTATAATTGAATTGAAACAAGCTTATGTCTGTGGGGCTTTTGTCCATGCACCATACTATCTAGCAGATGCTTTCAGTATAATACCTAATAATTATATATATATTTACACACACACACACACATATATATATATATATATATATATATATATATATATATATATATATATATATATATATATATATATATATATATACGTGTGGGCAGGTATGTGTGTGTGCGTGCAGCATTTATAAGGTAAAGATGTCACAAGCATAGATCTGCATTTGGTCCAATAACAATATTCATGCATTATGTTATCTAAATCGAGTGTCAGATATAAAATAAGGAACCCCAGAGAAAGTGTACCTATGGGTCCATATTTTGTTATGGAATTTGGACCCCTTATAGAATTTTGACCTCCCTGGCCCATTGAAAACAATGCAATGTTGATTAGATAATATAATGCACTTTGGAGCTATTATGCTACAATTTTGGTTACATGCGTTTTTTTTATGTTACCAGTGGCATTCGTCAAACTGACCAAACAGATTCATTAAAAACATTAAGAGATCAGTGAAAGACCCATTGGTTGAATTAACATAGGGAAAATGCGTTTCCCTGTGGTTGATTACTTTATACATTATATATGACACTGGCACTCTTATATTCTAAAAATAATATATACAAGAGAAAGTTTCTCACATTGTGATTCATTTTTATTATGCAAAAGATGAATTTTGTAAAATTTTCAAGTCACTGTATATATAATCTTTTCAGATGAAGGATTCACCATTGGTTCGTACAAGTACAGGTACTAGTTTTGAAGCATACAGCGCTACTGGTGATGCCGTCAATCTTTACATTACGGATGTCTCCTTTAGTGCCATCACTGCTACTACTGCTGTGGCACCACATACAACTGATGCTGAAATGCAAATCGATCCGGTAACGATATTTCAAGTGCGACACTTCGTGAATGCAGTCGCAGATGACATTATTGCACCAGTGAACGTTGATCATGACTACTCTTGTGTGAAGCTTCCATCAGATTCAGTGAGAATAAAGACATTGGTGCAGATGATGCACACTATGTGATAACAGCGACATAACCGAGGGTGACTCAAGCAGCTCCGACACCTATGAGAAAGAGAAGAAGTTTGTCATTCGTGAGAAAAACTTATGTCACTTTTCTGCACCTGCCACACACCAAACAGCCATAAACTGTGACACAGGTTGTACTCATGTCTGATCTATCAGCCAAGGTCTTTCGGATGCTGGGGTGTCTGTCAGAGGAACGTGTGCTGATTTGTACCCCTGGATGAGTGAAAGGTGAATTGAATATGTTAGGTGTACATGTACTATCAGTCAGAATAAGTAGTGTATTGGTGTATATTTAGTGCCAGTAGTATATTGGAACAGAAGGTTGGTGTGCAAGTACTATCAGTCAGAACAAGCAGTGTATTGATACATATGATTGGTGTACATTTACTGTCAGTACAAGTAGTGTATTTGGTAGAGAATGAGACGCTTGGTTTACATTTGCTGTCGGTAGGAACAAGTAGTAGATTCAGTCAGAACAAGTAGTATATTGGATACACATGATTGGTGTACATATACTGTCAGAAGAAGTAGTGAAATGGTTCAGATTCCAGAATGAGATCATTGGAGTACATTTACTGTTGGTAGGAACAAGTAGTGTATTGGTATGCGTGATTGGTGTACGGTTACTGTCAGAACAAGTAATATTGTTACACATGATTGGTGTTCATTTACTGTCCAATCAAAACAAGTAGTATATTGCCATTGGTACGGATGATGATGGTGAAACAGTTAAAATACCTTGCCTTTAAAAAGATTAATTATTTCATAAGCTAAACTACCAGTATATTTGACATGTTGTGGCATAATAATGATGTGTGTAACTGTGATATCCATGTTCCTGGTTGTATTTCCCGTTGGTAGAAGTTACTGTTTTTAGTCAATGTTTAGTCTTGGTTTCAGTCGTTCTAGTTAGCCTTATTTCTTTGGTAATTGTTTTTCTATGTGAATAAACTGTTCATATGTTTTATGTTGGTCTCAATATAAATGAAATTGTGTGTAGTGACATGCAAGATGCTGCAGGTAGCATTTTTGTTGACAGAAGTGGGATATGGATAAGAAGGCATTCACATCATTCAGTTATTAATATTTTAGTGGGAATTTTTTTAGTTTTCCAGGTTGTTTTTTTACCTGCTGCATACTGTGGGTGCCTTACAATTTTTCTATATCAGACTATCAGTACACTCACCTGTGTCAGGTCAATCTCCATAGCTAAATTTTCCATCAATTCAATTCGGTTCAGAATAGACATCACAGATCCTTCCCACATAGCAGGATGGGATTACTTGTCTTGCCTTTCCTTAGCCTGAAATATAATTTGTCAGGGTTAGTTGATAGCACTAATTCCATAATTACCACACTAGTTGCAAAACTGTGAACATTACATATTGTCAGTAGTTAATTATTGTTATTTAAATGATTACATTGCACCAAACAACAAGGTGTTGTGGTGTGCTACAGAGAGGGGTGATTACAAGAACGAATATTAATGTAATCATTATTACAATAATTATTGCAATCACAATTACTAATGTAGTCATAATTACAATCATTATTACAATCAGGATTACAGTAACATTTAAGAATATATATATATATTCACATAATGAATTAAATAAACCCTCATGTTATTATTGTCATCAATGTTATTCAACACAAAATCAAGCACAATATTAAAATACAGTCATGGTACACTTCATTAGATTAGATATAAAATAAAGAGAAAAGCCTGCTTGCATTGCCATTGTAGTTCGGACCTCGCCCTCGGGCTAGGTAAAAGAAATATGCATAAAGAATATAATTATTAAAATGGCAGTGATTCGATAACAATTGAATTACTGACCTGCTAGCTATAGGGCGAATCAATGAGTCGGCACGCAAATCATGCAATGACAGCAGACCAACATCTAGCACCGCTCTGTTTGTGCATATCTCTACAAAATCATCGTCTTCGCCTTCGTACGGTGATGCAAGCACCAACGCGGTCGGGCACACGGTTCTGCATAGCCATAGGCATAGCCATAGCCTAGCCCGGGCCTAGGCATGGTAGTTTCCTCGGCGCAGCATGATGACTCAACGTAAACGTGCGCAGACATCGGGACGCAATTTCCAAAGGTTCACCACATCACATTACCTAGTCAGGAATCGTTGACAGTCAAAGCGCTGTTGTAATTTTTCCTGAATCCAACGTCAACAAAGGCGAAGCCGACCTGGACTCGTCTGGAGCGTGACTCGCACACTCGGTGACACTTTACGACTGTCAACGGTTGTTTCCGTGTGGCCTGTCGAACTAGACTCTTCGTCTGTGGTTTCCATTTCTCCAAAGATAGACAACTATTACGGAAGTTCAGTAAACCACTAATCGCTAGTAGCAGATCTGGTAAAACTGTCACAAGCGATGCAGCCATCTTGTCAACAAGTAAAAAATAGTTCCGGTATTCCGTTATCGCATATTCTCGTTGGTTAGCGTCTCGTGTGTTCGAGAAGTGTGGCGTTTTCCTCGATTTTTTGCGTGTTTTGTTGTAATTTCTTTAACTTGTTTTATTTGGAACGAACAAAAACGCTATTTTGTTGACGTGTGCAAACACTTGTATATATAACAGATACCTATACCTTTTTTTTGCTCCAGAATGCCTATTTACGAAATAAATCGCAAAAAATCGAAAATTTACATTGATTAGATATACGCGACTCAAACCACTCGTTTCGACAACAAGATGGCGATACACAGTGATGTATTTTGTCGATTTTTGTCTCGAACAAAATAATTTTTTTAGTTTATCTCAGGAATTATCTGGTATTTGTCACCATTAATGCATAGTTAGATAATATATATTTAAATATACGGCATAACACAAAATTGCTTCAGTTCCCCTTTAAGAGTCAACATCTGGCTCGGTGAGAGGGGCTCCCCAGAGTCGGGAACTGTGGTGTCGGGGTAAGTAATCGGCCGGCTGTTCACTACGGCTTCTGCTTCCACCATCAGAGTGCGTCATCCAATCGATCGCCATGTGCGTTGAGTAGGACTGACAACACATTCCTGACAGATCAGTTCATCCGCTCCCATTCACCACCCATATGGCTGGAGTGAGGGGATTCATCTTGAAAGTCACCCAGTCACAATTTTGTCTCAACAGTTCTGCGGTGATTTTTCCATCATTCATTTCAGCCAAAGCTGCCTCAAGTTCAGAGCGAAATTGGTACCGCGTTCAGAGCGCAGCTGTCTGACGGATCCACGTCGGCCTACGAAACGTCGGTAGGCATAGATGAATGAATCCGTTGACAGGGAGTTTGCCGTCTCGATATGCACAGCCCGGATGGCCACACACGTGAAAAGAACTCCCCATTTTTTTATTCTCACTCCGTCCTTCTTTTATATAAAAGGGACCGAAGAAATCCAAAACACTATAGGTGAAGGGGTCCGATGGCTCCAATCTTACCTCTGGCAGGTTGGCCATTTTTTGAGTCACAGTGCCGCCACGCATCTTCCTACACTTAACACAATTCTACAGGTAGGAAGTGACATTAGCCCTTGATCCAATAGCCAGAGGTGCGTATCTCGTTGAGAGTCACCCTGCGGCCGGAATGGCAAACCTGCTGGTGGTGATGACTAATCACCGACCTTGTCACATGACTCTCTTTAGGTAAGACAACAGGGTGTGCCAAGTCACGGGGTATATTGGCACGTCTTATCCTGCCGCCAACGCGTATTAGGCCGTCACTACCCACGTATGGATCTAGACGGTAAAGAGACAACTGTCCTTCTTGAGTGACAGGTTTCGCTGTCCACACTGCTTCCGGTCAGCAGCATATGCTCCTAGCCGACGAAGAGTGATCAGTTCCCTTGGGAAAGCCTTTGCCTGGACCGCCATGATTGACCTTTAGTACTGAGTGTTTTGTAAGAGTCTATGTTCACTGGTGCTTTCACTACTCTTGCTTTCAATATGTCCCTGAATCTGAGACATACAGCCACGGCGCACTTAGTGCGATGCCAGTCGGAGAAGTATCCGATCCTGTCCAGAAAGTAACTGAAGGCGGCCTTGGCCTGGGCGTTGTGTGCAACGACCTTCTTTATTTCAGGATCGTCTGGGTTAACTTTCATGCACACTCGGGTTACTGGCAGCGGTATGGTTATTCTTCAGGCATGACAATCTCTTGAGTATCACTGCTCTCCTATGTATTTCATTGGAGAGCTTGTCCAGAAAACGACGGTCTTCAACAGATATCCTTTCTTCTGACTTTCTCTCGTTGAAGTCAAGGTCGAACATATTGCTCAGTGTCAAAGGGCTGATCTCCGTAACCGTAACGTGGATGCGAAATGCCAAGTGACAAGGCTGGTCATTAGCTACACTCACGAGCTGATAATGAGAGGGGTCCACTATGCCAGCAATTCCGCAACCAAGTGAAGTGCGCACCGCCCATGGGTCGTCGTTCCTGGTATCAGCTCTCTGGGCTTAATGGCTCGAGGGCAGTCCAGTCCAATGAGCAGTACAATCTCTACATTTTCCTCGTATGGAAGTAACTGCTCTGCTATTGAGGCGAGATGGCGCCACTGCATAGCTGTCTCCGGCCGTGGAATCAAGCTCCTATTTGCTGGAATTGATTCCCTCAAATACGCTCCCGGCAAAGGAATAGGGGTGCCTTCACTGACATTACATACAGACAGTCCATGCACTACTTCACTTTTGATTGTTTTTCTGCCAACATCGTCGCCATCTTTATCTTGACTGGTTGTCCAGTAGCCTTCAGTTTGTCCATGGTCTGTTGGGCGATGAAGGTCGAGTTGGATTGGTCATCCAACAGTGCGTACACCATGATGCACTCATCTGGTGCATCCTTGTGATACAGCATCACTGGCACAATCAGCGAGTTGTAGTGGCCAGCAACGTCGAAAATGTCAGTCTGGTGTGATATGACACTCGCAGCACTGGCCTTTGTGCAGTGTGCAGTCACGTTGGTATCTGCTTCTGTGGTTTCGTTTCCTTCCTCTCTAGCATCATAATGCAACACAGTTGGGTGGAGACCGCCACAGGTCTGACATTCCTTCCTCTTGCTGCATGTCCTTGACAGATGTCTTCCATACATACACCCGTAACAAAATCCCTTCTTCCTCAGAAAGGCCTTGCGATCAGCAAGTTTCATTTTGTGAAACTGCCCGCAAGACTCCAAAATGTGCGACCGTCCACAGAGCACACAGCTCCTGTCCTTGCTCTGCACCGGTGCATGGGCAGTGACGAGGACAGTTACCTCATTGCAGCCTGAGAGGTTCTGGCAAAAACCTCTTACCACCCTTTTCTCCTCTTTCATCTATGTGCTATTTTGTTTGAAGTTGACAGTGTTGCACGCGATGCGCGTTTCACGCCCCAAGAAGTCACAGTTTGGCTCAAAAGGAGGGTAGCATGGTGTTTCCTCGTCCTCCCTAATCAGCCATTTGTCCACAAAGCGGCTCCACCGATCATTTATGTTCTTCGGAAATTTCTCCAACATCCTTGTTATTTCCTCCTATGAATCCAACGAGCATAGGTGATTAGTTGACTACATAGCCGTCTTGCAGTGCAGTAGGAAGTCAGAGAACCCGCGAAGTCCCTTGCCGTCACCATGCTTCACGAACGACCAGTCTCGGATCTTCCTATTGCACTCCTTTGCCAAGTTGTACTTGTCGCCTTATCGCCTGCGTAGGATGGCCCTAGCGTTATGATAGGCCTCCTCGATGTTCAGTGCGAGATATCCTTGTATGGCCGTGTGTGCCTCCCCGACGGTGCACTTTCCAATGAAAAAACATTGTTTGGCTCACAACATTGGTGTGCTGTTCCACTATCGTCTCGAACGACTGATTCCAGTATGGGTACTGGAGCAGGTCACCACTGAATTTCTTAGGCATCATCTTGGGTAAATGATCACGGTTCGAAAGCCTGTCTGTCAAACTGTCCAGGACATTTGCCAATACCTCACTTGTATCTGCGACATGGTCAGTTGGTGGGTAGCCGCAGGTTTGGCGCTGTTCATTCATATTTGACTGTCGATAAATGGCGCTCGTGCGACAGTAAGACTCTGTTTGAGTTCCTGATGGTGCACGAGTCATCCAGTCCTTTGTCGATTCACCGTGAATGATCATTTGACCACTTGCTGAAGAGAGATCGCCATCACTGCACGGTGCCAGTTGTCCAGCTGTATATGGAGTAAATGTATGAGCATGAAAAGGCACAATGAGGCCCATTTGTGTATACAGTTAATTGTGCAGCAATATATATAGTTGTGCCAAATAACTCATAAAACTCTGAAAGTGCCCTTTTCAAAGTTCTACCACATTGGAAATGTAATACAAATGCACTATTTAGCTGGAACGTCTGACCACGGCAACTCAACAAATGCAATGCCAGTTCAAACCTATATTGAGTGCACATCTATTATCTAAATAATATAAAGGCAACTTATAATTGTGCGTCACGGAAAGGAATTGCCACGTGTAAATAAAGTTGCTTGATTTTCTGTAACAGGACAATTAATATATTACCTAGATTACAAATTATTATAAAAGCATGAAGACTCCCTGTATTTATGATTCATTAATTGAAAAATATAGCTGCTTAGAACAATCGTACAATTGTGCGTGCCAATGCAATACCCCGAGAGTGCAATATCATAATACTTATTTTATCTTCAAATATGGTCCCTACTTTACGAAGAATATAATGGTGTATGCTTTGAAACATATATGTTCACTTATTGTATCATACAATGGTTGATTTGGGGGTACATCGTTGTTGAGTGGGGACAACATGTGTTCTGTAGGGTTTCACGCACGAGTGGACATGTCGTATCTAATTTGTTCTCGCGTACTTTTGTGTCGTAGTGCGTGAGTTCATTCCACATGTCAAGAAATCGTACGCATAGCTTTAGCACGCACTGCATCAGTTGTGTTTGGGGTGGACGCTTCGACAGATGCTGATAATGGTCGTTTGTGCAAAAGACATGGGTGCCGCATGCTGGTCCTAAACAAGGCATCATGTTGCTATCCTCCTTTTCCTTGCTGTCCGGAATGAGTCTAGCACAGATACCGGTCGTCGATTTTTGTTTCCCTTCTTCGTCATAGCTTGTCCAGTTTCACTACCGTCTCGCCCTCGTTCTCCACTTCCCTCTATCCCTCGCCCTCTTTCTCCATTCCTATCCCACTCCCACTAAATATCTCTTCACCTAGTCCTCCAGTACCAGTCTCGGCATTCCTCTTCTCGTTCTACCCTCCACCCCAAGCACATCCGCTCTCTTCGTCAATCGTACCCCTTCCATTCTGCTTTGTGAGACTCTCCCTCACACCAATTTCCTCCTTCAACTCCTCCAATCTCCGTTTGTCGATTATTTTTAATCCCACGATTAATTCTTCTCACCCAGTTGTTCTAGGAAACTTGCAGTTTCTCTTATTGTTTT
>BSQZ01000122.1:305000-325000 GCA_033239005.1 Lamellibrachia satsuma | reverse complement strand
TGTGACCATGTGTGCATGCGTGTGTGTGTTGGACTGTATTACTACACCACGCGGTGAACGGTTGCCCAAATAATAAAAAAATAGTCTTGACCCACTTCACCCCTTTTCACGAATAATAAAATGTCGAGAATTGTGAACTGCCCATAACACGCAAGAGACACATAAAGTTTGAACAGGCCACTCTGGTGTGTAATTAATAATGACACAAACAGATCTTCTGCGACAGCACCTCGTGGTACATACTATTATCATCCCGACCTGCTGGTCGATAATTCAAGCGGGGATGTCTCCAAGACGAACGGGACGTGGTAATGACGTCAAAGAAGCACGGATAGCCCATTAATTTAAATACCTTACACGATGTGTTGTGTACAGGTTTTTGTGCTGTAGTGTATGAGTACTGTGTAGTTTTTGTTTTTTCTCTCGCTTTCAACTCTGAATAATCGTAGTATTACAACGGATAAACAATTATATGAAGAGCTAACAATTACAACATGCTTCATTAACAAATTACCAAAACAAAGGAACAATATTTCGTGCCGGTGACAAGAGTGGACGATAGTAGAGGTAATCAGTTAACGCATAACTGTCAAAGTTTTAAAATTAACCGTAACAATACTTACCCTAAAGCTGTCTCCTACGTAGAACAGCACTTTGTTATAATCATAAATATATACTTGTAATACATTAAACCAAAGAAGTTGTATTCAACGTGGAGCAGCCCATTGTTATAATAACAAATATGTACATGAAATGAATTAAACGTAAGAAGTTGTAAAACTGAAAAACGTGTAAAATAGAGGAGAACCTAATTTGAAATTTCACACAATGCAGCCATGTTCTGATCATATTTTCTACTATATGAGCTGCTATTTGTAAGGCATGGAAATAATAATAGGAGGCATTATATCCAATATGTGCCTTTTTCAGATAAATCGTGTTTTCTATTGAACAAATATTGTGTTTGTGTATAGGTCGCAAGTCAATATACATAACTATTTTTGCACCAAATGAACAAATAAATAAATATGTCGTATTAGTTAATGCTTGTCCAAGCATTGACTGACGTGAAAATCGAAATGCTGAAAAACCACGATTTTTTTCCTTGGTGAAATGTCGTAACTTGGTTATGTGATCGACGACAACGACAACAACCAACACGAATGAACCAGATATGCGGTAGGTAAATCACTTGAGGAAGCAGTTTTAAACTGTCTACTAAAACTATGTCCTTTTTGCGACTAATAAACACAACTGATATATATTTGTGTAAACGAACATTAATAAGGTCTCGTGCGATTTTAAGATAGTAAACACAATATTGTTTTGCCAGGCATTTTCTATATATAACGAAATGGTTAATAAATCAACATTTCGAACAACTTTTACTGAAATGACAGTACCCCTTGTTGGTAACATTTTTCTTTTGATATCAGTGTTGCGAATTGTGTTGCTGACGTAGTTATTATTACGTAAGAAATTTAAAAACATTTGTATAGGAACCCCAACTTTTTTTTGCATTTTAATATAAATAATTAATACATTAACATTTCGGCCAAGTTTCATTGAAGTGAGGTTATTCCTTGTGGGTGAAATATTTAATAAATGTGTTGCTATATAAAAATATATTATTAACATATCAAACTGCAATATTTCCGCAAGTAGTGTATTGTATAGTAAATAAATTTTATGTCATGAATGATTATGACCATAGAACATTATTTTGCTAATCTTGCAAGTGATGTAGCTGTTAATATGTCAGATATTTCAAATGTATATATATATATATATATATATATATATATATATATATATAAATAATAAATTAACTTAGTAGCAATTTTTTTCTGAAACTACGTTACTCCTTGAAGATCAAATGTTGAATATTGTCGATATTGAGCTAACATATGTTTTTCCTTGATTAATAAATTACATAAAATAATAATTTTACCATTGCCATCTGTGTTTGACGTTATATGCTTTATATAATATGAACAAATCAAATTGAAATATTCCAGCAAGTGTTATATTTGAATAGTAAATAGACAACATGTCATGAATGATTATGATCACAGTACAGTATTTTATTAAATGGTGACGTAGTTGTTACTATGCCAGATATAAAAAAAAAATTGGACGGGATCACTTAACTTTTTTACTCATGCCATGTTTCAATACTAACACATGTTGAATCAAACAATTATACATTTATTTTTAATGTGCGAAGATTTGTGAATACAATGTAAATTATAACGTGTGCAGTATATTCTCGTATATATTCTATTATAGTATATATTCTCGTATGACATATATAAAAAAACTTTTGAGATATATCAGTGTATTATATAATATTATATCCGTGCAGGGTACATATATTTGACAAAACTTGATATTGGCATGACAGTTGCTTCTGAATTGCTTTTTCCGTTACACGCCGCTTGGACGACCAGGGGTTGTCAGTTTCCGAAAGCAGATAGCAGCATCGACGTATATTGCCAACGTCCGGTGTGTGTGTGTGTGTGTGTGTGTGTGTGTGTGTGTGTGTGTGTCCATGCGTGCGTGTGTCGGACTGTATTACTACAACACTCGGTGAACGGTTGCCCCCAAAAAATAATAGTCCCTAACAGTTCACCACGAGGCACTGCATGACACAGCGGTGGTCGTAAATCGCACGCGACCAAACTTCAATTTAGTACGCGGGTCTTGACCCACTCCACCCCTTTTTACGAATAATAAAATGTCGAGAATTGTGAACGGCCCCTAACACGCAAGAGACACATCAATTTTGAACAGGCCACCCTGGTTTGTAATTAATAATGGAACATATATCTCTGCTGCGACAGCACCGCGTGGTACATGCTATTGTCATTCCGACCTGCAGGTCGATAGTTCAAGCGGGGATGTCTACAACACGAACGATACGTGGTAATTACGTCAAAGAAGCACGGATAGCGCAATAATTTAAATACCTTACATGGTGTGTAATATACAGGTCTGTGTGATGCGCCTAGTGCTGTAGTGTATTTAATAGTGTGTAGTTTTTGCTTCATCCTCTCGGTATCAGCTGCAGCCGCCAGATAGTTCCTTGCTGTGAAAAGGGAGCCGAGTGCACAAGTCTTCCCTGCTGGTATATAGCCTCTCCTTAGACAATACTCTAGAACAACCTCTACGTGGTTCACCATGGACACCGGGCACCTTGCAGTCCCAGGCGATTGTAAAAACCGGGGCACGTGGGGCTCGATAGTCATGGCAGACAACTCACATAGGAGTAGGAAATCTCTAATCTTGAAACCCGAATAGGTGGGGCTCGCACTGTAAGTCAGCCAGGGCAGCGCTGCAGTAGGGATGACGTCCCAATTACATGAATGGCACAGAAAGTCGATGTAGTTAGCCGACGCGCCGCCCCTCCCAGCAGTGGTGAAAAATCATCGAAGCCTTGTGGATCGTTTCGCCTGCAGCGGCCCAAATCCGAAGCCCGTATGGGAAGTTTGAATGTGGGAAAGATGGGAGAAAATCTTATAGAAATTACAAATATGATGGATAGAAGGAAATTAGAGGTGATGTGCAACCATGAGACCAAGTGAGGGGGATAGAGCGAGATGGCTATAAAATGACGCACGCAGGAGAAGATGGGAAGAGCAATGGTGTGGGTATCACAATATCAGGGAAGTATGTAAGGACGTGGTGGGACTGGAGAGATGGCAAGGGAGGATCATTGTGGCATGGATGATGGTGAAAAAGCAACTTGTCTGTATAATGTATGCGTCCGTGTCCTCAAACAGGAAGGGGGGAAGAGAGAAAAGGGTTTCAGTGAAGAGCTGTCGAGCATGGTGGGACTGGTGGAAGCGATTGTGATGCTATGCATAGCTAGATATTATAATGGAAATGTGGGTACAACAGAGTTGGGAGAATAAGACTCGGTCGTGGGATTCGTATGGGGAACAAGGAATCAAGATGGTCGAGAGCTGGTAGAATTGGTTATGAGAAACACGGGCTGGCAGTGGCAAGAACATTCTTCCAGAAGCGGGAAAGCCACAAAACATAGAAGTGGCCGTCATGTGTTTGAAAAAAGAATATTATCCCAGCACACACGTCAATAACTCAAGCGGTGATGTATCCAAAACCAATGGAAGGTGGTAATGACGGCAGTTGAAAATATATTGATGTGTCCGTGCTATGGTGTAATATCGATAAGATGTCGGAGTGTATTGCATGCATGTATGCATGTATGTTTGTGTATATATGTTTATATATTTGTACGTATGTGTGTGTATGTATGCATGTATGTTTGTATATATATAAATATATATATATATATATATATATATATATATATATATATATATATATATATATATATATATATATATATATATATATATATATATATATATGTATGTATGTATGTATGTATGTATGTATGCATGTATGTATATATGTATATATGTATGTATGTACGAAATTATGTATGCATGTGTTCACGTATGTATGTATGTATGCGTGAATACATACATATATGCACGAATGTATGTATCTATGCATATTTGTTTGTGTGTGTGTGTGTGTCTTTTTTATGTGTGAGTATGTGTGTGTGATCACCTCGAGGGTCTGCGTGGCGCAACGGTGGTCATATATTGCACGCGACCGAATAAAAAAATGAGTACACTGGTCTTGAGCCCCTCCTCCTAATTGTGCGAAAAAGAAAAAGTCGACGACAATTGTGAACCGCACTTAACACGCAGGAGACACTTCCATTATGAACGGGTAGCACTGTTTATAATTAATAATGGTACAAAGGGGCTGTATCTCCTGTGAAAGCACCGCGAGGTAAGTATGTTTGAAAAAGGATTGTACTTCCGACCTGCAGGTCGATCATTCAAGCGGGGATGTCTCCAACTCGAACTTAATGTGGTAACGACGTCAAACAAGAACCAACAGTGTTATTTTTTAGGAAGAAACACTAGCAAACCATGTTGTATGTCGACACTATGTCATGTTGAATAACACAATTACATAACTACTTTTGTGAGTACAATCTGATATATAGCCAAACTATTGAAATGTCTACATAACGTATATATTTGTGAAGGTAATCCAGGATTGCATCATTTTATGTTTTATACGTATGTGTATTATGATACTTCTAGAATAGAACACTGCCTGTTTGTAATCCCATCCATCTTTCGACTTTTGGTAATAGTTATGCCTTTGCTCTGCCTCCATAACTCTGCATGCTAGCAACACGATACATACTGTAATCCAGGTGGGCAACTGTTGTGTGTTATGCCACAAATATATGTTGTGTTAAGAGTGTTTATCAAACAGCTACTAGAATCTGATGCAAGTGAACTCTCTCTCTCTTTCTTTCTCTCTCTCTATCTCTCTCTCTCTCTCTCTCTCTATATATATATATATATATATATATATACATATATAATTATATATTGTATATATATATATATATATATATATATATATATATATTGTATATATATATATATATATATATATACAACATATAATGATATATGTATATACATATATATATATATGTATATATGTATGTGTGTATATGTATATATATATATATATATATATATATATATATATATATATAGATATATATATATATATACATACCACATTACCTGTACATTCAATGCCAAAAATCGCCACATTGCCTGTACATCTATATTGCCTGTACATATACGTGTACAGGCAATATTTTAACCTTCCACACACATTCCCCTAGTGGATATACTGACGTTTTTCTTAGTCATATACATTTAATGGGTGCTATTTTGCGGAATTTGGCAACTAATTATGAATTGTAGCCTCTATTTTCATATTTACACGGACGGCAGATTTGTGTGCTGATACTTTTTGTGTTCGATTATTGCCTGTACATATGCGTTGGGCAATATTGTGTTATACTAGTATAAACTGTGTGTGCACTTGATATTATATTGCATGGTTTGCAAACTACAACCTTCATTGACATGTTGCCCGAATAAAACTGAGAATTTGACGTATTTTTGTTTTTGGTTAAAATTTACCGCATCAAGACAAGTGTTCGAGTTTTCCAAGCGAATTATGCGCATGCGTCGGTTCGTCGGAAAATAGGTCACGCGTCATATGTTCCGGTCTTGGCGTTTTCGTGTGTTTCGCGAATTCGTTAGCAGAAATGTCGTACGGACAACGATTGGTAAGTTTCTGATCTTTTGAACAGTAGCTGTGATGATGATATATTACAATTAAGCGATTACGCATATATTTAATAAAATCTAACCTAGAAATTTAACGTTAAACGTCAGGGAGCAGGGGCCGTTTGTTTAGATTTTCTTCCGCTGACAGCGGCGCTGTTTACACAAGTCTGTTCTTAATTGTGCTGATAATTTACACAGTACACTGGCGAGATAGTGAACTATAACCACATGTCTTCAATTACCGAACACCATTATTTAATGTGCAATAAATTAAATAATGTCGACAACTACAGTATTCAGTAGCCTAGGTGTAATGGAAAATGTAGCCGCGATGTCATGTTTATGCTCGTTGGCGTTGCCCATGCCATGTTAGGGTCATTTTTGATATATTTAATACAATATGCCATTAAAAACTTCGCACAGGATATTGATATTCAAAATCATTAACAATTATTTCATCGATTAAGTGCAACCAATTTGTTAGAAAAGTTGTTTTTAATGAAATATTTATAATTATCGAACGACGAAAACATGGCACAAAATTGCTACGCTTGGACGAAAGACTTCGCCAAAAGACGCCACTCTATATAACATTAGTAATTACTATATGTCCAAACGTTGAAAAAGCATTTAATGTGTACATATCACTCGACCCTTGTTTACTTTCCCCGATAATTATTACTTGATGAAAATGATTTAGTTTGACCTATTTTGATGTATCATGAAGACAGTAATACTGAATAGTATGTTTACACATCATTTGTCTAAAGCACTTGCTTTTAACAGGCATCTTTGATTTGTTTAAATCATTCCAATTTGTTAAATCAATCATTTTGATTACAAATTAGTCCTATTTGTTCCTTTGTACTAAGGTATCATTTCTTTTTTTTCTTGATATGTACATAATTTTACCTAATTCTCTAGATTATCTTGTAAAACAATTTTGGGGATATCGTGACAATTTGAAGGCATAGATTTTGTATAACAAGGTGTTGATAACATTTTCTATATTTACGCCGTGTCAGTTCCCGGGCACCTGTAGGCTACATAAATTTTCTATTGAGCAGAATCTAATAAAAATAAGTTAAAATTGTATACAGTAATGTATCAAATTTATCAATGTATATCAGAATATTTCTATCATCTGCTATTGTCCGTCGTATGGTAATAGTAACCTACATGCACATGTATGCGTTTTATAAAAAAATTATGTTATGTGCTTGATATAATATCGTATAAACCACATTATGATTGGTGTTCCTAACATTTCAGAAGAAATCTCCCATTGAAGAAGCGCTTTGGTGGTGTCAGTTGGGGTCTGATAAGGACGGCTTTAAGACCGGTTTGTATTTGCTGCACATCATACATCACCTCAGCATCTATTCCAGCTGGTTATAAATACAGTCATACTGAAATCAAATGTTTATTGTCTTAAACAACATTGCTGGGTATACACCTCCTCTCACAAAGGACAATAAAGGAATGGAACAAATTGTCTACAGATTGTGTAACTGCTAGCAGCGTGAATATGCTTAAAAACAAGGTTGACACATCTCAGGAAGGCGGGTCACATGTACATGAACACTGTTGGACTGTACGATAAGTCAATGGCTTCCTTGTCCACTTGCCATCCGGGCCTTTGGCTTGGATGACAAATCTAAATTATGTTAAAACTGATACAACACAGTGATTTACAACTACAATAAAGAAAATTGCACCAGTGGTTTATTAAAGGAAAACATTGACTCCATGTCTGATTGTAACATTACTTTGCTACAATCATGTTTTTATTTTATTTACCGCACATATATATATATATATATATATCTATATATATATATATATATATATATATATATATAATGCTATAATTATTAGTGGAATTACATTAACTAACAGGTAGATATAAAATAAATTCTGTACTTGTTCTGTCTGTCAGGTTTTGGAACAGTTGTAACGCAAGATCACCCAGAGGCAGGGAAATGGCTTGTCAAGCAAACAACTTTAGCTGCACAGAAGAAGTATAAAGGATCGTACAACATGTACCACTTCGTTGCTCTAGAGAAGGAGTTCTGGTTAGTTCATATGCATTACGTTGTACTAATGATTGTATGTTGTTAATTAATGGATATCATCATGTCTTATGAGAAATATAAATTATACTATTGATTAATTCCTCTGTTTTCAGACATATGGTTATTTAGTACTTACTTAAGTGTATATTACTATAATATTATGTATTGGCTTAATCGAAACTAGTGTCGACGCCACTGAGCCATCACACAGGAAAGGTTCACTGGTGCCATATGAAAAGAATGGGAATACTGTTGTGGTCGTAGATAGAGATGTACCATATTTCTGCATTTTTGCCACCAGCCACATATCCACCAATGAACAGGTGGTGATTGCAGATGTTTCGTGTTAGAATGGGGTAGGGTACATCATACACGTTGATTACTTGAGCCTTCAGCATATTTGTGTGTCTATCTACATATAGTATATATAGGCTAGCAGTTCCCGTGTGTTTGCTTAATACTAAAATGTTTGCACATGACATTTGTAGGCTTTGGAGGGTCTTCGACTGCCACAAATAAACAGCAGCAAATGGAGCCATTCAGAGGTGATTATAATGTTTTCAGTTGACATTTAATCTGTATATGAAGTGTCCAAATTGCACATGACATAATTCTACCAACGTATGAGCAATCATGTGTTTGCTTAATACTAAAATATATGCACCTAACATCTATAGGCTTTGGAGGGTTTCGACTGCCATAAATAAGCAGCAAGTGGAGCCGTTGAGAGTTGATTATAATGTCATTAATAATAATTATTATATGAAATGTCCCAATTGCACATTGACATAATTATACCAATGTATGAGCAATCATGTGTTTGTTTAATACTAAAATGTATGCACATGAGATTTGTGGACTTTGGAGGGTCTTCGACTGCCACAAATGAGCAGCAAATGGAGCCGTTCAGAGGTGATTATAATGGCATCAGTTGACAGTTAATCTGTATATGAAGTGTTCTTATTGTACCTGACTTAGTTTTACCAATATAGGTGATTATAACGTCTTCAATTTGGGGCCAACCATAAAAAATTGTTCAAGGGTCTGCCTGTGCTACAAATATAGACAGTTAAATAAAACAAATAGAGCATTAATTAGTAAACTGTATACTCATCTTAAATGTCAACATTGATCACCTAAAACCTCATAAACACCTTGCATTGTGAAAAGTCCACATTTGGGCAAAACCGATTTTACCCCACTACATCCCTTATGAAAATCCTGGCTGTGCCCTGGCTAAGACTAAGCCACAGTATTTATTCACTTTAAACTTTGTTTTATATTCTACCCTTTAATCTGACAATAACTATTTTGTACATATATTGAAAATTTTGTATTAGGAAATTTATAAACTTAAATGGCATCATAGGCACATAAAAAGGCCTACAATACGACCGATCGATGATGCACATTTTTTGAATCTGAAATGCTTTTTGTGAATCTGGAATGCAAGTATATATACTGGAAGTATATATACTTGTATACCTTGAATTACGCTTATTGTAAAATGCTTCCCACAAGTCACATTTGTTGTTTTCCTTGCAGCTCTGAAAGGCCATACACACGGTGGAGTGAGGAGACTATGCTAACTACATCATATTTTGAAAAGAGTATGATGGAGAGTCATTACCTGGTCAGTTATTTTACTTGTTTACAACAGATAAGTTTTCCTCTTATTTAGGCACAAGATATATTATTGTAAAATGAACAGAATGCAATATGTTGGGTCTATGATCTATTAAAGTTAATAAAACATAACTAATAAAGTTTCATGCTAGCATTTTACTATTAAACACACATTTATTTTGATGGACTGGTGGAAAATATGTTTACTAAGAGTTTGCATTGATATGGGTGATAAGAATAATGCACCGTGAAGTTTGATGACGCTTGGACGGTTCTTATGATACATCTGCTTCAAAATTGTATTGTGCTACTCTTAAAATATACATTGAAGATTGTGATTTTTTTATTAATTAAACAATATTAAGGTAACCCATACAAGAGGACAATAGGTGCATCTGATTCACTCTAACAACTGTTTTTTTTTCTGCTCAATTGTTGCATTAACATTTCTTTCAACAGGAAATACCGAGATAGAAGCATTCAAAAAGAATCAAAAGATACAACACAATTGGACCACCATAAAGACGAAATTAAACAACATGAAAAGACTGAAGCAGTAGAGGATAAAGAAGAGACTTGACTGTTTAACAAGAGATTTGTAGTCAAACCATGATGGTATTGATGGTATGCAAACCATGGTGGTATTGGTGGTATACAAGCCTTGATGTTATGCAAGCCATAATGGTATGCAAGCCATGTGTGATTGTTAATGGGCCTATACGGTATAAATATTGCCTTTCCTATTGCTTTAAGAATGTGTTATGAAACTAATGAGCCTTTTGTGTATACCATTACGCTAGCACCAATCGAAATGAGTCGTTTTAGAGCTCATACACTTATTAGGTGTTATTCTTCTAAAAAGTACTTGAATTGCATCAAATGCTTTGTTACACAGACTGCCTAATCAGCAACTAGCATTGGTTATACATGTATATATCATATATATATATATATATATATATATATATATATATATATATATATATATATATATATATATATATATATATACATGGAAGACAGTTCGTAAGAAACACAGGACTGTGCCTACCAAGTTAGTGCAGAAAGGTTCAGCAATCGTTGGCAGTGCAAATAATGTGGCAATGTGAGCTGCTAAACTGTCAGATCTCTGCTGGGCAAATGTATTTTATTCATGTCTTGATCCAAACTGCTGCTGAAGGCATATATGGACTCCTCGTGACCCTGACGTTGTGGTAGAACAGGTGAAGTCTACTGAGATGTACAGTTTTTTCACATCACTTGCAACTGCCCACTTCCGAAGGTATTCTTGTCTGCAACGCTATGGCCAGAGGGTGCATACATCTGGTGGTGGAGAAATCATACCCGAGAACACAGGCGTGATGGCACAAACACTGATGTGAAACTATCAGATGCTAGTAGGAGCAATCTTACGGACTCTCAGTGATGAAAGTTATTTCATGTAACTGTAGGGACTTGCCAAATTATGCCTCAAAATTACATCACAGACTGTGTGTGCTGGACATGTTGAATAATGATGACATTGATATTGTATGTCGCCAAGAAACTTGGTTCAGTAAACAAGATCTTGGATCTTTAAATACTCTGCATTCAGATTTTCATGGCACAGGGGCAACTACAGTAGATTATAGGGATCGCCTGTGCAGAGGCTATAACCCAGGAAGAGTGGCCATACTGTGGCGCACTTGCTTTGATATGCTTGTTGCATGTTTAAATCTGGATATTGACTGGCTAACTGTAATATAAATTAACTATAATAACCAGAAATATGTTATACTATGTGTATACATGCCCTATGAATCTCATGATCATGAAGACCTCTTTGTAGAACATCTTGATCTATATCACAGCTGGGGCCAATTTAGTGACAACTGTATTAATAGTTATGCTAAGGCAAAAAAAAATAACCTAGAAAATGGTGCTATTATTTGTAATAATGTAAACTACACAAACGATGCACAAATATCTGCGATAAATGTTCTTTATGATGATGTAATAGAACTCATGCCAAATGCTAGTGATGAACTGGTGAGTCAGCAGGGTGATAAGGCGAGACTATATCAATGTAGACCTGGTTGGAATGGCCATGCCACATATCTCCACACTGCTTCTAGAGAATGTTTTGTAATGTGGGTTGATGCTCATAAACCTAAAAATGGTCCTGTTTTTTTAACTCATCATCATCAATCATGCGATGTTTGATTAAAAATCATGAGACTCAACTCAGGAAGGATTCATTAGCAAAGAAGTTGTCACAGAGTAAGCCAGAAGACTTCTGGAAAGGGATACGTCAAATTAACAGTTGTAACAAACCTCTACCTAACAGTGTTGAGGGTATTTCAGGGAAGGAGGAAATTACTGAGTTATGGAGATCTCACTTTAAACAGTTATTTAATTGAGTTAGTGATATAGATCATGATGTCAGCTACACACATGATATAGTTGTGGAAGTATGTGAAGTTGAAAATGCTATTAAACATCTGGATATAAAGAAGACGTGGTATGGACGGCATATATGCTGAACGCCTTAAACATTGTGATAAGTCCATTGTGGCTTTACTTGCAATGTGCATAACTAGCTTTTTTTTGTGCATGGATTCTTACCTAATTATTTGTCTTTTGTGCTTATTCCAATTATCAAAGATAAATGTGGCAAGATTTACAGTAAAGAAAATGATTGACCTATTGCATTAGCAAGTATTATGTCAAAAATGTATTGTTGGATAGAATATCGGTTATGCTATCTACTATGTCAGTTATGTATTAAAGGAAGTTATTTATTGACAGGCATATAAGCCTAAATGGGTCAATGTTTATGTGTTTTCTAAATGCTTATAAGGCTTTTGATAAAGCAAAACACTCTATATTATTTCAGAATTTCAGTTGATTGACAGAGGTGTGCCTGGATACATTTTTAGACTGCTTATATATTGGTATTTAAATCAGACTGCGTATAAGATGGTAATGTGATTCGAAATATTGTGTATACATTCATGCTGAGACTTGATGCCTCTTATAATAAGCTGGTGACTGCAATAGTGAACAGTGATTTAAAGTGGTTTTCGAGAATACGATGACATTGGATAAAGATATATATATATATATACATAATAATTTTGATTGAGTCTACATTTAGTAGGCCCCATTGTTTAATACTCTTATATTTTTTTACTTTATGTGTATGTTTTTTTATGTACATGCTGCACAGTTGAGTCTGCAATAAAGATATTTAATTGAAAAAAATTAAATATATGTGTGTCAGAGCATCGGGTGCAATGTTTTGTGAACATGACATAGTCAAGCCGGTGAATGGAGGAATAGCCATGTTAATCTGTCTGTATTCAATTACAAATGTCTCACAAACTAGATGAGTTACAGTTTGCTATTTGTCCATTGATATAAATTAAAGTGGTATTGCAGCTTCAAAGGGTAATCAAATTCTTGGATTGATTAGAAGAAACATAACATACAAGGGAAAAAGTTAATTATACCTCTTTATAAAGCAATAGTTAGACCTCATTTAGAATACTGTATACAAGCATGGAGACCATATCGTAAGAAGGATATAGATACGCTTGAACGCATACAAAGGAGAGCAACTAAAATGATTCCAGAACTGAGAGATTATTATAGTTATGAAGAACGCCTGAAAGAATGTGGTTTAACAACTCTAGAGACAAGGAGGTTAAGAGGAGATCAGATTGAAGTTTTTAAGATATTGAATGGGTATGAAAATATTGATAGAAATATGTTTTTCTCACTCAAGAAGGATAGCAGAACTAGAGGACATGAAGTAAAATTAGTAAAGGATCAATGTAGATTGGACATCAGGAAGCACTCATTCTCACAGAGGACAATAGATGAATGGAATAAATTGTCTACAGATTGTGTAACTGCTATCAGCGTGAATATGTTTAAAAACAAGGTTGACACATATCTCAGGAGGGCGGGTTATAAGTAGATGAACATTGTTGGATTCTCGATAAGCCAATGGCTTCCTTGTCCACTTGCCATCTGGGCCTTTGGCTTGGATGGCAAATCTTGTTAAAAAAGTGCACAAAATGTAATATTGATTGTAACTTCACTACATGTTTGACAGTACCTTCTTTGCAGAAAGTAGGTATAGATTCATACCAGAATACTATTTAAATGGCAACAGTCATGTTAAGTTACAACTAATAATGTCAAATAAATAAAGCAAGGAAAATGTATAATTTATCAATTTTTTAAAAATAATTTTAGCTGCATTGAATTGATTCAGCATATGATGGTTCATAATTGAAGTGATGTACAGTAAGCATGTTACTATGATTCTATGTGGTACACTACTGTCATCGTTCCCATGCTGATGCATTTGTGCAGATCTAATTTGGTTACTACTCTGTCAGCATAGAACCTCTTGCTCAATATTTACGGAGGTTCATCGTCATGGAATTGTTTTACTTTTTGCTTTTTTACTTTAATTTCTATGCAAAGTTGTGTTCCGATTAAATGAGATGTCTGCACGTGTATTATTTTGGATTTTTTAATACAACTGTTTTATTTTTTTAATGTGTATTGATGTCTTTATATAACAAACCCAGGCCTTCTACAGTCCATGTATAACATTACAATATATCAATGTAATCTGACTTTTATTATTAATTAAACCATTCATTAACCACATTTTTGTGGAAAGGGCCTGATTTAAAAAAAATTGCAGCAGACGTTTTAAATGTTGATGACAGTTTATTAATAGATCATATAATTAGTCAATAGTGTGTAACTTTTTATTATATCCAGTTATTCACACTGTTATGCCACAGGACAGATCAGGTTTGTTTTCACATTACTCAAACAACGCCAAGACCAGTAGAAAATATGCAAAATCAGGATTAGAGTCAAGTAGTTCGTGTTCGGATGTTCCATTATAGTTACTATGGATTTTGATGGGCAATTTGCCTGTAAAGCAGTGTGAGCTATGTATCAGTAGCCTATAGTATCTATATATATATATAAATGTGCCATTGACACGTTTCCAAATATAACATTGGTTTAAGAATAAAATTGTCGAACATGAATCATGACGAGTTCGTTCTAATGTAATGTGAAGCGCTAAGAGATGTGTGTTGATCGTGAATTATATGGCCGCCATGAAAGTATTGACTTAATAACTCTGACTGGAACTCTAACCCAAACCTATACCCAACTAGAGTGCAGACTGCATGTACCTTAGTCATAGAATATGAGTATATAGTAGGTATGAGTACTGCCCGATTACTGGCTACAGAGTGACTGTGACTGTAAGTGCTCCACTTCGGGTTTCATTAGCCTTTGTCTTAGACTTAGTCTTAGACTTAGTCTTAGACTTAGTCTCAGAACTGGCACTGCCACTGTCGGTAACGCAGTCGTATTCAGCTGCCGCTTACCTTACACATTATACTCAGTAAGCATTAGAGTTGCGTAACTAGCATGGCAGTCTGATGCCGGGGTATAATGTCGCATTGTCGACTATGACAAGGGATAAAGTGTAAAGTTAATTACAATTTCGCGCTACTACTCTACAGAAAACACGAGCGCCATTTATTTTCATGAAAAAACTGTGTCGCAGGTCATAAAAGGTCAGCAAGTGGCCGCTCATTGGTTGTAATTTTATATACGAGAAATCACTAGATTGCCTGTACATATATCAGCTGTACAGGTAATATGGTTTTTAATGAAAACAACATTACCTGTACATCAAATTAGTATACTTATAAATATGCAAGTGAAATAAAAACAAGCACCTATATTTATAAAAAAGGTTAACTGAAATCATACTGGACATAATTTATGCATATTCGACCGTGAAAATTCATGTAATTTTCGTCATTACAAATGTACAGGTAATGTGGTATTTTTAAGCACTGTACAGGTAATGCGGTATATAGTGTTATATATATATATATATATATATATATATATATATATATGTATATGTATATATATATATATATATATATATATATATATATATATATATATATATATATATATATATATACGGTAGCCTGTGCATTCACACATGCATGTTATGACAGTGACAACTGTTTCTTGGTTGCAATAACATCAATATATATATATATATATATATATATATATATATATATATATATACAGTATAACTGTAGTAGAGTAGTTGTAAAATATACGTTGTAATGTGTGTGGACTTCGAGTAATAAAGCTACATTGAGGTCGAACTTGAGATCTTCTAGTAAAGCAATGTGTGAATTATTCGTAGTCGCGTCCTGACGGGGACTTGTACATGATGGCTCTAACGAGATCATAAAATAATTATTTGTCAACGTTGATCATACTTGGATGTTTGGACGGCCAGATATGACGCCAGGGTACGGTTTACTGGTTTACTGATGAAGATAATCGTTTCACACATCAATAGATTATTGTTTATCCTTCAAACAATACTAAAAGTATGCTTATTGGATGCAAACACAACATCAACTACTTACGATGTGTTCTTGTCACGGCAACTAGACCAAGGATCATGACACACCAAAGAAAGATCACTTTACTGCAACCAAGAAACAGGTGTCACTGTCATAACATGCATGTGTGAATGCACAGGCTACCGTATTTATACAAACCGTGTTATACAACATGAACCCATGTTGTGCAATATACTGGATACAAACTACCTGATGCAACGTCACAGACAGAACCCGACGTGGACATTGACATTATTAATTAACTCGGCGACATGTAGAACCATGTTTTGTTTAAGTAACACACTTGGCCAGAACAACAAAACATCATACTAACCTATTCATGTTTGTCTCTCTTGACTTACTGGCTCGTTCAGTTTGTATGGCTCTAACTAACCCCAACAGCCTCAGCGCGATGTCTAGTACACTCGCCAGTCACGCATGACGGAACAGTGCTGCACGTAACTCGCGTTTGATTGGAGAATACTTTATTCGTAGGTGACATAAATTAAAGCGTATGTATACACTACGTAATGTGTCGTGCATCTACAGTAACGTTGGTGCAATCGAATTAATTGTGATTTTATATAACCACATACTTATCTAATTCGAGAGAACAGATGTTCGACTCTTCTTACTGACGTTTCGAAGCTTGAACATTTAGTTTTCTCAACGTTGTTTATGTTGACTCAGCAGTACAAACGAGTATCCGACTGTGGTGGATATAAATGAATGAGTAGTCTTTTGCGTTGTAATTACGGCAAAACTTAATTTTTCCCAGAAAGTCGAGTTGGTGTTAGAAATAATAGTTCTACTGGGGTTGACAAGTAAAGCGTTTTGAACAGTCCCAATGACCGGACACACCGCTTTGTAAGAACATACCTGTACTGTTTTACACTGGATTCATGCACATGTCACTAACTCCGACGGCGCAACATTTCTTACCCCCGGGACAGTCCGAGTCGCTGACACAGGGTGGACCAAACGCCTTGAAGTCTTGTCTTGCTATAAATCAATGTTTCAAAACAGTGGCTTTGTTACAAACCATCCCATTTATCACAGCTAGTGTAAAGGATATATTTTGTAGTGGAATTAAAAGTAACACGTCCACATAGTATACATCCATGCTCCAGGCAGCCATACATCTTCCAGTGTCTGAACCTTTCAGTGTAGTTTGTTATGACAAAGACAATAATTTGCAAGAAGTTGTCTGTAATTCTTAAATTACCTGAATTGTTTGGGTCGTATGTCTTATGATTGAACACTGTTTTGTTTGATGACAACATGAATATTTGTTATCAGTAACATTATAATAAATACAATAATTTCAAGTATGACAGTTCTTGAAGAAGTTCCAACAACTAAAGAAAAACAAATGGATCTGCCAATTTAGAGACATGCTAAAATTGAGCAATATGTATTTTTTTATTTACCTTCGTGTTCACCTAACGTGAAGGTCAACGAAAAATCCAGAACTGTCTGGTAATTCAGTCGTGTTTAGTTGCAGTATATGTGTGAGACTATTTCGAGTACAAAGACGCCTATGCGTATATTAGTCATGGCCGTTAGGTCCCTACTTGGCGCTCAAATGTTTGCGCTATTGAGCCGATGACAATACGATCTGGTTGTTCGTTGAAGCTGTGTTTCCATTATCGTTGTTTTTTAGCATTATTTTTCTTAGGCATTCTGGGCATGCTTGCGCTTCTTTTGGTGCATAACATGTCATGGTCAGTCGATGCTTTGAATGATTTACGATGACTCGATTTCAAGTAAAAATCGGAGATACGTACACATTTCCTTTTCGGATGTTCCCATGTGCGCGGGCAATTTCGGAGTCCCGATTTTGAACACCGGGCATCTCTTCAAATGAGCGCCTAAAAAAAAAGTAATAAAGGTATTTTGAATATATTTGTCTTTAGATGCAGATAAGATAGCATTCCTTTGGATGAATGAGAACTTGTGGTTCGAATCCAATTGATGAAAGAAGATAAAAAAATAGAAACCGAAACATCACAAGTACTGTGGTGTAGGAAGCCCCCCATGCCCCCCAGTTCAGACACATATGTAAGTAATTTTGCGAAATCTTATGATGTCAGAAGAGGAACATGCAAACAACAAAATAAGAACACTACGAATAATTACACATAAAAGTAAATACTAAAATGCAGCCAAGAAAAATAATGGTTGAATTAGCCTTTTTATGAAATCGGACATTTGGAGTAGAGAAACGAATATATTAGAATAAATAAAGGAAAGCGTAATTTGCTCCATCAAATGTAAATATGACAGTTTCGCTATGGAAAATAGCCATACAACAAATATTGATATAGTACATGTTGTTACTCTTGTTCGATGAGAGTAGTACATGTGAATAACCATATGTTGAAAGGAATAATGACGACCTATAACTATTAATTTCTGAAGAAGCCTATGCCATCAAGACACAATAAAACATAGACTACAGTCTACACAATTATTGTAATGATGTAAGCATTGGCTTTCGCTTAGAACAATAAAAGTTTCGATCAAAACGATCTATGGTACATGGCAAACACCAGATGTCTTATGTAAATCTGTATTCATTGTCATACATAAGAAACGTGAATGTCCTAGGACAATTTATCTCATGGGTCAAATGATCGAAGTTATTACGGATTGACAAATATATATATATATATATATATATATATATATATATATATATATATATATATATATATATATATATATATATATATATATATATGAAATGCTACAATTTATTTCGTATGCATAATTGTTTGACGGACTCGAGTTGTCCGACATGTTCGCTTTGAACGGTCAAAGCTCTAGGAGCAGTGCGTCTCTAGAATGTTGTGCCATCCCTGTCACTGTTGGTGCTGGCATTTAAAGAATGGTTGGTAATAATATATCACATCCTTTGTATCTGACTCACAATATGTACAGCTGGAGTTTTCGAAAAGCTATCATCTTCAAGAGGATAGCATTTATTTTTAGACAAAGTTGCCAAAGATAATACATAGACGACTATCATCGAAGGTGAAAAAAATATAGTGGGGCGCGATGGCATACCGGTTAGAAGGCCGGACTCTCAATCGAGAGAACATGTGTCAAATCCCACTGCTGTTGCTTCGAACCTTTGGCAAGTTTGATTACCCCACGTTGCCACAGTTCACTCAGCTGTATAAATGAGTACCTGGCAATACAGACAGTGTTGGATATTTGAACGAATAGTCTTCGCGCAGCAATTGCAGCGTGGCTGAATACTTCCCAGAGAAGTTGAGATGGCCTTGGAATGAACAGGTCTGCCTGGGGGTGAAGTGTAAAGCGCTTTGAGCGGTCCTACGGACTGGATACTGCGTTATATAAGAACTTACCTTTACCTTTTTATATTATGCACTCAGTGATAATGAAGGATTAGTAAAAGTAAAAAAAAGTAAAAGGTAGAATATGATGTTGCTAAGGCTAAGTGCATCTGCAGGGAAATAATATATTTCATTAGAAATGTTGACCAGGCCCGACTCCGATCGATAAATTGTGACTCCTAGGCCTGCTATATGGAATAACTATAATAATTACTATTAACACAGCCTAGTCTTAGGACTATAATGTAGATGCAGCCGATAAAAAGG
>BSQZ01000122.1:247500-300000 GCA_033239005.1 Lamellibrachia satsuma | reverse complement strand
AGAGAGAGGGAGAGAGAGAGAGAGAGAGAGAGATAGAGAGAGATAGAGAGAGAGAGAGAGAGAGAGAGAGAGAGAGAGAGAGAGAGAGAGAGAGACCGATCGACAGTTACTGCTGAAGTACGAGTTGAGATGCTGGTGATGGCTGAGCATGTTGGGGTTTGGTGGACCATTCGATTTTTAGATACCTGCATGAGAAAGGGGAATGTAATACATCTCAACGCATATATACCTACGACGAGTGGATTGTGGAATTCCCTCCCAGCATCTGCTTCCCTGCCTTCCCAACCCAAACATGACTGCATTCTATACAAGCTTGAATGGTTTTCTTATAGATCAGATGTTTAAATCATATCGGTATTAATCAGATCAAATGTGACACTTCATCGTCTGGTGGTCATGGTGTTGAGCATAGGTTAATGCCTGGCTGGGAGATTTTAACCTGCCAATTAACAACCTAAGGGGTCCTAGCCCATAAAGTGTGCGTGGACGGCACGGCACGCCTAGTCAAGTGATGCATTTGGTACGGCCTAGCCTTACCATGACCACCAGATAAATAATGTTTTTATTACAATATGTCTTTCTTGGTTGCATATACTTTTATTGATTTATCCTTATTCTTTATTTCGCTCTTAGTGCAATGCTGTTAAGCTTATGCTTTGGGCCATTTTTATGGTATCACCAGGCCACTGAATTGCAGTATTAAACATGTATCCCAGAGGAGTGGTAGAGACAGGGTTGATAATTCCAGTATGGAAAAGAAAGGCATCACGTAGCTGAATCATATTCAGAAGGTGAAAGAGAGGATTCTGGATGGAAGGTTAAGGAGGATAGTGGAGTGTGAAATGGAAAAAGAGCAACAAGGCTTCAGAAAGGGAAGAGGTTCGGCGGACGTGATATTCACTGGAGGGACATGACAATATGGTTGTGGGATTCATAGACTTTTAAGAGGCATACGCCCCAGTTCCGAGAGAGATGGCCGTGGCCGCATTGAAGTGGATGGGTGTTCGACAAGCGGAGATGAAGACGGTCGAAGGCACATATGAAGAAACAGGTAGAGTAGTGCGCGGACCGGGGATATCGGAGGAATTCAGGGTGGACCTCGGCATAAGACAGGGGTGTGCCCTAAGCCCACTGTTGTTCATCGCAGTATTGGAGGTGATTAGCAGGAAAACGCGTACGAGGGACATTCTCCGAAAGTTGATATATGAAGTGGCAGTAGTAGCGGACAGTGAGACAGACCTCCAAGAACGGTTTGTAGAGTGGAAGGAAATATGTGGTAGAAATGGATTGATGGCAACACTAGAGAAGACAGAGGTGCTTTGGGACGGACAACATAAAACATATATACATATGAGACTTGATGGAAAGAAGCTGAACCAACGAGACAACTTTGTATATTTTGGTGGAGCGGTTTGCGGAGATGGAAACTCGCAGAAGAATACAAGCTGGGGCTAGTGCATGGAGGAAAGTTGAAAGGGTGATGGGAGGTAGACATATATCTCGGAAACTAAAAGAGAAGGTGCTTAGCTCATGCATACGAAAAGACGAATACCGAAACTGAGAAGCGGACTGCGTGAAGAGAGATATGGCGGGAGTAGGATTGGAGTGGATAATGAGGACGAGGGATGGGGGGTGGAGGCAGGTGGTGGAGACGGCAGTGAAACCGGACTAATTTCGGGGCAAGCCTCTCCCCGGACTAAAGGGATAAAGAGTAGAGCAACAACAACATTTGTTCGTTGGGCATCTAGGAATAGCAAGTCATGTTAGATTTCATAGTGAACTAGTTAATCTTGCAACACGTGCTGTGGCACCAACAGCGGTCCAGGATAGGCATTTGTAGTATATCGCCAAGGAACAACAGCAATGCAGTTGCATCATTTAGTAAGATGGTCCTAATATGTGACACAAAGTTAAGTAAGTTGCCACGAAAGCAGACCGTGATTTGTTTAGCCGTTTGTAACTGCCCGAACTCGCCGAGTCAACTTGGATGGTGTTTTTACCTACGAGCTCTCGTTAGTGTCATGTCATTTGGCTGATGATAGTGGGCATCTGCTCAAGGGGGATAAAGCAAAGTCATCCCATGGTCGTTGCTGCTACATATATGATGCAGTGGCTGACGTTCATACCTTTGGCAGACCTACTGGGGCAACCATATTTGGAGAATTTGGGATCAAGTGTCTAGATGCCATCTTCAATAACCATGGATAAAATATTGTGCACATATATTTCGTATTTAATTGCTATGATACGGTGTACTTCGTAAAACAGTAGAATTGTCATGAAGAACAGTATCGGAAATGAAAACGCAAGCGCTAAGAAATGGATGACTTGCAGGTGCCACTCCAAAAGACGTGTAACACTTCATTAAACATTCTTGTCTAATCACGTGTTGAAGCGTGCCAGATCACTCCATCCTCGTGTACATGTGATTGTTTGTGGTATATTTGAGGATGGTGTCTGCGTTTGCACAACATAATGTGATATGTCACATCTGCATGCTACCCATGATGAGGCCGATACCAACATGACTATGTGGGTGAAGCACACAATGGATGTCATAATTAATTTTTGCCACATTTCTTCGACTCAAAGCAACATCTCAACCAATGATTTCTTTGTTTTCTGATGACCAACGGTTTCAAAGTTGGACGACACTTTTTTGCAGTCGATGTCCCACATTTTAAGCTCTGTTGTCACATCAAGTGGACACGTTTAAATAACCCTGGTTGCTATTGTACATTTGGGCAGTTATTTATCACCACGTACATATATAATTACGTGATTCAACATTAAATTTCCAAACATATTGTGTTTTATTAATGAATCGCTTTATAAAATAGATGTGTTGTGTGAAATTAAAGGACACTGCCGTGTAATATATGTTATTAGACCAGTGATGCCATGTTACATCAATATGATCTGCCATTATTGTAGTATATATAACAGCTTACGTTTACTTTAGTTTATGTGAAGCAGATGTGGTGTCTGAATTACCTTTTCAATCGCGTATACACCAGAGAGAGCTGTGCAATCATAGATTATAGACTGCGTGTCATGGTTACCTGCTCTATATGAAAGTGCTCCTTGCGTGGCATTGCGTCGTGACGGAGTTTGACGCAAATATTAACAACACTACCCACAGTGTGATGTGTCGCCATTCCGAAGATTATATTTATATGACATGCAATACTCGTATTTCTTACATCACAAACATAAATGCACACACACCCGCACGCACACACGCTCATGCACATGAATACACACACACACACACACACACACACACACACACACACACACACACACACACACACACACACACACACACACACACACACACACACACACACACACACACACCATGAGGCACACCTATAATGGATATCGCACGATGTTTCAGTGACCTTTCAAATGCATGTTTTATTAGGCGTTTGGTGCTTGTCTGCCGTCAGTGCCGCTATCCGTTCGCGTTGGAGACATCACCGCATGAGTAACGGACTTTCATGCTGGGATAATGACGTATTTCACAAACGCCTGTATCAGGCGGTGATGTCGCAGTAGTGGCATTTGTGTCATCATTAATTATAAACCAGGGTGACTTGCTCCCAGTGAATGTATCTCTTGCGTGGAACAAATTCTTGAGTAAGTCTTGTGAAAAAAGGACAATGTGTGTCGCCGTTTTGAATAATAGCATTTATGTATCAAGCAGTGCACGTATTTTATGTCACATCAGTGCATACACATGGATAAATCACACATATGCCCGAACACAGACACGCGCACACGCATACGCCCACCAATGTCATTGAGGACGATATCATGGAGGTATTCCGCTTTGACAGTGGCTCCCTGGGTTCGGATCATCTTTAGTACAATATCTCCAGATAACATTAATCAATGTCCCTGAAGACGTTCTCAGGGAGGTATTTTGCCTTGAATGTGGCCACCACGTTCCTCAGTTATCACTAGTCCGATAGCTCTGCATGAGTCAACCCCGACAGCAGGTGTATCGTTCGTGTCCTCAACTCAAGGGAGTGCACCCCCCCCCCGAGGAAGCACTCGATCTTCCAAGTGTCTGTGGTGGGTATCTTGTGTCCACCGGATCCTGTCAGCCTTACTCGGGTCGGCTTCAATTGTTTAATGCGACTCTCTGCAATGTTGTGATGGGTAGCACGTTAATCTTGGCTCCCGTGTCCACATTAAACTCTATGGGTACGTTGTTGTGCCCAATGTGTATAATTGTGTAGTGTTGTTCCACAGCATTGGCAGCGTTTACACAGCCTGTGAAGCTTCCGACACTCGCCGCGGAAGGTTCTACTGTCGTACAGCAGCACCTGGTTTTGCAGCTGTCGAACGGCACATCACGGCCATGTGGTTCATCTTCCCACAATGGTTCCAAGTTCTTCCCTGAGCAGGGCAAGTTTGCCTGTCCGTATGGCTTCGACCGCACTTGCTGCACGCGTCATCGTCGGAATTCCTTCCGGTCCTGGGTCGAGCTCCGTCCGTCCTTCTTGCAGTGGTCGTTGTGTAGGAGCGTTGACTTGGTGTAGCTTGTTTCGGTCTCTCCGCTCGCCGACAAGGTGGACGTCACGGATTGATATAAGCTTCATTTGATCAATGTTGGTATCGTGAGCTTTGGGTGTCTTCGGAACATGTGATATATCATTGTTGTCATTTCCACTAGTCTTTATTGCACCATTGCTCGAGAACCAGGATTGGGTCATGGTTTTGCCTCGTTGGTCTATGCAGTTTAGGAACTGGGTCGCTTTCTGTGTGTCGCACCATTTGTTTGCATCCAGACCATCTAGCACGAACTGCATCAGTTCTCTCCACCGTGCCCAGCTGTCTTATTCTTTCTTCTCGAAAGTGGGTTTTCTTGTTAGTGTTAACACTGTGAAGAGGAGGTAGCCTGTATTACAAGTTCCGCATATCTTACATACAGGTGAGTCGTGGGGTTTGTAGCCGGGCACACGTCTTTCCAGCCTGTGCTATCAGACCAAATAGATCCGTGCATGGAGGTGTTTAGCCTGAGAGAGATTGTGACTTTTCATTGGATATCATCACTACTCCGAGCTTTTGAGAAAATATTCTTGTTCCGCACAGCAAGTCCACGACTCAAGTGCTGATGTATTCGGTGGTGTATATACGAACCTCAGGTGGATGGAGGCTTAGTAAATCATCACATAAAAATATCAACAAACCCAGTAATTTGTTCATTTGAACTATTTATTGATATCAGTTAGACTCCTTGTTAAAGACTGATAATTGCAATATATGTAAAAAAAGATCACCGCTTTGTCGAAAATGAAGACTAAAGAGCCGTCAAACTAAGTACATGGTACAGTACGCTTTTAAAAAAGTAACGTCTAGCTTTCAAATAATGCACCACCAACTATTAAATAAATGCTGGGAACTGCCAGGGCACACCGCCTTTCAAGAAATTAACATCAAGCTATGAAATAAACACAGGCAATACCCAACAATATCCTTACGTGGACACATTCCCAGACGAATAATTACTCTCCACTTATCAGTTAAGCGCTAAGTACTATTAGTTACATTATTAAGTATCTAAAATATCATAGTTTAATCTTAGCAATTGTCCAGTTCGTTATTTTGTTAAAATTACGTCATCGATCGATGTACATAGACACGCAGTGACACCTGATCGTGAGCTGCGAACAGTAGTATGCATTATGATGAAAATGTATGTACGTTTTCTTAATATCAAGGAAACGTAAACCGTCTGCTCTTTACGCAGCAGCAGCAGCAACACCATCATTGGTATTGTGAGTCTGAAAGTCATTAATGTTGAATATAACAACAATTTTATAATTTTACAAAACGTGTCACCACGTTGTAGTTCAAATTATAATTTTGCTACAAATTACTAACATATTCGGTCATCAATATTTAGCCTTTTATGTCGTTTATAATCCATTTTGTTAGTAACTTTCACTCTTTCATATGTTACAGAAGTCCTATGATTAATTAATTAATAAGTAATTGTACACTGTTAGTTTGCATGTATGTTTAATGCACGACATGTGTGTATATGTATATACTTACTTTGAATTTATGTATGTATGTGGACTTATTTGTCGGAAATAAGCATGTTTTAAATAGTATTGTTATTTACAAACAATCCTTTGACATTCCACGTACTCGCCCTATAGCGATTACAAATACGATATTAATAGACGTGTCTGTTAAGTGATGCCATCTAACGATAGCACTAACGACACATTCAAACCGTGTTTTGCGCCTAGACATAGCCGGTTTCACGGACACATTTTGTGTGAACTCGGTGTTACCATCAATTTCAAACGCTTACTCAATCAGAACGTTTATTAGCTTTAAGTGTTTTACATTCACTGAGGTTCATGAATTGAGGTCACGGCTGCGTCACGCCAAGGCAATGACGGATGCTGCGTTATCGTTCTCGTGTTAATAAATTCACAAACCGGACCGAATGATCAGACGTTAGAACACGGCGTCAATACAACAACAATAACAACAAACGTGGCTATGGTCTATGCCCCAGCATTAAACTATACAGAATCCGACGACGTCATACATATATGGCCAACTTTGATGTTATGAACAATAAGGCCAAAGGTTTTAAATCAAAATTAAATGAATTACTTAGTCGTAGGCAATCTCGAGACAATATACTCATATGTTATAGTTCATGTCGTGAAATTTCTCGCGCAGTTAATTTGTCGTAGAATAGTTCGTCGCTTTTAAAACTAGTGTAAACACCGACACAACATCACACGTTTAAAGAAAACGCACAAAATACAACTTCTGTCGACACCATCTGCATAATGAAAAGTCTGCCTACGGCCAATGGTGAATCAGTGGTTATGATTGATTTTGTTTAGGCTAACAAAATAGTTCGATAGCACACCATTCATTGCACAACACTTTTTAAAGAAAAAAACTCTGTGGTCTGACAACTTGAGAAAGACGCCTATTTCGCTATAACGAATTCTACCGCTATGTTCCGCTAACGTGCTTGTAAAAGAAAAAAACACGAAACTGATGGTATTTCATAAGCATTTTGTATGTTCTCAGAGGTTGCCTGCTTAGAGTACATCAACTAATTCAAGAGCATTTTATCAATTCTGGTAAGTGCGTCATACATAGGAAATCATACACAATAAATATCGATACAACACATATGTACGAAAGTTTCACATAATTAACCCAACTGAGCTGATGCGCTACAAACTGTGTCTACGAGGTTATGAACGCTTCCTCAAGGGCTTTTTTTAATAAATGCATACGGCGTATTTCCTGCGCTGTTATTCCACATTTTTGTGCACCCATTACATGGCTGTTAAATCCGCGCACGCATACACACACACGCACACGCGCACACACGCACATACGCACACACGCACACACGCACGTACCCATACACGCGAACTCACCCTCGAACGCACGCATGCAATCCCCCACCGACACAAATGCTTAGCAGCTGCCGTCGCTGTCACGTTGATTTATCGGACTCGGTTTCGGATGATAATAAATCGCCGTCTACACTACGGACGTTGCTGACGTCGACATCACACTGGAGTTGTCGGGAACCAGCCCAATAATGTCACATTCACAATCACTGAAAACCGCGTCGCAATGTAGCTCCATTGTGAATACAGACACACTCACACACACACGACACACACACACGCACACGCACTCGCCAACGCACACGCACACGCACACACACACACACACCATACGCATAGACACACACGCCCTGAACGCAAAGTACCGTCACGACACCTCCAAATTAAATCAAGCTCCGTGAAAACAAAAGAATGATAACCCATATGAAAGCGATATCTAGAAATGTTCCGTGAAGCATGTGTATGTTCTCTACTGGGGACTACGTTATGTATGACAGCCTTAGAATTTGCTATGTTGTGTTCTTGCTCGTTTCTCCCTTTATAAAGACACGAGGCTAATACATCTGGTGCTGCCTCTGCTGTTATCCCTGTCCACTTCTCCCTAGCAGCGTCCACTTGTCGACCTCGTCCGCTTTCCTCGCGTCCCTCTTTACTTCTGACTGATTCCTCGCGTCCCTCTTTACTTCTAGCTGATTCATCGCGTCCCTCACACACAAACACACACACACACACACACACACACACACACACACACACACACACAGTTCTGCACTGCATCAGCTGTTATCCCTTTCGTCTTCTCTCTAGCAACGTCCACTTGTCCTCCTCCGCATTTCTCACATCCCTCTTTGCGCAGACCTCCCATCTCACTGATTCCTCGCATCCCTCTTTACTTCTGACTGATTCCTCGCGTCCCTCTTTACTTCTGACTGATTCATCGCATCCCTCTTTACTTCTGGCTGATTCATCGCATCCCTCTTTACTTCTGACTGATTCCTCGCGTCCCTCTTTATTTCTGACTGATTAATCGCATCCCTCTTTACTTCTGGCTGATTCATCGCATCCCTGTTTACTTCTGACTGATTCATCGCATTCCTCTTTACTTCTGGCTGATTCATCGGATATGTTTTGTTAGGTAGCCGGAGGTCCACCAACAGCACACCGTCCACTGCATTAGAATGTTTAAAGATAAAACCCTGCTGTTTGACAATTTGATATATATGCCTATTTCGTTTAATAAATTCTACCGTTTTGTTCCCGTAAGGAAACTTGCTTGTGAAAGACAAAACAACACGAAACAGATGATATGTCGCAAGCGGTTTTTATGTTCTCAGCGGTTGCCTGCTTCGAGTACATCAAGTAAACCCAAGCGCATTTAATCATCTATGTTATGTGCGTCATACTTAAGCAAACATGCAAAAAAATATGACTACAACATACATGAATATGCTTGTGTCACGCAATAATATATGACTGATTTCTACTCGACGAAATTATAATTAACAAGATACCTACATAGGAGAGCGGTCACGACGGTTTTTATACTTATCTTTGGTGACTGATTGCGTTCACATAGTCAGTGGAAAATGTGCTTTATCTACTATTGTTTACGACAGTCTTCACGTAATTAACCCTAATGAGTTGCATCGCTACAAATTGTGTCTACGAAGCTGTGTACGCCTTGTCACGGGCTATCCTAATACAGGCATACGGGCGTATTTCTTGCGCTGTTGTTCCACACTTTTTTGCACCCAACACATCAGTGTTAAATTCATTAAAATGCTATGTATCATGCAATGCTCGCTTAGCAGCTGCCGTCGCTGTCACGTTGCTGTATCGTACTCGGTTTCGGACGATAATAAATCGCTGCCTACTTTACTGTCGCAGTTGACGTCGACATCATACTGGAGTTGTCGGTTACCAGCCCAAGAACGTCAGATTCATAACCACCAAACACCGCGTCGCAATGTAGCTCCATTGTGAATACAAACAGAAACACGCACACACGCACGCGCACACGCGCACACGCACACGCACACGCACACGCACACGCACACGCACACGCACACGCACACGCACACGCACACGCACACGCACACGCACACGCACACGCACACGCACACGCACACGCACACGCACACGCACACGCACACACACACATACACACACATCATACGCACACACACACATACACACACATCATACGCATAGTCACACCCGCACGATCGCAAAGTACCTTCACGACCCCTCCAAATTACATCAAGCTCCGTGAAAACTAAACAATGATAATCTATATGAATGCAATATCTAAAAATGCTCCGCAAAGCATATGTATGTTCTCTACTGGGGACTACGTTATGTATGACAGTCTTAGAATTAGCTATATTGTGTTCTTGCTCGATTATCCCTTTATAAAGAGACGAGGCTAGTACATGTAGTGCTGCACTGCCTCAGCTGTTATCCCTTTCCACTTCTCCCTAGCAGCGTACACTTGTCGTCTTCCTCCTCCGCATTTCTCACATCCCTCTTTGCGCAGACATCCCATCTCACTTACGGTCTGCCCCTTTCCCTACGGCCTGGCTGTTTCATCGCATCTGTTTTCTTAGGTAGTCGGCCCCACCACAATCAGCACACCATCCATTACATCACACTTTTCAAAGAAAAACCCTGTTTTCTGACAACTTGAGAAAGACGCCTATTTCGTTGTAAGAAATTCTACCGCTTTGTTCCCCTAACGTGCTTGTAAAAGAGAAAAAACCACGAAACAGACGGTATTTCAGAAGCGTTTTTGTATGTTCTCAACGGTTGCCTGCTTAGAGTACATCAAGTAATTCCAAGCACATTTTGTCAACTCTCTGAAGTGCGTCATACATAGGAAAAAATATAGATGCAACATATATGTACATGCTTGTGTCACGCAATAGTATATGGCTGGTGGATTTCTACTTGTCGAAATGATAATATGCAAGCCATCTTTGTAGGAGAGCGTTCACGTCTGTTTTTAAACTGATCTACAGTGACTGATTGCGTTCACCGAGTCAGTGTTTATTTGCTTTATATATTCTTTCCTACGACAGGCTTCACATAGTTAACCCAAACTGAGCTGCTGCGATAGAAATTGTGTCTACGAGGCTATGTACACCTCGTTACGGGCTATTTCTAATAAATGCATACGGGCGTATTTCCTGCGATGTTATTCCGCATTTTGCTGTACCCATTACATGACAGTTAAATCCATTAAAATGTTAGGTGTCATGCAAAGCTCGCATTATATGCTACATCACATTCATATACTCACCCTAAAGCACACGCACGCACGCATGCTACCCCCCCCACCGACACAAATGTTTAGTAGCTGCCGCCTTACGCTGTCTACATTACGGACTTTGCTGACGTTGACATCTCATTGGAGTTGTCGGGCAACAGCACAAAAATGACAGATTCACAACCACCGAAAACCGCGTCGCAATGTAGCTCCATTGTGAAAACAAACACACAATCACACACACGTACACGCTAACGCACACATACTCGCACACGCACACGCACGCGAATACGCACACGCACACGCAATGCCAGATACAAACAAACAAACAAACAAACAAACAAACAAACAAACAAACAAACAAACAAACAAACAAACACACACACACACACACACACACAAACACACACACACACACACACACACACACAGTTTTGCACTGCATCAGCTGTTATCCCTTTCGTCTTCTCTCTAGCAACGTCCACTTGTCCTCCTCCGCATTTCTCACATCCCTCTTTGCGCAGACCTCCCATTTCACTTACGATCTACCCCTTTTCCTACTGCCCGGCTGTTTTATCGCCTCTGCTTTCTTAGGTTGTCGGCCCTCCACCATCAGCACACCATCCATTACATCACATAAAAAAATATGACAACTTGAGAAAGACGCCTATTTCGTTGTAAGAAATTCTACCGCTTTGTTCCCATAACGTGCTTTTAAAAGGGAAAACACGAAACATACGGTATTTCAGAAGCGTTTTGTAAATTCTCAGCGGTTGTCTGCTTCGGTTACATCAAATAATTCCAAGCACTTTTTATCAACTATGTTAAGTGCGTCATACTTAAGCAAAACAATATCGCTACAACATATATGTATATGATTGTGTCACGCAATATTATAGGGCTGATGGGTTTCTACTCGACGGAATGATAATATACTAGCCATCTACGTAGGAGAGCGTTCACGTCGGTTTTTATACTTATTATAGATGTCGTGCGTGTACTCTTCGTGCCCGCGGATGCATGTGATGTGATTGACGATACCGCCGTCTTTGTCGTCGTGAACAACTCGTCGGCCCATCGACGCTACTATTGACGTCGAAAGCTGCCTGCCCGGGACCATCAACGCAGTGAGCGCGTCCTGTTCTAACTCCGATGCTGTGCTTGTGTGGTGTGTGTGTGTGTGTGTGTGTGTGTGTGTGTGTGTGTGTGTGTGTGTGTGTGTGTGTGTGTGTGTGTGTGTGTGTGTGTGTGTGTGTGTGTGTGTGTGCGTGTGCTTATGTGTGCTTATGTGTGTTTATATGTGCTTGTTTTTGTGCGTTTGTTTGACTAGAAAGTGTGTGTGCCAGTTTTCAGGGGTGTGTAATGACATTAGTCACAGGAAAGCACTGGAATTAGCAAAAAAACTATTATTTTATTTAGTCACCAAAATATATTATATATGTTTCAAATGACAGGTATGTAGACTTGGTAGCTCTATCGTCATCAAGCTGCGACTTTCTAGGCAATGTGTACGAATAATTTGAATAAATATAATAAAAATCAGGAAAACACATTTTTTTTCATATTAGAAATTAGACAACTAACTATATTGTGTCATAATATATGGTCTATATAAACTGACTAAACGCACAAAACAATAACAATACTAATACATTTATATTAAGATAAAATACTATTAATAATTATAATAATAATATAGGTCATTAAATCTTTATCGACGTGTAAACTATATAATTCGCGACTATATGTATTATGATGTTGACAAATATAACAGTTAGATATGTCACAGTTGTATGCATAATTAGTAAGAATGTATTAATTTACGTAGTAATGAACAATGTTCTACCAGAGAGCCAATGTGGCTTCCGGGCAGGGCGTGGTACTATTGACATCATCTTTGCAATGCAAAAAATACAACAAATGTGTCGCGAACAAAACCAAGACCTCTACATGGTCTTCATAGACCTTACCAAGGCTTTTGATTCAGTCAACAGAACAGGGCTCTGGAAACTGTTAGCAAACGTTGGCTGTCCAGACACGTTTGTTGACGTAGTACGGTCCTTCCACGATGGCATGATGGCCAGAGTGCAAAACCAAGGGACATAACCAGATGCGTTTATTGTATCTGGGAAGTACGTTGTCCGAAAATGCAATGATTGATGATGACATTTCTGCCCGTCTTGGAAAGGCAAGTGCTTCTTTCGGCAGACAAACCAAGTGCCTCGGCAGACTAACGTGTGCCTGAGCACGGAAATCAACGTGTATTGTGCCGTCGTACTTATAACCCTGCTCTATGGATGTAAGACATGGAACCCATACCGGCGACATATCAAACGACTGGATCAGTTTCACATGCGCTGCCTACGACATATAACAGGCATCAAATGGCAAGATATGATACCAAACACTGAAGTACTAGAACAGTGCGGAACAAGGGGAATCGAGTTCGACATCAAACGAGCACAACTCGATGGTCTGGTCACCTGGTCCCTATGATTGATGACAGCGTACCCCAACACGAAAGAGTGGTAATGAGGGCAGACACGCACCAAACGCGTAATAGGACTTCCATTTGTTTAGTCAATGAAACATAGATCGTGCGAAATCCATGCCTAGTGGCTGTATATTTGTGCAAGCGGGTGTCTGTTTTGAAAAAAAAAATACTGTCACACCAGTTGCGAGTTCCAGTCAGGCTAAGTGTGCAATAAATAAAAACCTTGCACGACAATCTTCGCCAAATCACACCTGCTTGTCATTGCTTAACGTAATATCATTTGAATGAGGCAGTTCTACTTGAACTGTTATGGCAATTATTCATTCCGATTGAGAAAGATAACTCTAGCCCTAGCTCAAGTGCAAGTCCTAACCCCCATGTTGAAAAAAAAACGCATGTTGCATTTATCAGGACACTTTGTTAATCCGGAAAAATACCCACTGGGGACTAAGCTGTCCGGATTAACGAGGTTTTTTTGTATATGTTTGTTTTCTATTTTTTATTTAAGTGTTACAGGTTCGGCATGATTATGTTGAACGAATGTGTTTGTCGCAAAACATACCATCAAAACCAATTTGCTGTCTCCAGTTGTATTGCAGACGCATGACGCATTACATAGTGCACGCCTTCGTTTTGACTGACGTCATCTGCCAATAACGCATTATCCAATGAAAAGCTAGCTGCTTGCAGCTTTGTCACATCACGCGTGACCGACTAGTGTATTATATACCACGTTGCAATAGTTGGAGTTAGTTCGAGCAACACAAACTGAACGAGCTATTAAGTCAACAAATATGAAGAGGTAAGAGTGACGTTTTGTTATTCTGGTCAGGTGTGTTACTTAAACAAAGCATAGTTCTGTATGTCGCCGAGACATTGAATAATGTCACTGTCGATGACGGGTTATGTCTCTGACATTGCATCCATTAATTTCGATTGATAATGTAGTATTTTTCTTACATGTTGTGTTTGATTCCATCAAGCATACACTTGTTACTGTTGAAAGTACATAAACAATGCAACATGTTAGCCGCCATGTGAAACGATTGTCTCTATATATCCAGCTAAACTTATTTGTATTGAAATGTGCAAATCGATTATTCCATCAATTGTTTTAGAAAAACATGACGTTTAGTCCAAACTGCGTGAAAATGGGAGCAGGGGAAAAAGCGGCATTTATAGGCAAATGCTTACATACAGGACACAAGGGCTTAGGAGTAAAAATAAATGCTGATATGAACGTTTCAAAGTAGTGCGGTATTGCAGCTTCACATAGTAATCAAATTATTGGGCTGATTGGGATATAAAATAATATACAAGGAAAACAGCTAATTATACCTACGTTCGGTCGCATGCGATGTATGGCTATCGTAAGGCACTGCAGCGCCGCGTCGTGAACTGCCCTGAACAATTCACCGCGCCGTGTTGTTATACAGTCCAACAGCTCAGTGAACTGCACTGAACAATTCACCGCGCCGTGTTGTTATACAGTCCAACAACTCATCAATATTACAACATGGAACAAACACATTCCCACACACACACACACACATACACACACACACACACACCAACACACACCACACACACACACACACACACACACACACACACACACACACACACACACACACACACACACACACACACACACACACACACACATATATATATGTGTGTGTATATATATATATATATATATATATATATATATATATATATATACACATATATATATATATATATATATATATATATATATATATATATATATATATATATATATATATATATATATATATATATATATATATATATATATATATATACATACCACACACACACTCATGCACACTATATGCACACACACACACACACACACACACACCCAACAAAACACACACACACACACTCACACACCACTCCTCTCTCCCCCACACACAACAATATCACAATCCATATTTCGATAGCCTTTCCTATGCCATGCAAATTATCTTATAACTGTTGATATATTTTGGTTTATGTTGTTTATATATGAACCATATTGACTGCACGTTTGCTACGGGTCTGATCTAGCTACTGAATACGTTTATTTGTGTATCTTGTAATTCATTCACGGCGGTGGTAAGACTTTCAAAGAGTTCTTCATGTGCGTTTTGCAGAAAACATTATTGTAATGTTTTGATTTTGCTCACTATTGTTTGATGTGAATTTATTTGTTCGCTTAATGCAACAAGTTATGTATGCTAACTTGACACCTATACACATACATAAAATAGCGCGTAAATTTGTTCAATCGAGTTGCTTGGATGTGGAATGTTGGCGGCAATACACTAGCATAATGATTACTATGGCTGAATTGCATTCATGCATTGTCCATTTCAACAAGCAACATAAGATACCTAGATTAACATCAATAAAAATGTGACATCAAGATGTTTTAGAATGTGAACATGGGTAAACCTTATTAACAGAGCATTTCGGGAAAAAAAACGGATCTCCGATTCGATTTTACCATAGAATCTTAATATGTGCATAACATCTGTACTCGACTGTAATTTTGTTACAGGAATAACACCCATCTTCAAAAAAACTTGGATTCCAGAAGGTAGCAACATCGTATAGAAAATACATAAACTTGATGCTTAAAGATATGTCAAGGGTAATGCATGTTTTAGTGACCTTTTCAAATGCCGCCAGTAACACCTTCCTTCATATAATGTCACCGCTAGATTTGTGGACCTGCATTCTGGAATAATTTTTTTTCAAACGCATGTACCACGCGGTGCTGTCGGTACAAAGACATTTATGTCATTATTAATTATAAACCAGCATGCCTTGCTCACAATTAATGTGCCCCCCGCGTGTTGCAACTTCGTGGATTAATTTAGTAAAACAAGATGCACACAAACACACACACACACGCACACACACACACACGCGCGCACACATACACACACACACTCACACACACACACACAAACACACACACACAAACAAACACACACACACACAAACAAACACACACACACACACACACACACACACACACACACACACACACACACACACACACTGCACAACCTGATGCGGCGCTTTACGACGCCGAACGAAGGCATCGACTTTTGTGGTTGTGGTGACGGCGACGACGGTTATGGTGCCGGACGTATGTGGCATTATGTGGCATCATGCCACATAATGCAACCAATCAAAAGTCGTACGACATTATTTCATATCACGATTTTGCGTCACACCCCATAAATCATCCAATCAAACGACAAACACTTGCTGATTCCATAGCTAGCAGCGTAAATGTTCCGGTATTGTTTATATTAATTCTAGAAAACAATACTCATTATATATTGTTATCAAGCGATGCCCAAGACTTGAATTATATGTATAACAAACATTCGCAAGTCGCAACTGGCTCTGCACTGACATAATTTGTTAACACGATGCTAACTTACTAATTTACTTATTAATTTTACATATGTGTGAGATAAATTACTCAGGTCGAACCTTCAGGATATTAGGTTAACATTTGTGTCCGCTAGATGACACGACCGGAAGGTCTACTCAGCAAGAATCCCTAATGTATTTCCGCTTACTGCCACATAACTGGGGTAATTTGTTATCATTGACGTTAGAACATATACGTATATATGTTAAACATAGGCACGTTTGTATGATAAAATCAAAGTTCTTCATAAATGTGTTAATGTCGAGTTTTGTTTTTAACGTTGCATCAAGTAGATCAGGTTGTTCGACACATCCGTAACGTTTACAGCTCAATAATACTGTGCATATGATATTTGTATTGATTCACGTTGTTATAGGAAAGATGTTTTGTGTGTTGTAGTGGAACCGTTTTTGTTTGGTGCGTCCTGTTCCTTGGACTGATTACTCTGATCAGCGCTGGTGGTAAGCATTGCACTTTTCGCTTAAATCGATCATGTCCACACTAATTATTATTGAAAGGACATAGATAACGCATATTATTTTGTTTTACTGTCCAATCAGATGAGAGATCAGCGCCTTTGGTAAGCATCGTACTTTTCTCTTAAATCGCCCAAACTAATGATTATTGAAAGGATGCCGCATGTGAAACATGTTTACTGTCCAATCAGATGACGCTTAACTGGCGTGATAACTGACCACCCCTTTTATGTTATGCAAACAAAAAAGTATTTCGTTCCAGGCCGCACTATTGATCTATGTTGCTTAGTATTATAAATATATGCATTGATAGAGAGAGAGAGAGAAAGATATATATATATATATATATATATATATATATATATATATATATATATATATATAAAAAGATAGATATATAAATAGATAAGTAGATAGATAGATAGATAGATAGATATATAGATATATAGATAGATAGATAGATAGATAGATAGATATATAGATAGATAGATAGATAGATAGATAGATAGATAGATAGATAGATATATAGATAGATAGATAGATAGATAGAGAGAGAGAGAGATACATAAAGAGAGAGAGGGAGGGATAGAGAAATAGATAGAGAAAGGGTGGGATAGAGAGAAAGAAAAAGACAGAGAGGGAGAGAGAGAGAGAGAGAGAGAGAGAAAGAGAGACAGAGGAAGGAGAGATAGAGAGAATGAGAGAATGAGAGAGAAATAGAGAGATAGAGAGAGAGGGAGGGATATATATATATATATATATAAAGAGAGAGGGAGGGATAGAGAGAGACAGAGAGAAAGAGAGAGAGAGGAAGAGAGAGAGGGTGGGAGAGAGAGAGACATACAGAGAGAGAGAGAGGGAGGGAGAGATATAGGTTTAATTCGCTTACATCCTATACTGACGACATATAAATATATGTTTGTTGTATAGAGTATATAACATTGTAGTACGCTGTATAGACAAATGACAACAAAATGCTGATGTATGTCGAAGTTGTCATGAAACCTGTATAATCTCATTTTGTTCACAGAGTTCAAACATTAGTAATTAATAGTTACATCCTCCTCAGTAAAGCATGAACTCATCCAAACCAAACGCATCAAAACCAATGTTTCAAAACGAATCAGTGGAATACGAGCCATCGCCAATAGTCACAACCAACATGATGGAAATATACTGATATCAGATACCTGCTCCCAACTCAGAATGTTTGAAGAATTTATATTTTAATTATCAGTCTGATTTTATCAAACGTAGGGCATCGACCGGTATGCTGCTATTTGCCGCCGGATTATGGCTGGGGCTACAAGTGCGTCGATAGGTGGTACTACAACCGTGTGACATGTACGTGTAGGAGGTTCGACTACGCAGGATGCGGAGGAAACCCGAACCGCTTCAAATCAAAGAATGCTTGCTTCATGCAGTGCATCTTCGGGCATTCAGACTAATTCGGTACGTGGCAGAAACAGTCGTTTTTTATAATGTTTGGGTTTGATATTCTTCTTCTTCTTCTTCTATTTATTTACAATATACTATATGTAGTTAATGCTTAATACAATAAACAATATTCTACACAGAATTGATATGGAAAATATGTCATTCATTTATTAAATTATATAGCGTATTCGCTTCACGCGTTTTACTTTTACCGTGTATATACATATATATATGTATACATATATATATATATATATATATATATATATATATATATATATATATATATATATATATATATATATATATATATATATATACATATATATATATATATATATATATATATATATATATATATATATATATATATATATATATATATATATATATATATATATATATATATATATATATATATATATACATACATACATACAAACATACATACACACACACACACGCACACACACACACGCACACACGCACACGCACTCACACACGCACACGCAATAACATAATGTGCAGAAGTGTGTACAGTGCTGTTTCTATGCATGCAGGAACCAGCGACTTGAGGACGAATCAGAATACGTTGGATTACTGTTGTGTCTTACTTTTGCCAGAATAAGACGTTGTGAAACATTATGGGATTATCGGTAGTCATATTCGCAGCACAACAACACCTACAGCTGTCACGAACACATTGTCATGTGACAATATTGCAGTCCACTGTGCTGTATTTTACCGAATAAACTGTTCAGCTAACAATGAGTCGCGTGTTTGTCTTCTTTTATCGGCCGCCACAGTGGAAACATAATTTCAGACGGATTTAAAATGGCAGAGGTCCTGAATGAGTATTCCAGCTCAGTTTTTAACACAGAATATATCAGCTCACTTCCAGTTCCATTTACTAAATTTGAGGGCAATAGTGTTTGTTTGACCGCTTTAACACATCCCGTTCGTGCTGGAGACTTCCCCGCTTGAATTATCGACCTGCAGGTCGGGATAACACTTTTTTGCAAACGCATTTACCATGCGGTGCTGTCATAGCATATATGTTTGCACCATTATTAATTGTAAACCAGGGTAGCCTGCTCCTAATTAATGCGTCTCATGCATGTTAGGGGCCTTTCCCTATTGTCCATTATCATCCATACAAAGAGGAGGAGTAGGTCAAGACCCGCGTACTAAATTAAAATAGTTCGGTCACAGGCAACATATGATCACTGTTGCGCCCTACATATATTGTTTTGAATATTTTCCAGAGTAATTATGATAGCGTTGCAATGAATATACCTGCGAGGAAGTATAAACGGCTTTGATAAATACCAAGGAGTTTATTTCGCATTCTGTAAGAACGTTCCTTTATCATACAATACGTACTTATGACCAATCTACATTGTGTAAGAACGTTCCTTTACCATATAGTACATACGTCATGGTGAACTGTTGCGGTACAAATAGTCTTTGTGTTTGCAGAACTCAGATTAAACCCAAACTAAATGAATATACGCACAAGACTAAACTAACATCAACTATCACTACACAATAATACGCACATAAAAAATTACAACAATTCAAACAATTCAAGCAAAGCAAAAATTTCTCGTGTACACTCCACGCAATTCCGAAGAAAAAGAGAGGACAGCATCATGGCCGCATTCGTTTTATAGCGTTATCGGGTGCGCATGCGCGAGCCGCCGTGCATACTCTCGTAGCCCAAACTAGTATTGTCCTAATAGCTATGATGCTAAAGCATATTACATGAATTAAGTTACGTTGTCATTCCACATAAACGACAGTATGTCCCGCTGTTTACGTATATCCATATATATATATATATATATATATATATATATATATATATATATATATATATATATATATATATATATATATATATATATATATATATATATATATATATATATATATATATATATATATATATATATATATATATATATATATATATATATATATATATATATATATACGCACGCACGCACACACACACACACACACACACACACACACCACTCACACACACATACACACTGTCACCTTCCCTCCTCTCAGCCTGGGAGGAAGCTGAGAGCAGGGAAGGTGCCAGGTCATAGGGAGACAGCAGTAGATAGTGGCATGGGTATAATGACAAATATTTTTGGTAGTAAACATTGTTTAAACTAGAAGTGCAGGGGGTTACCTAGATGTGTCTCAAGCAGAACAAGAGGCCACAGACAAACCAATATCAAATCGTCCGAAAAACATCTCTGAAACAGGTTATAGGTGCGTATGTTTAAATGCAAGGAGCATAGTAAATAAAAAAACGAATTAAACATCATGGTAGAAGATATTGACCCTCACATAATTGGTATAACTGAATCATGGGCCAACATAGACATAACTGATGCTGAATTAGGATGACAGGATACGTAATATTTAGGAAAGATCGAATAGGAAGAAGGGGAGGGGGAGTTATTTTATATGTTAAAGAATCTATTCAGGCTTATGAAATAAAATTAGAAAGGGAAGCAGATTGCGATGAAGCTGTTTGGTGCAAAATTGTTTCAGGAAATTCAAAATTAACTATTGGATTAGTTTACCAAAGTCCAAACATAAATGAAGAGGACAACACAAAAAAAACGCTATAAAGGAAGTTAGTATAGGGGAATGTATCATAATGGGAGGTTTTAACCATGGACACATACAATGGAATTCTCTAGAGAGCATAGGCAGTGAGGACCAACAATTTCAATTTTTAATCCAGGATAGGTTTCTTACTCAGCACGTGCTAGAACCAACCAGGATAGAAAATGTATTAGATATAGTTTTGTCATCACAAAAAGAATTAGCGGGCAATGTAAAAATACTTGAACCATTGGGTAGCAGTGACCATAATCAAATACATTTTGACATCAATGTAAAATCAGAAAGTAAAAATAAGAAAACGAACAAGAGAAACTTCCACAAAGATAACTACAAAGATATGAGAAAATACTTATCAAAGCTAGATTGGAATAACATGCTGATGAATAAGACCACAGTTGAATGTTGGAATATTCTAAAATATGAAATTGAGAATATCATCGATTAATTTGTTCCCTTCCAAAAACAAGGAAAATGGCGTAGAAAGAAACACTTGTCAAAAGAGGCTATTAGAAAAATAGTGTTAAAACAAACTATGTGGAGGGTTTATAGGCGTACCGGAAAGGAAGAAGACTATGCAAATTACAAAGAGGCACTTAATGCAGCTACAACTGAAATCAGACAATCTAAAAGAAGCTATGAGCAAAAACTAGCATGTGACATACAAAATGACAGCAAGAGTTTTGATGCATATGTCAGGAGTAAACAAAACGTACAAGACAAGGTTGGACCTCTAGAAGACAGTGCTGGAAATACAATATCGCAGGGGTTTTTAATGGCGGAAGACCTAAATGGTTACTTCAGTTCAGTGTTTACCAAAGAAGATATTAGTTCATTACCAGTTGCTGATGCTAAATTTCACGGGGCTAAATCTGACTATTTAGGACCGTTAGTTGTAACTCCAGAAATGGTAGCTAAGAAAATAAAGGCAATGAAGGAAAATAAATCACCGGGAGTGGATGGGATTCCTCCAAAATTACTAATGGAAACAGTAGAACAAATCAGTATACCACTTGCAAGAGTATTCAACTTGTCATTAAAAGAGGGAGTTGTTCCGTTTGAATGAAAAGAAGCAAACATCATACCATTATTTAAAAAGGGTTCGAGAAATAAGTCACAAAATTACAGACCAGTGAGTTTTAACGTCAGTGATTTGTAAATTATTAGAAAGGTTAATTAAAGACCATATGGTGGACTTCCTCGTTAAGCATAAATTATTAAATTAATCTCAACATGGATTCCTTAAAACGAGGTCATGCTTAACAAATAGGTTATGTTTTTTGGAAGAAATCACAAAGTGGATAGACGTGGGATCGCCAGTAGATATTATCTACTTAGACTTTCAGAAAGCTTTTGACAAAGTGCCACATCAAATATTACTACTTAAATTAAAAGCCCATGGTGTCGGGGATAGCATAACTGACTGGATAGAACAATGGCTGACCGACAGAAGACAACGAGTTGTAGTAGATGGAGAAGTTTCAAATTGGAAATCGGTTTTCAGTGGGGTACCTCAAGGATCAGTATTAGGACCTATATTATTCTTAATATATATCAATGACTTGGACGACAGTATAACAAGTAACGTACAGAAATTTGCAGATGACACAAAACTGTTTAGAAAGGTTAATACTGATGGTGATAAACAACATTTTCAAAACGATCTAGACAGATTAGTGAAATGGTCTGAGAAATGGCAGATGTTGTTCAATTTTGGGAAATGTAAATGCCTACATACAGGACATGGGAACTTGGATGAAACTATAAAATGGGAGATACTGTTCTGGGTACTACTGTAAAAGAAAAGGACTTAGGAGTTACAATAAACGCTGATATGAAAGTGTCAGAACAGTTTGGTATTGCAGCTTCAAAGGGTAATCAAATTCTTGGATTGATTAGAAGAAACATAACATACAAGGGAAAAAAGTTAATTATACCTCTTTATAAAGCAATAGTTAGACCTTATTTAGAATACTGTATACAAGCATGAAGACTATATCGTAAGAAGGATATAGATACGCTTGAACGCATACAAAGGAGAGCAACTAAAATGATTCCAGAACTGAGAGACCTTAGTTATGAAGAAAGCCTGAAGGAATGTGGTTTAACAACTCTAGAGACAAGGAGGTTAAGAGGAGATCAAATTGAAGTTTTTAAGATATTGAATGGGTATGAAAATATTGATAGAAATATGTTTTTCTCACTCAAGAAGGATAGCAGAACTAGAGGACATAAGGTAAAATTAGTAAAGGATCAATGTATTTTGGACATCAGAAAGCACTCGTTCTCACAGAGGACAATAAATGAATGGAACAAATTGTCTACATATTGTGTAACTGCTAGCAGCGTGAATATGTTTAAAAACAAGGTTGACACATATCTAAGGAGGGCGGGTTATAAGTAGATGAACATTGTTGGACTCTCGATAAGCCAATGGCTTCCTTGTCCACTTGCCATCTGGGCCTTTGGCTTGGATGACAAATCTTGTTAAATCTTGTTAAACAAGCCCAACTTTGTTCCATCAAAAACGTTATTTATCTCAAAAGGCACAAATAATATTAAAAGCTTTATATTGTAATTTCCATACTTTACAAAGAGCAGCCCATGTGGCAGCAGTCATATATGCAACATATATTCTAGTCTTCAAGCTAACACAGTTCGCTTGCAACAAACTAGTAGCTGACGCATTATGACTTCCTCTCAGTGTTTGATTGATACTGTCAGCATACATTAGTGAATTATTGAACGCGAAGGTCCCAAAACAGGAGCACAACAAGTCGTATCGGATTGCTTGGATGTGGAATGGGCTTTTAATGCGGGATCTTAATATGCGCATAATATTACTTTCAATACTATATTGTAATTTTAAAGATAACAACGCCCGTCTTCAGAGACTTGGTTTACGGAAGGTAGCAACATCACATTGGAGACATATAATCTTGAATTACCGACGTGCATGCATTGATATTTTTTTCAAACGTAGTGCTGTCGTAGTAGAGACATGGTTGTCATTATTAATTATAAACCAAAGTCATTTGGTTAGAAATACTGTGTCTCATGCATTTTACACCTTCGTGGGTGATGTTTGTGAAAACAGACATAAACACATACGCCGACACCACACACACCCACGCGCGCATCACACAAGCGAACGCGCACGCACGCACGCACTCACGCACACAAACGTCTTCCTCGACACAAATGCTCAACAATCACGTGGCTATATCGGACTCGTCACAGTGTCAACTACTAAACGCCGCGTAGCATTCTGGCTCCATATTAAACGCACACGGACACGCAAACGCTCACTCACACGCATGCGCCCACGCCCACGCACACACATACTATGCGCATGAACGAATATCCTTTTTATTTATTCTTCCCATCTCACTTACGGTCTGCCCCTTTTCCTACTGCCCGGCTGTTTCATCGCATCTGCTTTCTTAGGTAGTCGGCCCTCCACCATCAGCACACCATCCGTTACGTCACACTTTTTATAGGCAAAACCCTGTTGTTTGGCAACTTGAGAGATACCCCTCTTTCGCTGTAATACAGTATACCGTTATGTACCACTAGCGTACTTGTAAAATACTAAACACACGAAACAGATGGTATTTTTAAGCAGTGTTGGTGTATGTGCTCAGCGGTTGCCTGCTTCGACTATATTAAATACCGGTAATTTCAAGCGCCTTTAATCAACCATCTTAAACGCGTCATACATAAACAAACTTTCAAGACAAATGTCACTACAACATGCCTGATGCGTTTCTACTCGTCGAAATGAGAATGTACACGCCATTTACATGAAATACCACTGTTTCGTTAGTGAGTAAATCACATACCGGCTGGAACATTTAACGTGTGTTTTTAAACTATCTTCGGTGAGTGGTTGGGTTTACAGAATCAGTGGTAATTTGCTTCTACTCCGGGAACAAATGTGTTCTCTGTTATGTATGAGGTCATGATTCCACAGTGGTTAGAACATCTAAATATCAATCGAGATACACTGGGTTCGAATTTTCTTGCTGCCGTTTCGAAGCTTAGACAACTTATTTCATCATCTGTTCCCTCAGCTGAATAAACGAGTAATGGTTAACAGTTATAATTCGATGCGAGGATGATCTCTGCGTGGACAGTTCCATTTGTGTGACACATAAATATTGTTAAATTCATCAACGCATAGACCTTCCATAAATGAAATCGGGCCAACACCATTAACACTATTGACGACGTTAAGTCATGTTTGGTGGATTAATGCCCTTCGTCTACTCCTTACGAGGGGCGGTAGCGCAGTGACATAGCGGATAGACGCTGGAGAAGCAGGGTTCGAATATTCTTGCTGCCATTTCGAAACGTTATCAACGTCGTTCACCCCAGTACAAGAATCACCAGAAAGAGCAGAAAGAAGACACATGACGCGCCACAGGGAAGGGTACTTTCACCCACCTACACTGTTTATCATTTTCATCAATGATATTATAAAGACATCCCCCTCTGGATCCATGGCGCCATCTATGCAGACGACCTGGCCACCTGGTGCCCACATAAGTACATCACTACAGCTGCTGTTCGAATGAAAGAAACACTTAGGCAGATCGAGCATTAGCTAATAATTGGCTGGTCAATCTTACCGTAAGTAAAAACACCTACATAATCTTGACATATTGACCTATGCCTACACAGACGGCTCAGCGGAAGAAGCAACCCGCAATGGAGGTGAATGGATTCTCTAGAATCTGAGGGAGGGACGACAGATCCAGCAATTCATCCCTACAGGAAGATACACCACAAAGTACAAAGCTGAAGCCCATGTCTTGAAGACAGCAGCTACAAGGTAGAGCATAGAGAGGCCATACAAAATAAAATCGTCATCTTCTCTGATGCACTGTCGGTGATGCAGGCACTATCCAACCCCCAAAACAAGGAACTCAACGTCACTGCCAGTGCCGTATCTGTACTGCAGAACGCAACAGACAGACAGTGATCCAGTGGATACCAGTGCATTGCAACATCCCGGTAAACGAGGAAGTGGACAGATTGGCAAAGAAAGGGGAAAACTGGATCAAGAGGAGAGGGATGTAAAAACCACCGGGTATCACAAGGGAAGAAGATATTGCTGAAACAACATCCCAACTACAGAATTGATAACAACTTTAACCAGCTCTCCAGAGAAGACCAGGTGATAATCGGGCGCATGGGGACAGGAAACTGCAGACTCAGGCACCATTTGCACACAATTGGAGACATACGTGTGTCTTTATGGCATGATTCCGATGATAGTGGAACACCTGCAATAGTGCACTACATACCAAGACGAGAGGAAGGCAACCAGGCATACAGAAACACTATTAAAATAAAACATATTTGGCATACTGGAGGATCTGCAGCGCACAACGACCTTCCTACGAAGAACCGGAGTCCCTGTATGAGGTTTTGATGAAGAAGTTCATACCATGTTGTCTCTCTTCACTCAGCTGAATACATGATACCGGACTACAGACATAGGTGGATATTTGATTGCATATTATTCCCGCAATAAATGCAGAATGGCTGAACATTTTCCAGAGTAATTGTGATAGCGTTGGAATGAACAGACCTGCGACGGTGGTGAAGTATAAAGCGCTTTGATAAATCCCAAGGAGTGGATGCCGCATTCTGTAAGAACGTTCCTTTATCATACAATACGTAAATATGACCAAACTACATTGTGTAAGAACGTTCATTTATCATGCAGTACATACATATGACCAATATACATACTGTAAGAACGTTCCTTTACCATATAATACATACATTTGTCCGATCTACATTCTGTAAGAACGTTCCTTTACCATATAATACATACATTTGTCCAATCTACATTCTGTAAGAACGTTCCTTTACCATACAGTACATACATATGACCAATCTACATTCTGTAAGAACGTTCCTTTACAATATAATACATACATTTGTCCAATCTACATTCTGTAAGAACGTACATTTACTAGACAGTACATACATATGACCAATCTGCATTCATAAACCACATCCGATCCACTGTTTCTGAGTTCAACAAATGTAAACGTTTTACTTCACGTGACTTGTTTTATTTTAATTATCCGTTCGAAGTTTCGCGGACTAAGTTGAGGGTTACAATGAATTACCCAGGTAAATAAACGGATTTCTTTGACAGTTTACGGTCTCATGTATCAAACTGGTATTTTTTAAACATGGCCCCAAACATACTCGCAAAAAACAAGGTCGTCCCTACTTAAAGCTTCGGACGTTTTCTATTATTTAAAGGTTTTCTTAATGATACTTTCCATCAGCGTTCTATTGAGCTTTGAACACAACTTTCAAATGGGATTTGTTGCCAGGCAGCACTTGATAGCGGAAAAGTGAAATAACAGGATCAGTGCTGCTGTGGTATTGCTGCATTATCTATTTGAGCAGTTGTCACCAGAATCGGCTGGTGATTAAGATGTGCTTATCAGCTTTATATTTGTGGGAGCGGGTGTCTGTTTTGACATCAACAAATTATGTAACGCGCTTTTGCGAACACCAGTCACGCTTAGTGTGCAATAAATAAAAACCGTGCACGACAATTTTCGTCCAGGCACACTTGTGTGTCATTGTTTAATGTAATGTCAATTGACTGCGGCGGCTCTGCTCGAGCAACTGCAGCAATAGGCACGCTATCAACGCAGGATACTGCTGTGTCGCTTTGTCAAGTTGGCTTTAAACTTGTCTTCCATGCTTGCGTTAACCGAGCCATTCGTAGGTTTTAACAAATAGTTATCTTCTACGGAAGACCGAACACGTTCACCTGTCTGAGCTGCCACGTCGTTTGCATTATAAGGAATCATCGTTTGTAATTACTACCTTTGGAACTGTATTGATAATCATTATGTTGGATGCAGTGTGACACCGAATCTTGTAATCGGCCACAAATGTAGCGCTTCACTTCACGTTGATGCTAAATCAACGGACAAATTCCACTCGTACATTTTCAAGGAACCAATTTTACGTTTCGCGCTTAGCACTCGCAATTGTAACAATCTGACGAGTTTTCAGTATTCGGCATGTTTACTTCAAACATCCCCTTCTGGGGCTAAAGTAGGAGTGTGGTGCTTGGGAGCAGAGAAAAGGTGCATAAATTGTTAACATTGGAAATAATACATAAAAAAATAGTGCAATTAAAATGCAGATGTCCTCCTCATAGACGAATGGGGTGAGCTAGAGGGGCACAATAGACGCTAGCTAGTTGGAAGGGGTGATTGGAGGGGAGTATTATTATTTCAGTGGGGGTAGATTCCAGGCTCTTATGACTCTAGGATGAAACGAATATGTTTATGTATTGAAGCGTGCTTGCATTTGTATATATTTATCAAAATCGCTGTTTCTTGTATGGGTGCATGGGACTATAAGATGTTTTTGGCATAGAAATATATAGGAGGATATGTTTAGTTTTGTAGACAAAAAATTACTTGGTGTTGTAATCTTCGTTGTTCTAATGTTTGCCAGCCAAGTTTGTGTTGTAAGTGTGTGACGCTTTTTGTACGGCGGTGGTCATTAAGGGCAAATCGAGCGGCGCTTCTTTATATTTTCTCCAGGGTGTCAATGCTAGTTTGGGTATGTGGATTACATGCTGGTGCTCCATATTCTAAATTGGGTCTTACAAACATATTGTAGGCTGTCTCCTTTACGTTTGGTTTAGCTGGATGGAGTGTTCATTTGAGTAGGCCAGGTGTTTATTCCAGGACAGTATATATTATGTGATTATGCCTAGGTATGGATACGAATTTACTCGAGAAATAGGCTGGTTTAAGTATTTTGGCATTTTGATGCATTGAATTTCTTTTGCCATTTGTTTGACCAGTTTTTTAGTTTTTGAATGTATGTTTGTAGTATGACATGGTCTGCAGGTGAGCGAATCTCTCTATAAATAATTGAGTCGTCAACAAAAAGTCGTATGTTGGAGTGAATTGTGTTAATGATATCATTTATATACAGTATACAGAGGACAGGGCAAAGGACGGAAACTTGGGGTACACCAGAAATGACATTTGCTGGAGACGAGTGGGGACCATTTATTGTTATGCACGCAATGTATATGAGTTCGTCACATTGCAATCGACGTGTGGAATAGGACTGTTTCTTCTTCATAGTCAGCCGCCTCGTTATGCCGAGCAATTCTGCTAACGTGTCTTGTTTCTCCTCTTCCAGGAGACTGTACAGAGACGAGACAAGCTCTCGTCAAATAACTTATCTCAGTGTCTCGCATATGTATAAATATATCAATATAAAATTTCGCACATACATTTATATGTATGTGTGTTATTGAAACAAATACGATTAATTTGTATTCTAACATGTTTTATTACGAATATACAGAAGTTAAACAATGGTATTATGTTACTATCAACATATATCGGAGAGAAAACCTGACAAATATTCTCGCTCAAGCAGATTTTAAGTTATTGGTATTTTAGGTAGACAAAAATCGTCATGATTTCCAAAAAATAAAACATTACTGAATCCCCCAAATTTTAAATGGTCATAACTTAAAAAAACTATTCGAGCTACAACTTTGTGATTTGACACGTGTGGTTATATTTGCGTATAAATAATTTGTTTTCTTCTTCAAAGATTGTGAATTCTACCTGCATACATTCATTTGTTCGGTGGGCGTTCACGAGCACGACAGCGAGCTTCTACCTCCTCTTTCGCCCGTTCAACTTTCAGCTCGGGCGGCTTCTTCCTCCTCTTTCGCCTGTTCACGAGCCAATCCACGTTCAGCTCGGGCGGCTTCTTCCTCCTCTTTCGCATGTTCACGAGCCAATCGACATTCAGCCTGGGCGGCTTCTTCCTCCTCTTTCGCCTGTTCACGGGCCAATCGACGTTCAGCTCGGGCGGCTTCTTCCTCCTCTTTCGCCTGTTCACGAGCCAATCGACGTTCAGCTCGGGCGGCTTCTTCCTCCTCTTTCGCCTGTTCACGAGCCAATCCACGTTCAGCTCGGGCGGCTTCTTCCTCCTCTTTCGCCTGTTCACGAGCCAATCCACGTTCAGCTCGGGCGGCTTCTTCCTCCTCTTTCGCCTGTTCACGAGCCAATCCACGTTCAGCTTGGGCGGCTTCTTCCTCCTCTTTCGCCTGTTCACGAGCCCATCGACGTTCAGCTCGGGCGGCTTCTTATTCCTCTTTCGCCTGTTCACGAGCCAATCCACGTTCAGCTCGGGCGGCTTCTTCCTCCTCTTTCGCCTGTTCACGAGCCAATCCACGTTCAGCTTGGGCGGCTTCTTCCTCCTCTTTCGCCTGTTCACGAGCCAATCCACGTTCAGCTTGGGCGGCTTCTTCCTCCTCTTTCGCCTGTTCACGAGCCAATCGACGTTCAGCTCGGGCGGCTTCTTCCTCCTCTTTCGCCTGTTCACGAGCCAATCGACGTTCAGCTTGGGCGGCTTCTTCCTCCTCTTTCGCCTGTTCACGAGCCAATCCACGTTCAGCTTGGGCGGCTTCTTCCTCCTCTTTCGCCTGTTCACGAGCCCGTCGACGTTCAGCTCGGGCGGCTTCTTATTCCTCTTTCGCCTGTTCACGAGCCAATCGACGTTAAGCTCGGGCGGCTTCTTCCTCCTCTTTCGCCTGTTCACGAGCCAATCGACGTTCAGCTCGGGCGGCTTCTTGTTCGTCTTGAACCAATGCTTGAAGATCGGCACATGTTATTGCATGTCTCTCACCAATCTCTACTAGTTTAGACAAATCCATAATTACAATATAATGTCAAACAAAGATAATTCACAAATGGGAAATTGTAATCCCAAACTGAAGCCAAACATACTTTAAACTAGTGTGAGCTACGCTCCAACACTATATTAATCTCTTGCAAGATTAATCAGCAAATATATCGCGGATTTCTGAATTAATGTGACAACCAACCCCTCACAGTAAATAAATAAGATCGACCATGTCCCATACTTAATCATACAAATGCTACTTGACATATAGTCCAATGTCAAAATCTCTCAAAGTAATGAAATATTCACTTACCTTGTCTTACGCGACTGTTTCTCTCCTACAGCTGCATATTCTCCTTCTACTAAGATTGGCACAAGCCACTTGCAAAATGCACAAACGATTATTCATTCAATGAATTAACGTTACCAATAATGGAATAATTATACATACCCAGAAATTCTTATATAAAAAGGGTATATTGAATCACGCCAAATTTGCTAGCCAAATTCGATCTGGGCTGAAACGACACGGGGCGCGGACAGCTACGCTACCCTACAATGGGTCTCGTCTCTAGCCACATAAATAAACGTATGCTTTATAGTTGGAAAGCGCAGTTAATTTCACTGGCAAGTGTTACCATGATCATTTGTGAAATCATTCAGACACACACACAGCGTTGAACAAAGTACTAAATATACCACATACTTGATCCGATCCGCGAACGAGCCCCCAAGTATATCAGTGATTTCTGTGTAGGTCCGCGCAAAGTGGCTCAAAACTAGGGAAGAGCCGGACTTAGATTAAGCTCAACATACGAGTGTAAGAAATGTCCACAAATGTTAAATAACACCAAAGGAAGAAACATGAATATGTTTATAATGAACCAAAACCTAATTGAAACGGTACAAATGAAATAAAGAAACTAACTCTAGTTCAGGTTGTCAATAAACTTGAACCAAATAAAAACCTACGTTTACTTTAACGTTCACCGTTGAAGCTATTCCCCTTCAATACAGACACCACAGACATCAGCGTTAACCAATTCTTCACCAGCAGAAATGCGTAATTCACACTTATAATACAATATTCCGAAAATAAAATAACCAGACAAGCGTGCCTTATGATGCACAAAGTCAACGATACCCTTCGCGTCACTCTGCTGGGTTGAATAGAACGATAACTGATGTGGCCGTCAGTCGCATGATCTCACCGCCAGCTGAATACGCAGGCGGTACGGGTCTCGTTCGGCCGCAGTGATGTCGAGTTTGTTGCCGGCTGGACGATAGTAGGCCGGATGTGAATAGATCGTGGAGACGGCGACGTTTCGTGACGACGGCTGACACGGAAGCACTGGAGTCGCGCGCGCGGGAAAGGCAACTGAACAATCGGCAATAAAAATAAATAAACATATACGACCTGGTCCCATTACGTTGATACCCTTTTACTATAATGTACCACGCTAAAACATCATGGGTACAATTATAGCATAACCTGTTCATGCCCCACGCCTAACAATAAACTTCCAATGTGGGCTCCCACACAACACTTGGAGTGCTTCAACACCATCGATAGGCCAACAGATGAAAAACGCTGTTTCAATGATTGTATCAATGTGTTCGATCCTACGAACGCATAGTTCACAGCGATTTGTGGTACTACTGAAAAAACTTGTGTATTGGATCATCTGCCTGCTAATCAACTAAGGGACAATATCAACAGTATTGTGTCGGTCATCACAATGATTACATATACTTCCATGGATAAGGCAGTGATGCAAAGGGCGCTTAAGCATGCAATTGTCCATCCATCGATAGAGAAGCCATCACTTGACAATGATAACATGAGCAATTATCGACCAGTGAGTAACCTCACACAGTTATCCAAGGTAATTGAGAAAGTAGTCATGCTGAGGATAATAACGCACGTTTCTGATCAGCAAATGGTTGAGAGTTTTCAGTCCACGTATCGAAAGAAACATTCGACTGAAACCGCGCTACTGTAGATTACAAGTGCCATCAAAACAGCCACGGACAACAAACAAGGAACAACTTTGGTTCTCGTTGAATTTAGTGCGGCGTTCGACACAATCAACCATGACATCTTGATTAGGCGATTACTTTTGCGTTACGGCTTCGTTGGCAAAGCACTAGACTGGATTATATCGTATCTGCAAGAGCGGACGCAGCGAATAATAATCGGTGGCCAATCATCGAGTAAAACTACCCTAACGGCGGGTGTCTTCTGTCCTTGAGCCACTGTTCTTTTCACTGTACGTCCAGCCTATTGGAGACATTATTCGAGCCCATGGCCTATTCTTTTACCACGATGCTGATTACTTACAGATCTACTCACACTTCGACCTGAATCCAACCGCTTTGCCGGCAAATCGAGGATTGTTTGGATGACATAAAACAATGGATGGAATGGAATCATATGAGTATGAATGACAGCAAGATAAAGTATCATACAATTCCACCCAAGTCTGTGACTACACTTGTTGACGGCAGTGTGATTCGTGTTGGTGTTTCTACAATCACAATTTCGCGATGTGTTCGAAATATCGGTGTCTTCATTGGCAGGCACCTAGATATGAAAAAGCGTGTGTCTCAAACCCGTCAGTGCATGTTCATTATGCATCCGACACATCAATCAAATCAGCCGTTTTTTGCCCAAACCGACAAAGGAACGTGTATTCAATGCAATCATCATATCGCGGCTTGACTACTGCAATGCACGGCACGTCTACAGTTAACTTTGTGTGTCTGCAAAGAATACACCATTTGGCTGCCATATTGATTATGCCTCGTCCACGCAGTGACAGCGCCAGGCCCCTATTACAAGAACTTCACTGGCTGCCCGTGGCATGCTGAGTCGATTTCAAGAAACTGGTACTTACATACAAAACCATGCATGACGAAGCGCCAGTGTATATGTGTTAACTCGTGCGCCCATATCAACGAACACGAGCACGCCGCTCTGCCAGCAGTAACAATTTGGAAGTGAAGCGCATTCTTACCAAGGCTGGGGGCAGCTCGTTTGCAGTGGCTGCGTCGTTTCTGTGGAACACTTTACCTAACTTTATTAAAACCTATAACACTCTCGCCAGCTTCAAATGTCGACTTTGTTTGTGGTGTGTGTTGTGTGTGTATGTGTGATGTGTGTATGTGTGGTGGTGTGGGTGCGGGCTTATGTGCATGTGCGTGTATGTTTGCGGTGTTTGAGCGTGTGGTGTGTGTATGTGCGTGCATACGTGTGTGCGAGTGTGTATATGTTTGTGTGTGGTGTGTGAGTGTGTGTGTGCGTGTGTGTGCGTGTGCGTGTGCGCGTGTGTGTATGTGTTTGTGTGCCATGGTGTAATGTTGATGATATGTTGGAATGTAGTATAGCACCGCGCGGTGAATTGTTGCAGAATAAAGAAATAAATAATAATAGTTCCTTTGCTTTTAACGACTCGGCGCGGATAAAAGGATAGCCATACATCGCATGCGACAGAACTTAAATTTTTATTTAGTATTTAGTAGGTGGATCTTGACCTCCTCCTCCCCTTTGCACGAATGAGATAATGTCGACAATTGGGAATGGCCCCTAGCACGCAGTAGACACATTCATTGGGAGCAAGTCATCGTGGCTTATAACTAATACTCGTACAAACGTCTGCGCTGAGACAGAACGGCGTGGTATATGTGTTTGAAAAGATTCCATTATTACCCGACCTGTACGTTAAAATATCAAGCGGGGATGTCTCCATCGAGAACGAGAGGTGGTAATTCCGTCAAGCAAACACCAAAGGTGTAATATTTTATAAGTATTTCTTCTTTGTATAGTGCATCTTATACATACACGCTTTCGTTGCCTTTAATTTCACAGAGCGCAATATGTTGTAAGGAGAATCATTAGCATACCATATTATATTTGAATACTAACACATGTTGAAGCAAACAATCTAATGTGTGGAGATGTGTGAGTAATGTAATAATTGTAACGTGTGCCGTCTAATCTCGTAAGACATATAAGAAAAACAGCATAAATGTCTCAAAATAACGCAGTTAATCCAGTAGCAGTAATCAAATGGTTATTTGACAAAACGTGATATTTGTATTGACATTTTTATTGGTACGTTTCCCCATAACATACATTGCTTTAGTCTTGAAACGGTCATGCCAGTTTATGCATTGTAAAGGTCACTTAAACAACCATAACCCATAACATATCGTGCGATATCGATATTAGGTATGTTCCATGATGGTGAGGCTACTTTCAATAATGTAAGATACAAAACATGAGTGTCATAACTCTAAGATAACATTATAATATCGAAAACACTAATATGCATTATAATAAAATTTCAACCGTTTTTTAAGGTGTCCATTAGGCCATATTTTGTTCATGGTGCCCATTCATACGTTGCTCCCTTTTCTTTTTCTAACACAACATTATTGCACATTTTTATGTTTTACACTCGTGTGTCTTATGATGCTTCTGAAATCGAACACTGCATGATGGTAATGTCATATTTCCACCATGGTAATCATTACGCATTTTTACTGCCTCATTTCGCATCCAAAAACACGTGTTACACTCTTCTGCGTCATATCAAAACTATTCTGCATTATTCTAACAAAGTCTATCAAAAAGCTAGTAGAAACTGTTGTAAGTGAACTGTATAATTGAAGCCTAGGATACATATTGCATATATGACTGTTGCCACATGGGCTGCTATTTGTAAAGTAGTCGATCTAATAATGTTTTGTTATCGACGTAATTGACAGACAGAGCAGTGATGACATACATCAATGTTCTCATGAAGCCATTTAATATCAACATTCAGAGGTGTGATAGATTCACACTAATACCAACTTTATGGCAAATAAATATATATATATATATATATATATATATATTGTGTTCAACAAGACCACAATTCAGCGGGCAGCCAATATATATATATATATATATATATATATATATATATATATATATATATATATATATATATATATATATATATATATATATATATATATATATATATATATATATATATATATATATATATATATATATATATATATATATATATATATATATATATATATATATATATATATATATATATATATATGACTCTACTGAATCCACTTGACAATCGCTTTTCCTGCATAGCTTCCTAGCCAAAGACCACTTCCACATAAATAAGTATTACAGCGTTATTATAATTTTATCGCTGTACTGGTGAATCAGGATTTCACGGTTTATTAGCAAGTATGACGCAGTACGCATTACCGAAAGAATATAATGGCAAACTGATGCTGATGCATGGATTCTACGTGTAAACTAATGTTTATATTTAGTAAATTTTACGACTATACGGGCACAGTACATTGTAATCCTGCTATGATTCGATACAGTTTTGTATTTGTACGAGTGTTTAAACAGTTTTGCATTCACCTAAATTGTGATATAGTTCAATCGTTTGACGCAAATTGGAATATTTAATGTATTACACGAACTACACATATTTCCTAGTTTCTTCCCATACGTCATATATTTTGCGAGCCATCAAGGTAAAATCAATATTTGGTAATTAATCATAGTGGTATAGGTGTTAAATATTTAAAAGTTATGCACATTTGGAATATCAAATAAGTTCGTAGTGATCTATAATGAGGCTTCTGATGAAGTTACGTAGACTGATGGCGTACACATGATCGTATTATAATTATAATGTTAATGCTGGTCTTATTCAGTTGTTTCGGAGTTCAATTATGACGTCAGCATAAGATTGACTGGTTAGGATGACAATCGTTTCACATCGCGGGAAACATGTTGCACTGTTTCTGTCCTTTCCACAATAACAAGTGTGTACTAGTTGGAATCATTCGCAGCATGCAATGTGTACCATGTTTTCTTGTCACATCAACCACACCAAGGAACAGGACACACAGAAGAACGCTCACTTCACAGCAACCAAGAAACAGGTGTCACTGAAATAGTATGCATATTTGCATGTATAGCTTATATTACTGCGGTATACAACGTCAGAGACATAACCCGACGAACTTCTTCATGTTTGACTCTGTTGACTTACTAGCCTGTTCAGTTATTGTGGCTCGAACTACCTCTAACTGCTGCAGCGTGATATATAGTACACTAGAAGGTCACGTCTAACGGTACAATGCTGCAAGCAGCTCGCGTTTGATTGGATAATACGTTATTCCCTGATGACATCAGTTAATGACATCAGTTATTTTATAGTCAATGTTGATGAAGACAACCAGTACTCCTATCTTCTTGCAGATCCCCGATGTACGTTGCAGAATTGGGTCACATATGGTGGGGGTGGATCATCTACCAAGAAACTCTGATCGATCGTGATGCGGTGGAATAGGCAGTACAAATGGACTGTGAGAAACTCTTCCCGTGAATTCAGATGAATGTTATGCAGTTGTCCTTCCTTTGTGGTTGCTTTTCTGGAGAGGTTGGTTTTGTGAGTTTCTGTATATTATGTTGGTCACAATGTAACCACTGCGAGTACCAAGCGTGAAATGCAAAATTGATTCCTTGACAATGTACGAATGAGATTTGTCGTTAATTTAGCTCCAACGTGAGGTGAAGCGCTACGGTTGTGGCCGATTACAAGATTCGGTGTCACACTGCATCTAACAAAATGTTTATAAATACAGTTCCGAAGGTAGTGATTAAAAACGATGATTCCTCATAATGCAAACAACATGGCAGCTCAGACAGGTGAACGTGTTCGGGCTTCCGGATAATATAAATATGTGTTACAACCTATGAATGGCTCGGTTAGCGCAAGCACGGAGGACACGTTTAAAGCTTGACTTGACAAATGCCACTGTCAGCTAGTAAGTGGTGTAGTGACGACAAAGCGACACAGCAGTATACTGCGTTGATAGGTGCCTATTGCTACACTTGTTCGAGCAGAACCGTCTCAGTCAATTGACATTACGTTAAACAATGACACACAGGTGTGATTTGGCGAAGATTGTCGTGCACGGTTTTTATTTATTGCACACTTAGCGTGACTGGTTCTTGCAAAGCGCGTGACGTCATTTGTTGATGTCAAAACAGACACCTGCTTATGCAAATATAAAGCCATTAAGCATATTTTTATCACCAGCCTATTCTGGTGTTTTCACGAGACCGTGATCTGTTAAACAAATTATGTTTGTAAACCATTGTAAACCTTATTTCGCGAAACTTTGAACGGGTAATTCAAATAAAACACATCACATGCTCGTGATGTAAAACGCTTACATTTGTAACACTTAGTAACAGTGGATCGGATGTGGTGTGTGACTATGGATTTGTCGTACGTATGTATTGTATGTTAAAAGTATGTTCTAATAGATCGCGGCATCCAGTCCTTGGGACTTCTCAAAGCGCTTTACACTTCACCCCTCACAGACCTGTTCATTCCAACGCCATCTTAATTTATCTAGACAGAATTCAGCCACGCTGCAATTATTGCCCGAGTACTATGCATTCACGTATCCTCCTCTGTCTGTAGTCAGGTATCATGTATACAGCTGTGTGACGAGATACAACATGGGGTGAACTTCTTCTTCGTTGAACGTTCATAGAGGGAATCCGGTTCCTTGTATGAAGGTCGCTGTGCGCCGCAGATCCTCCAGCAGGCAAACGATGTTTTCCTTTGTTTGGTGTTTCTGTAGATCAGGTTGTCTTACTCTCGTTTTTATGTATAGCACAATCACACAGGAGGTGTTCCACTGCCATTGGAGCCACGCCACGAATACACATGACTGTGTCTCCAATGTGTAGCTTTGTATGCAAATGGTGCCTCTGTCTATAGTGTCTAGTCTTCAGGCGCCCCACCTGGTCTTCCATGGACAGCTGGTAAAACTTGTTCTCGATGTTGTAGCTGGGATTTTGTTTCAGCCATCTCTTCTTCTACTTGTGATACTCAATTTTGTTTGTTCTTTGTAAGTGACCTCCCGCTCCTCTTGATCCAGTTTCCCCCCTTCCTTTGTCAATATGTCCACTTCCTTATTTCCCGTGAAGTTGCAGTGAGCTGGGATAAACTAGAACACTTTATGTCCGTAAGCGTTATGCAGTAAAAACACGGCACTGGCAATGACGATGAGGTCTTTGTTTTGTTATTTGGATAGTGTCTGCATCATCGACAGTGAATCAGAGAAGACGACGACTTTATTTTTTATAGTCTCTCTCTCTCTCTCTCTCTTTCCAGTCATGGGCTTCAGCTTTTTAATTTGTGGAGTATCTTCATGTAGGGATGACCTGCTGGATATGTCGTCCCTCCTTCAGATTCAAGAGAATCCTCCACCTCCATTGCGGATGGCTTCTTCCGCTGAGCCGTCTATGTGTGCATGGGTCCAGATGTCATGGGGTAATTTTGCTCAATGAATTACATGCCTTATTGTCTGCACATGACTGGATTCCCTTCTTCATGATGCGTGGCCTACTGTCCCTAATGAGTGGAAACTTGGTCCTCTTCCAGCAAGGGAGTGTACAGTGCCTTGGAATTGACTTGTTCATGTGGTCTACGAGCTCTGAGTCCTTCCTCTTCAGCATTCGTACTTGTTGGATGAAGCTGCATCGCTTCAGTCTGTCTTTAGTTAGAGTATATATCCTGTTGTGCGTGGTTTTCCAGTCGCGAGAACTTGGCAGATTGCGTAAGCAGTCTTGTGTCTCTCCTTTCTTCCATGGATTGCAGTCCAGTGAGTGTTTCCAAGGAATTTAGAGATGTTGATCTCAGGGCCCCAGTTATGATTATTGAGGCCTGAATATGAACCTTGGAGACTCTCTGGAAGTTTGTTTTGCAGCTCTCCCCCAGGAAGGTTTTCCTTACTCCAGCACTGGTCTGATGCATCCCTTGTAGAGCTTCTTTTGAATGCTGTGATTTGCTTCCCAGAACGAACCTGATAGCTTTTTCATTGCTGCCATGAGCAGGTTAGCTCTTCTGTTGAACTGATATATTTGTTTATTCCAGGTCATCCTCCAGTCATAGGTCATCCCAAGGTAAGTTGATGTTTCATCAAGGGATTATTTGTGGCCAATGATCTGCATGTTGGCTTTTTTGGCGAGACTGAAGATTGTGTAGTTGATTTTCCTTATGCTACGGTTGACCAGCCAAGTATTCGTCCAATGCCCGATCTTCCCGAGTGTTTCTTTCATCCGGACAGTAGCTGTTGTGATGTACTCTTGTGTGTAAAAGGTCGTATTCATAGATGGCGCTATGGATACAGCGAGGCATGTCCTTTAGAATAGTATTGATGAAAATGATAAACAGTGTAGGTGAAAGCACCCCTCCCTGTGTCAATTTCGAAAAAGCAGCAAGACGATTCGAACCCTGGTTCACCGGCGTTCTATCCGCTACGTTACAGCACTACCGTGCGTGCGTGCATGCGCGCGCGTGTATTTGTGTATGTGAGTGGGTAATGTTTGCATGCCTGCATGTGTGCGTACGTACGCATGTACGTTTTGTGCGCGTGTGTGTGTGTGTTTGTGTGTGCGCGCGTGTGCGCGTGTGTATGTGCGTACGTACATATGTGCTTGTTATGTTTGAATAGCTGCATGAATATATAGCTGCATACAAATATAAATAGATTGTCATATGGAGCCATCTCCCCTGGAAAGATCAGATCTGAGGGATCACCCCTCCGGTCTGCCTTGCCTCGTTCTGGACAAACGTTCGTACTTCATATTCCCCAATGGTCTGACCATGCGGTTTTTGGTCTTAATATGTTATAGTCAATCATTTGCTCCAATTTTCCCCGATGATTTCCTTCGCAGCTGATGATGTTGTCGAAATGTATACACGTGTGCATATGTACATGTGTGTATACATCCACATCACACGTGTCCTTCAGGTCCATCGCCGGTTTACGATGACCCGACGTGAATACTTCCTTGAAGGGCCACGCAAAGGTGTTCCACGAATGACAGGAAATCAACGCAAAGTAACATTAGTTGGAGAACTGTAATGTATTATCCAAGACACTTGCCATTGTCTGATATATAATTCATATTATTGTGTTTGCTTGTTTGTTTGAAATATAGTTAGACAACAATGACAACATAAACAGTAAGAACGCTAGCACTTGGAGAATTTTACATTATGAAATTACGCGTCGTTACAAGTATGTTATATCAACCATGTATCAACATGTAAATGTATGCATCTTAAGCACTACTGGTATTCTAAAACATACTAAGTGTTGAAACAACTGTTATAAAAAGCAAACACGTTATGGATTAGTGTGATCTCGTAACGTGCATAATGGCATTGTTTTGACGTTGGAAATATGTGATGATGCCTAGTGCATACAAACACAGTTATACTAAATGTTGCCTTTTGTCTCATCTACTTAATTACGTAACTTAGTGAACTATGAAACTTTACGTCAAACAATGCAAAGTGGCATTGCTATTGCGTTAGTAGTGAATGAATATATGTATCATAATGCTAATTGTTAGCTTGTAACATTGAACGTTTTAAATTGAGTTTATATAAATAATTGAGTTGTAATTTTCTTGTTTCATTATACATCAGTGATACATACACTACCCTTCTTTGTGAAATGGCATCAATATTTGAATTTCCTACATAAATGTTTATGTAGTATTGAGCTGAATATTACCTTGTGATGTGACTCTCTGATCAAGCGAGTAGTGTAATTAATATATTATAAAGGTTGTCGTGTAATCATCTAATGGTGACCCATATATTTATGATATATTCATTGCGAGCATTCTCGAAAATAATACACACGTTTATAAGTATAGAGTTAAGTTGCGTTTTGCTTTGCTTATAATTGCTTATAATGTGTGTGTGTGTGTGTGTGTGTGTGTGTGTGTGTGTGTGTGTGTGTGTGTGTGTGTTTGCGTGTGCGTGTGTGTGTGTGTGTGTTGTGTGTGTGTGTGTGTGTGGGTGTGTGTGTGTGTGTGTGTTTGTGTGTGTGTGTGTGTGTGTGTGTTTGTGTGTGTGTGTGTGTGTGTGTGTGTGTGTGTGTGTGTGTGTGTGTGTGTGTGTGTATTGCTTATATAACATATCTTTGTTACTCGGTGTATAAACATATTTAAAAAAAATCATTATATTGGCGCTTTCGTGTGTATTTTTTTGGTTGTCGTCCGTGAAATTCAGACTTGTTGATTCGAGTCGCACAGGCTGACTCGAGTAAACATTAAGTTTAATATTCTAAGTACTGCTAAATATTACTGAAAATCATGTTGTTTAAACATATGAAATATTCTTAAACAATCACGCCACTCAAACTGTCAAATAAATTAATAAAGCTACAATTGATCGGCAAGCTAAATTAAACTAAAGTAAACAAGAAAAAAAAATCATTCAGTTAAGTTACTGCTTTGCACATCATGACTTCAGCCAGCAGAACGGATTTTATTCACTTCTTTTTTTGTCGCTACTGGCAACGCGCCAATTCAAACCGTATTCGCTTTATTGTCACCGCCAGCCTCCATTAAAGCGCCGCTGCTCTACTCCAAAGTGGGTCAACCGTAATACATCATTACGGGGAGAATAATGTAGCAGTACTGTTGTGTCATTTTTCGCACTCGAATGTTGACTAGAATCTCATTTGCAGAGTGTCGCAGTGTTCACAGCTAAAGTTTTTGAAAGTTAAATCAAGAAAGCATTTAACTTTTCGGAAGAAACATATGCCATCGACACACAAGAAAACATAGAGAGCTACGTGTCCAGAGTATACAGTTATTGTGATTGTGTAAACATTGGTTTTGGCTTTGATCAATTAATGTTTTGATCACAACGATATATGATACAGGGCAAACGCCATATGACATATGTAGTTTAGTATTCATAGTCATACAAAAGAAATAAGAAGCAATGGAACGTGAATATCCCAGGACGATTTGTCTCATGATTCAACTGATCGAAGTTATTACGGATATTATCTTTGAAGTGTTACAGTTTCTTTCGTTTGTATGGTTGTTTGAGGGACTCTGGTTGTCCGAACATGTTCGTTTTGCGCCATCCCTGTCACTGTTGGTGCTGCCATCTAACGGACAGTTTGTATTAACATATCGCATATGTTGTACCTGACGCAATCAATGCTGTCATGAACACATGCTATGTGGGCCAGTTCATAGCTAATGACGGGGGTAGTTGAGTGATATGTAATGTCTGAGGGATCCAGCACTTCATGAGGGTGGGGTGTCGCATGTATGAGAAAGGGGCGTTTTTGGCAGCGTTGAACGTAATAACGGGTCGGGCGGCTTCTTATTCCTCTTTCGCCTGTTCACGAGCCAATCGACGTTAAGCTCGGGCGGCTTCTTCCTCCTCTTTCGCCTGTTCACGAGCCAATCGACGTTCAGCTCGGGCGGCTTCTTGTTCGTCTTGAACCAATGCTTGAAGATCGGCACATGTTATTGCATGTCTCTCACCAATCTCTACTAGTTTAGACAAATCCATAATTCCAATAGAATGCCAAACAAAGATAATTCACAAATGGGAAGCCATGCATACTTTAAACTAGTGTGAGCTACGCTCCAACACTATCTTAATCTCTTGCAAGATTAATAAGCAAATCTATCACGGATTTCTGAATTAGTGTGACAACCAACCCCTCACAGTAAATAAATAATATCCACCATGTCCCATACTTAATAATACAAATGCTACTTGACATATAGTCCAATGTCAAAATCTCTCAAAGTAATGAAATATTCACTTACCTAGTCTTACGCGACTGTTTCTCTCCTTCAGCTGCATATTCTCCTTGTACTAAGATTGGCACAAGCCACTTTGCAAAATACACAAACGATTATTCATTCAATGAATTAACGTTACCAATAATGGAATAATTATACATACACATAAATTCTTATATAAAAAAGGGTATATTGAATCACGCCAAATTTGCTAGCCAAATTCGATCTGGGCTGAAACGACACGGGGCGCGGACAGCTACGCTACCCTACAATGGGTCTCGTCTCTAGCCACATAAATAAACGTATGCTTTATAGTTGGAAAGCACAGTTAATTTCACTGGCAAGTGTTACCATGATCATTTGTTAAATCATTCAGACACACACACACAGCGTTGAGCAAAGTACTAAATATACCACGTAATTGATCCGATCCGCGTAATAGCCGCCATGTATGTCAGTGATTTATGTGTAGGTCCGCACAAAGTGGTTCAAAACTAGGGAGGAGCCGGACTTAGATTAAGCTCAACATATGAGTGTAATAAATGTCTACAAATGTAAAATAATACCAAAGTAAGAAACATGAATATGTTTATAATGAACCAAAACCTAATTGAAACGGTACAAATGAAATAAAGAAACTAACTCTAGTTCAGGTTGTCAATAAACTTGAACCAAATAAAAACCTACGTTTACTTTAACGTTCACCGTTGAGGCTATTCCCCTTCAAGACAGACACAACAGACATCTGTGTTAATCAATTCGTCACAAGCAGAAATGCGTAACTCACACTTATAATACAATGTTCCGAAAATAAAATAGTCAGAGAAGCGTGCCTTATGACGCACAAAGTCAACGATACCCTTCGCGTCACTCTTCTGGGTTGAATAGAACGATAATTGATGTGGCCGTCGGTCGCATGATCTCACCGCCAGCTGAATACGCAGGCGGTACGGGTCTCGTTCGGCCGCAGTGACGTCGAGTTTGTTGCCGGCTGGACGATAGTAGGCCGGATGTGAATAGATCGTGGAGACGGCGACGTTTCGCGCGCGCGCGGGAAAGGCAACTGAACAATCGGCAATAAAAATAAATAAACATATACGACCCGGTCCCATTACGTTGATACCCTTTTACTATAATGTACCACGCTAAAACATCATGGGTACAATTATAGCATAACCTGTTCATGCCCCACGCCTAACAATAAACTTCCAATGTGGGCTCCCACACAACACTTGGAGTGCTTCAACACCATCGATAGGCCAACAGATGAAAAACGCTGTTTCAATGATTGTATCAATGTGTTCGATCCTACGAACGCATAGTTCACAGCGATTTGTGGTACTACTGAAAAAACTTGTGTATTGGATCATCTGCCTGCTAATCAACTAAGGGACAATATCAACAGTATTGTGTTGGTCATCACAATGATTACATATACTTCCGTGGATAAGGCAGTGATGCAAAGGGCGCTTAAGCATGCAATTGTCCATCCATCGATAGAGAAGCCATCACTTGACAATGATAACATGAGCAATTATCGATCAGTGAGTAACCTCACACAGTTATCCAAGGTAATTGAGAAAGTAGTCATGCTGAGGATAATAACGCACGTTTCTGATCAGCAAATGGTTGAGAGTTTTCAGTCCACGTATCGAAAGAAACATTCGACTGAAACCGCGCTACTGTAGATTACAAGTGCCATCAAAACAGCCACGGACAACAAACAAGGAACAACTTTGGTTCTCGTTGAATTTAGTGCGGCGTTCGACACAATCAACCATGACATCTTGATTAGGCGATTACTTTTGCGTTACGGCTTCGTTGGCAAAGCACTAGACTGGATTATATCGTATCTGCAAGAGCGGACGCAGCGAATAATAATCGGTGGCCAATCATCGAGTAAAACTACCCTAACGGCGGGTGTCTCCCAAGGGTCTGTCCTTGAGCCACTGTTCTTTTCACTGTACGTCCAGCCTATTGGAGACATTATTCGAGCCCATGGGCTATTCTTTCACCACAATGCTGATTACTTACAGATCTACTCAAACTTCGACCTGATTCCAACCGCTTTACCGGCTGTTGTGCAACAAATCGAGGATTGTTTGGATGACACAAAACAATGGATGAAATGAAATCATATCAGCATGAATGACAGCAAGACAAAGTATCATCCAATTCCACCCAAGTCTGTGACTACGCTCGTTGACGGCAGTGTGATTCGTGTTGGTGTTTATACAATCACAGCTTCGCGATGTTTTCGAAATGTCGGTGTCTTCATTGACAGGCACCTAGATATGAAAAAGCAAGTGTCTCAAACCGTCAGTGCATGTTCATTCTGCCTCCGACACATCAATCAAATTAGCCGATTTTTACCCAAACCCACAAAGGAAGGCGAAGTCAATGCAATCACATCGCGGTTTGACTACTGCAATGCACGGTCCGTCTGCGGTTAACAGTGTGCGTCTGCAAAGAATACACAATTCGGCTGCCAGATTGATTATGCGTCGTCCACGTAGCGACAGCGCCAGGCCCCTTTTACAAGAACTTCACTGGCTGCCCGTGGCATGCAGAGTCGATTTCAAGATACTGGTACTTACATACAAAACCATGCATGACGAAGCGCCAGTGTATCTGTGTTAACTCGTGCGCCCATATCAACGAACACGAGCACGCCACTCTGCCAGCAGTAACAATTTGGAAGTGAAGCGCATTCTTACCAAGGCTGGGGGCAGCTCGTTTGCAGTGGCTGCGTCGTTTCTGTGGAACACTTTACCTAACTTTATTAAAACCTATAACACTCTCGCCAGCTTCAAATGTCGACTTTGTTTGTGGTGTGTGTTGTGTGTGTATGTGTGATGTGTGTATGTGTGGTGGTGTGGGTGCGGGCTTATGTGCATGTGCGTGTATGTTTGCGGTGTTTGAGCGTGTGGTGTGTGTATGTGCGTGCATACGTGTGTGCGAGTGTGTATATGTTTGTGTGTGGTGTGTGAGTGTGTGTGTGTGTGCGTGTGTGTGCGTGTGCGTGTGCGTGTGCGTGTGCGTGTGCGTGTGCGTGTGCGTGTGCGTGTGCGTGTGTGTGTATGTGTTTGTGTGCCATGGTGTAATGTTGATGATGTGTTGGAATCTATTATAGCACTGCGCGGTGAATTTTTGCAGAATAAAAAATAATAATAGTCCCTTTGCTTTTAACGACTCGGCGCGGCAGTGCCAAACGATAGCCACACATCGCATGCGACATAACTTTTATTTTTATTTAGTATTTAGTAGGTGGATTTTGACCTTCTCCTCCCCTTTGCACGAATGAGATAATGTCGACAATGGGGAATGGCCCCTAACACGCAATAGACACATTCATTACGAGCAAATCATCGTGGCTTATAATTAATTATCGTACAAACGTCTGCGCTGAGACAGAACGGCGTGGTATATGTGTTTGAAAAGATTCCATTATTACCCGACCTGTACGTTAAAATATCAAGCGGGGATGTCTCCATCGAGAACGAGAGGTGGTAATTCCGTCAAGCAAACAACAAAGGTGTAATATTTTATAAGTATTTATTTTGTTATATAGTGTATCTTATACATACACGCTTTCGTTGCCTTTAATTTCACAGAACGTAATATGTTGTAAGGAGAATCATTAGCATACCTTGCTATATTTGAATATTAACACATTTTGAAGCAAACAATCTAATGTGTGGAGATGTGTGAGTAATGTAATAATTGTAACGTGTGCCGTCTAATCTCGTAAGACATATAAGAAAAACAGCATAAATGTCTCAAAATAACGCAGTTAATCCAGTAGCAGTAATCAAATGGTTATTTGACAAAACGTGATATTTGTATTGACATTTTCCTTTGTACGTTTCCCCATAACATATGTGGCTTTAGCGTTGGAACGGCCATGCTAGTTTATGCATTTCAAAGGTCACTTAAACAGCCATAACCCATAACATATCGTGCGATATCGATATTAGGTATGTTTCATGACGGTGAGGCTACTTTCAATAATGTAAGGTACAAAACATGGGTGTCATAACTCTAAGATAACACTATGATATCGATAACGCTGTTATAATAAAATCCCAACAGTTTTTTAAGGTGCCCATTATACCATATCTTTTTCATTTTTTTAAGGTGCCCATTGATACGTTGCTCGCTTTTCTTGTTCTAACACAACATTATTGCACATTTTTATGTTTTACACACGTGTATCTTATGATGCTTCTAGAATCGAACACTGCATGATGGTAATGTCATTTTTCCACCATGGTAATCATTTTGCATGTTTACTGCCTCATTCCGCATCTTAGGAACATGTGTTATACTCCCTGTTAGCAACTCTTCTGCGTCATATCAAAAGTAGTCTGCATTATGCTAACAAAGTCTATCAAACAGCTACTAGAAACTGATGGAAGTGAACTGTATAATTGAAGCGTAGGATACATATTGCATATATGACTGTTGCCACCTGGGCTGCTATTTATAGAGTAGTCGATCTAATAATGTTTTGTTATCGACGTAATTGACAGACAGAGCAGTGATGACATACATCAATGTTCTCATGAAGCCATTTAATATCAACATTCAGAGGTGTGATAGATTCACACTAATACCAACTTTATGGCAAATAAATATATATATATATATATATATATATATATATATTCAATATAGACCACAATATATATATATATATATATATATATATATATATATATATATATATATATATATATATATATATATATATATATATATTATAATATATATATATATATATATATATATATATATATATATATATATATATATATATATATATATATATATATGACTCTACTGAATCCACTTTGACAATTGCTTCTCCAGCATAGCTTCCTAGCCAAAGACCACTTCCACATAAATAAGTACTACAGCGTTATTGTATTTGTTATCGCTCTGCTGGTGATTTCACGGTGCATTAGCAAATATGACGCAGTACGTATTACCGAAAGAATATACTGGCGAACTCGTGCTGATGCGTGGATTCTACACTGTAAACTAATGTTTATATTTAGTAAATTTTACGACTACACGGGCACATCCACAAATGCAGTACATTGTAATCCTGCTAGGATTCGATACAGTTTTGTACTTAAACAGTTTTGCATTCACCTAAATTGTGATATAGTTAAATCGTTAGGCGCAAATTGGAATATTTAATGTATTACTCGAACCACACATATTTCCTAGTTTCTCCCCATACGTCAGATATTTTGCCAGCCATCAAGGTAAAATCAATATTTGGTAATTGATCATAGTGGTATAGGTGTTAAATATTTAAAAGTTATGCACATTTGTAATACAAAATAAGTTCGTAGTGATCTATAATGAGGCTTCTGGTGAAGTTACGTAGATTGGTGACGAACACATGATCGTATTATAATTATCTGTTAATGTTGATCTTATTCAGTTCCTTCGGAGTTCAGTTATGACGCATAAGCATAAGATTTACTGGTTAGGACGACAATCGTTTCACATCGCGGGAAACATGTTGCACTGTTTCTGTCCTTTCCACAATAACAAGTGTGTGCTAGTTGGAATCAGTCGCAGCATTTAATGCGTACCATGTTTTCTTGTCACATCAACCACACCAAGGAATTGGACACACTGAAGAACGCTCACAGGTGTTACTGAAATAGTATGCATAATTGCATGCATAGCTTATATTACTGCGGTATACAACGTCAGAGACATAACCCGACGAACTTCTTCATGTTTGACTCTGTTGACTTACTAGCCTGTTTAGTTATTGTTGCTCGAACTACCTCTAACTGCTGCAGCGTGATATATAGTACACCAAAAGGTCACGTTTAATGGCACAATGCTGCAAGCAGCTCGCGTTTGATTGGATAATACGTTATTCACTGATTACATCAGTTAATGACATTAGTTATTTTATAGTCAATGTTGTTGAAGACAACCAGTACTCCTATCTACTTGCAGACCCCCGATGCACGTTGCAGAATTGGGTCACATATGGTGGGGGTGGATCATCTACCAAGACACTCTGATCGATCGTGATGCGTTGGAATAGGCTGTAAAAATGGACTGTGAGAAACTCATCCCGTGAATTCAGATGAATGTTGTGCAGTTGTCCTTCCTTTGTGGTTGCTTTTCTGGAGAGGTTGGTTTTGTGAGTTTCTATATATTGTGTTGGTCAGAATGTAACAACTGCGAGTACCAAGCGTGAAATGCAAAATTCATTCCTTGACAATGTGCGAATGAGATTTGTCGTTAATTTAGCTCCAACGTGAGGTGAAGCGCTACGGTTGTGGCCGATTACAAGATTCGGTGTCACACTGCATCTAACAGAATGTTTACAAATACAGTTCCGAAGGTAATGATTAAAAACGATGATTCCTCATAATGCAAACAACATGGCAGCTGAGACAGGTGAACGTGTTCGGGCTTCCGGAGAATATAAATATGTGTTACAACCTATGAATGGCTCGGTTGGTGCAAGCACGGAGGACAAGTTTAAAGCCGACTTGACAAATGCCACTGTCAGCCATTATGTGGTGTAGTCAAGATAGAGCGACACAGCGGTATACTGCGTTGATAGCGTGCCTACTGCTACACTTGTTCGAGCAGAACCGTCTCAGTCAGTTGACATTACGTTAAACAATGACACACAGGTGTGATTTGGCGAAGATTGTCGTGCACGGATTTTATTTATTGCACACTTAGCGTGACTGGTTCTTGCAAAGCGCATGACGTTATTTGTTGATGTCAAAACAGACACCTGCTTACGCAAATATAAAGCCATTAAGCAAATTTGATCACCAGCCTATTCTGGTGTTTTTTACGAGACCGTGATCTGTTAAACAAATTATGTTTGTAAACCACTGTAAGCCTTAGTTCGCGAAACTTTGAACGGGTAATTCAAATAAAACACGTCACATGCTCGTGATGTAAAACGTTTACATTTGTAAAACTTAGTAACAGTGGATTGGATGTGGTGTGTGACTATGGATTGGTCATACGTATGTACTGTATGGTAAAAGTATATTCTAATAGAACGCGGCATCCAGTCCTTGGGGCATCTCAAAGCGCTTTACACTTCACCCCTTCACAGACCTGTTCTTTCCAACGCCATCTCAATTTATCTAGACAGAATTCAGCCACGCTGCAATTATTGTCCGATTACTATGCATTCACATATTCTCCTCTGTCTGTAGCCAGGTATCATGTATACAGCTGTGTGACGAGATACAACATGGGGTGAACTTCTTCTTCTTCTTCTTCTTCGTTGAACGCTCAGAGAGGGAGTCCGGTTCCTTGTACGAAGGTCGCTGTGCGCCGCAGTTCCTCCAGTAGGCCAACGATTTTTTTCCTTTAATTGGTGTTTCTGTAGATCAAGTTGCCTTACTCTCGTTTTTGTGTATAGCGCAATCCCACAGGAGGTGTTCCACTGACATTGGAGCCACGCCACAAATACGCATGACTGTGTCTCCAATGTGTAGCTTTGTATGCAAATGGTGCCTCAGTCTGCAGTGTCTAGTCTTCAGGCGCCCCACCTGGTCTTCTATGGACAGCTGGTAAAACTTGTTCTCGGTGTTGTAGCTGGGATGTTGCTTCAACCATCTCTTCTTCTACTTGTGATACTCAATTTTGTTTGTTCTTTGTAAGTGACCTCCCGCTCCTCTTGATCCAGTTTTCCCCCTTCCTTTGTCAATATGTCCACTTCCTTATTTCCCGTGAAGTTGCAGTGAGCTGGGATAAACTAGAACACTTTATGTCCGTAAGCGTTATGCAGTAAAAACACGGCACTGGCAATGACGATGAGGTATTTGTTTTGTGGGTTGGATAGTGCCTGCATCACCGACAGTGAATCAGAGAAGACGACGACTTTATTTTTTTATAGTCTCTATCTCTCTCTCTTTCCAGTCATGGGCTTCAGCTTTTTAATTTGTGGAGTATCTTCATGTAGGGATGACCTGCTGGATATGTCGTCCCTCCTTCAGATTCAAGAGAATCCTCCACCTCCATTGCGGATGGCTTCTTCCGCTGAGCCGTCTATGTGTGCATGGGTCCAGATGTCATGGGGTAATTTTGCTCAATGAATTACATGCCTTATTGTCTGCACATGACTGGATTCCCTTCTTCATGATGCGTGGCCTACTGTCCCTAATGAGTGGAAACTTGGTCCTCTTCCAGCAAGGGAGTGTACAGTGCCTTGGAATTGACTTGTTCATGTGGTCTACGAGCTCTGAGTCCTTCCTCTTCAGCATTCGTACTTGTTGGATGAAGCTGCATCGCTTCAGTCTGTCTTTAGTTAGAGTATATATCCTGTTGTGCGTGGTTTTCCAGTCGCGAGAACTTGGCAGATTGCGTAAGCAGTCTTGTGTCTCTCCTTTCTTCCATGGATTGCAGTCCAGTGAGTGTTTCCAAGGAATTTAGAGATGTTGATCTCAGGGCCCCAGTTATGATTATTGAGGCCTGAATATGAACCTTGGAGACTCTCTGGAAGTTTTTCTTTGCAGCTCTCCCCAGGGAAGGTGTTCCTTACTCCAGTACTGGTCTGATGCATCCCTTGTAGAGCTTCTTCTGAATGCTGTGATTTGCTTCCCAGAATGAAACTGATAGCTTTTTCATTAGTGCCATGCGTAGGTTAGTTCTTCTGTTGAACTGATATATTTGTTTCTTCCAGGTCATCCTCCGGTCATAGATCATCCCAAAGTAAGTTGGTGTTTCATAAAGGGACATATTGTGGCCTATGATCTGCATGTTGGCTTTTTTGGCGAGACTGAAGATTGTGTAGTTGATTTTCCTTAAGCTAAGGTTGACCAGCCAAGTATTCGTCCAATGCCCAATCTTCCTGAGTGTTTCTTTCATCCGGACAGTAGCTGCAGTGATATAC